>CAWUFW010008126.1:600000-925786 GCA_963921515.1 Calotriton arnoldi
CAAGGCGAGTCTGTGGAGTTCCATCAGGGCGGAGTGATGTGGTCAAATTTCTTCAGGCACTAAAGAGGTGTGATGCAGCATGCTGGAAGCCCTTAAAGTGGGTCAGTGTGTATTAAAATTCCAAGATGGTTTTCTAGCAACCCAGAGGCAAGAAAGATATGAAAGTAAACAAAACAGTTGACTTTTGCTTGACTTCTTTTGAAGGTCTCACATAAGTCACTGTAACATTCCAGAAACTACAGAATATAATTATATGTAGGCTAAAAGAGTTTAATGGCATGTGCTCTTTTGAGCCATGTTATCAGACCCCTATCAACACCCTCTGCAGCCTTTTAAAGTTATGGTAATAATTATTAGTGTACACTTAGGTGGGTCCAGAGTCCATTTCATGTTGTAAATTAATATGATGCAGATTCAATTAACAGTTTTAAGATATATCTACTTTCACCTGCATGCAATGATTTATCCCAGCTTTGAAGCATACCTGGGCGTTTTACTTCCAAATGGCATTAAATGATGCTGTGAGCCATGCTCACTAGCTGGTCCATTTCCTTGGGCCTCACAGTGCTATACCATGACTACAAGGTACAGGAGAGGGGCCATGTCTCTATGATTGCAAGCTGGCCAGTATTCTACTGGCATGGCAATATTTTCACATCTAAATCAGAAGAACAATTGAATAAAGGAACACAAATTTGTATTTTTCTACGTTTTCTGCATGGGGACCAAGGCTGATTTGCATGTGGTTGGTCCTCGTCTGTTATGTTATGTTATGTTCCGTTACATGCAATTTTATAGCGCATTGTTCCCAGCGGGAGTATCCTGTGGCTTTGCAGATGAGTGAAGGTTAGCTTCCTGGGAACTTACTCGAAGATCCAAGTCTTAGGCATTTTTCATAATTCAAGAAGAGATGAGAGACTCTAATGTAGTGTGGGATGTTGTTTCATACTTTAGGAGTGATGTATGAGAAGGCTCAACCTCCTGGCCTGCTCTTGTGCATGTGTGGGACATGTGCTAGTGTTCGACCTGATACTCATCAGGTAGCGTTCCTTGAACTTTTTTGCTTTTTCCCCCTGGGTTTTGCTGATTCTCTTATGAGACCTCCGGGCTCAGGACACTTTCACACTGTAAATACCCGTGATGTGTGAGTGCCCTTCCTATCCATGTTGGGAAGGAGAGGTGATTAAAACACGGGCCGATCTGTCAGTGCAGACCGGTGGGTGTGCACTGGCATCTATCGTGAGTAAACTCTTGATTGGCCTGCCATTGTAGGCCGCTGTGAGTGCACACGCGCACCTATGGTGCCCGTAATTGCCATCGCAGGCTTGTGCGTACGCACAGACACACATATTAGTTAAACCCGTATCCAGTCTGCTGTCCAGACTCGGGCGGGGGCACTTGCACCAGTGGTGCTGAGAACTATGTGTCCCTCCTGGCATTGCAGGTTGGTGTGCGCAATGGTGCACATGCACCCAGGTAGTGAGGAATACCTTTGTGAGTTTTCACTATCTATGAGCCTGGCTCTTCTTATAGGTTAACATGGGAAGTGGTTGACATTACTTCGGACTGCCTTAGTGGATTGTAGTGGAGCAGTCTCATGATGTTTCACATCAATGGATTTGCAGTGCCAAACTATTCCCATTAGTAAATGGGGTTTTGGCATAGCTCACTTAGAAATGCCACTTATAGAATATGGACATTTCTATGCTCCAAGACTCTCGGGGACTGTTGTGTCTGGCTCCAGTGGAAATCAGGGGTTGGGGGAGATCATCTGTGCATTCCCCAATCAACAGCCATAAACAATGGCCATCCCACGGGAACGGCAGACCTCTGCCATTTGAGGGCCGAATGAGACAGATTGAAGATAGAGGTTGTGACGCTGTAAGAAAACGCCTATGCCCCCCCCCCCATTTACCTTATGTTCCTTTGGTGTCCTCCCTGTCTTCCTCCTATCTTCCACGACGAGCCAATAAAAACAAAAGAGAGACTCAGAGGAGGAAGGAGGCACCAACATTAAGATAGGACTATTGTTGTCCCCAACAGAAGGGAGGAGACCCAAGCCCACCCAACCAATCACACACCTGGACCTACAAAGAAAAGGACGGCATCACGGGAAAGAAGTCATCCCACCCGGAAGAAGAATAACGAGGAGAGAGAAGCCGGGAAGCTGGCAGCAGAACGAGGGAGGACCACGCTACACAGGCGAAAGAAGAGGTGGACACCGATTTCGACGAGGCCCCGGAATCGTGGTGTGAGGAGTGCTGGTGCCCTACGGAGGGAGCCGGAGAGCAGCCGCAACTCAGGAGAGTTGCAGCAGATGGTGGTACTTGTCCTTAGAAAGGGGTGGGGGACAGTTGGGTGAACAAGTGGGCAGACCGGGAGGGTGCCCGCGGATAAAAGACGGTATTGTTTTTTTTTCTTTTACCTTTCTCCTTTCCCACCTGATTCCCTACGGACCTTTATTTTGAGGGTAATCCTTGTCAGCCCCTTTAATCCTTCACCACCACCACTACAAGCCTTTTTATATTAAAAGACTCCCGGCCTGGAGTTACAAGAACCTTTTCCACACTATAACCGGCCTCACAAGGGTAAAGGAGTCCCTGTTTTTAGAAAAGTACTTTGGTTATTTTCTGGATGTTTTTTTCCCCTTTAAAGGCGGGAGGGAGGAGAAAACACGTAGCTAAGAGGCTAGAATGTCTCTGTTTCTAATTGTCAAGAATTATCTTAGCAAGAACCCCTGGGAAAAAGAAGACGCTATGGGTGAACTAAACTATATGTATAGATATCATTTTTTTCCTTTTTCTTTTCTACTATGAGTGATATACTTGTGGCTACAGAAACAACCAGCACTGGGTGTGGTGATGGCTCTCTTTCTTTCATGTTACCAAAACCCGAAGAAGATACAGTTACTTACAGTCGCATTTTTTTTCTCTTTTGATCCTCCTGGTGACCTCCTCCTGGTAAAAACAGACGTGCTGAAAAGAGAGAACCATAAAGAAGACGTCAAAGCTAACCACCCAAAAGAAATCTGTTCTTAAAAACGTACTATCCTTAACTTGCATATCCTAAAGACAATAAAGATTCCACCATTAAGAAATACATTCAGCCTCCTCACTTCTATTTCCGCCCAGCCCTTCCTCAGACGCTTAGCCTCAAGGGGCCAGATCATGGCCCCACTAAAGATTAAGATCTGCATTCCAATGCCCCATGGCAGACTGGCCTACAATTTAGGGGAGACATCTGTGGTTCTAAGGGAAACCCCCTAAACCACCACAACTTCAAAGACACAGAACAGTATAACTATGGATGCCATCCTTCAGAAACCGGTGAGATACGCTTGCGGAGACATGGGACCAGAGAACCCATGGTCACATTGTCAGAGCACTCCGTTACGCACATGGAGGATAACTGTCCAAATAGAGGCTGGTCTGGGCCGAGGACCTGCTGAAGTTGGCGCCCTGAAGTATGCTCTCCAAGTGCCCGACAGCAGGTCTTCTGTTCTCTCAGAGATCTCAGGGACAGCAAAGATCTCCTGCAAATGACCTACACCATCTACCTGTGACATCTGGAGAGCAGTGCCCACCTTGGCTACTGAATCCCAACAGGTAGAGAGGTGTGAGCGTAGAACTAAGACTTGTGTCTGGAGACCAGATTGCCTAGTGTGGAGCCCCCGAATTTGGGCCCGCATCTAAGATGGGTGGTTCCCATACTGTGGGCACCCCAACACTCATAAGCATCTAGTGGTGATGGGCGGATTCACCGGTTGTGGGACCCTGTGTGGCCCGTTTCATTGATCATGCCACATTTCTCTCATGCAACATGCCGACTGAATGCTCATTGCGTGCGGTGTCCGATTCACAGGGTGCGACCTCGGAGGTGGGGGTGTACCCGGAATAGTGCCTCATTCTACCTCACGTGGCTCTGCTGAACTTGCGCCTGTGTGTGTGTGTGACCAGACTGGTCTGGTGCAACCTATATCATCGGGTACCAGACGTTGTGCCTCATTCCCTGGGAGGTATGGAATTGCAACTCTTTGCTGTGTGTGTGACCGAAATTGCCTGGTGCATCCCAACTCAACGTGCACCGGTCATTGTGCCTCATTTCCAGGGAAGTGCGGAATTTGTAACTCATCGTGTTTGAAATCTGAAGTGCCTGGTGCGACTCATCCCTATGGATACCAGACACTGTGCCTGGATCGCCTCGGCAGGACCCGGATCATTGTGTATTGATAGAGGTGCCTCATCCTATCAAGAGGCTCCGCTGTGTTGCTCCCCGTTCATCGGTTGTTCCCTTGCTGACCTTCATCACGGTAGACCAACTGTCCTCTCCACACCTGGCCCCTCCCAAATCTTAGCGCCAGATAGTAGAGAGAGAGATTGACTGGGTTGAGAAACACTTCCAATACAGTTCACAAGCGGGTCAAGAGACTGCGTGACTCCTTAGTATTTTGAGACCTGTGGGTGAACTAACCGAGTGGCTGCTAACCTCTCCCTTGTTTACGTCTACCTCCTTAAACCTTAAAATTAAAACTCCTACATATTCCCACCTTCTTCCCGAGGACCCAGACTAAGTGTGACTTCGGCCGAGTGCAGCCCAGTGTCCAGGAGGCAGAGTTGGTTATCTTCCATCAGTGGGTATAGGACAATCGGGGTAATCTAGAGGGTAAAGGGAGGCTGGGGCCGCGGAGTATGCAGAGGGTGAACCATTGACTTGCTGGGTACCAGTGGCACATCACTAGGGTGCTGAGTACGTATGTGTGTGTAAGAGCATGTCGTACGGACTGGCTGATACCTGTCGCACCGCGGAGTGGTGCTGAGTGAGTGTGTGTGAGTGGGAGTGATCTGTGTGGACCTCTTGTGATTCACAACACTGGCCGGAGGTGCCGCATTATATGTTGATTGTTGTCAAAAGCACAATACCTTTTGACATTGGGTTTTCCCGCGTGGCTCCAGCCCGCGGTGCTGCAAAAAATTGTTCTATTTTCGTGTATGTGCATAATTCTGATATTGCGCCCTGCATAAAGGTGCTATCTCTCAGTTGAGGGGAGGAGGGTTGGATGAGGAATTGTCCACAGAGTGCATAATATTGATATCATACAATACAAGTAGGCCTAGTACTGCTAGTAATATTTCGGAATTTGTTTTATGCCCAAAAGTATATGATGGTCATGTTATAATGATTGAATGTGTGTGTTAAATATAAACGGCTTTACATACATCCTGTGTGAAGTCTCTTTTGTTACGCTCAGTGTATTTATCACAAGTGGCTGCTGTGCCTTCTTTACACATTGCCTCTGAAGTGAGCTCGACTGCTCAGTGCCAAGCTACCCAAGGGTGAGCATGGGTTATACAGCGAGTGTAATCACCTGCCCTTGACGGGAGCGGTAGTTCTGCCTGGCTGGGGGTATCCCTTCAATCAACCAGACACTGCCGGTTCCAACAGCTAGTATGAGTTCTGCCAAGCAGCAATGCTTGGAGAGTTGGTGGAGATGTACGCAGCTGTTGAGGTATGCTGGGCCTGCGTTGTGTAGTGTTTTGTATGTGAGGGTGAGAAACCTGAGTTGTGCACGCTTGTGTATCAGGAGCCTGTGGAGCTCCGTCAGGTGTGGTTGGATTTGAGTCTGGCATGGGAAGTTGAGCATTCTGACTGCTGTGTTCACTTTTTGTGAGTGTCTCGGTGATTCCTACGTAGAGGGCATTCCCATTGTCTAGTTTGCTGGTGAAGAGGGCTGGCTAGAGTTTAGGGAGAGAAAGGGCTCTTAGGGGTCAATGTTGGGTGGAGTTCAGAAGTAGAGAGGGGTCATGGCTTAGTGGAGCTTAGGAGTGATGAGGAATTTGTAGGGTTCAGTGATGGGTTGAGGTTAGGGCTGGTGAGAGGTTTTAGGGGTAAGGGATGTGCGAGGCTTGGGATGATAAAGGGTTTTTGGGCTCAGTGTTAGATGGAATTTAGGGGTGAAGGATTTTAGGGTGGAATGAAGAGTATAGTGTAAGGGTGATTATGGGTTTTTATGTGTCAGGGATCATTGGAGTTTACAGCTGGTGATGGGTTTTTAGGGGTCAGGGATATATGGAGTTAAAGAGTGGTGAGGTTGTTTTAGGGTTTAGTTATGGGTAGAGTTTAGGGCTGGTAAGGGGTTTTAGTGGTCCGGGATTGGTGGAGTTTAGGGTTCTGATTGGCTTTGGGTGTTGGAGATTATTTTGCATGGTATTCCCAGAGATTTGTGACTCCTTTTGCTGAACCTATTTTTGCTGGCAGTAAGACCGTGTTCACTCTCCCTCTGCCAGCCAGAGGTAAAGTTCTTGTGCTCTCCCCTCTAAGCATGGGTAAATTGACATACACCTAATTGGCACAATTAATTAACTTAAAAGTCCCTTGTATATGGTACTGTCTGTACCTAGGGAATATAAATTACATGCTACAAGTGGGCTGCAGCACTGATTGTGCCACTCACTTCTGTAGCACTGTAAAACATGTCTCCAGGCCTGCCCATGCAGACTGTGTGTGCAGTTTTAAACTGCCATTTTGACCTGGCAAAATAAACCTTCTGCCATGTTTAAAACTTCCTTTTTATTGCCTGTAAGTCGCCCCTAAGGCAGGCCCTAAATGTCAATTGAGCAAGGTGCCTGGTATTTAAAAGTAGGACACGTATATTTGATGTATTACATATCCTACCAGTGAGAAACCTCCAAACACTGGGTTACATTAGAATGATTTATACTGCTTGAGTTCAGTTTGGGAGCAGCTTGACCCATGATTCAATGACTCATTCCAATAATAAGTTAAAATCCACCTTATTGAACAAGTAAGATTTTACTAAAGTCTAGAGGGAGGTTTGTGCCTGTTGATCAATTACAGTACCATTGATAATAATTTACAAGATCCAAAGTTCTTTTTGTGCTTTTTAAGCAAAATTTGCCGTTTTAATTATTCATTCCAACAGTGCAATCACACAGAGAACAGCCGACACGTGTTTTGCCTGATTAGCCAGCAGGCTGAGGGCTTTTTCAAGGCTGACATTTGCATTAAACCACAGTGTTTTAGTGTGGGACAGAGGCATGACCAAGATACCAATGATTCATAAGCAAATGAGTGTGAATGGTGTACAAAATAAATAATTAACAACAAAGATTATAATCAATACAAAACAGCAACAGAAAGAGAGTTATTTATGGTGAGAACAGTAGCAGACAGAACAAATGAAGCGAGAGAAAAAGGGAAGAAAGAAGAAAGAAAGTGGAGAAAATCAAACAATAAATATATATTAAAGATATGTAAACCTCAAACAAAAATCATAGCTTGCATCACAAGAATAGCAATTATTTTTGCCTTACAACATGAATTAATCAGAATATTATACTGGCTAATAAGGACAACAAACAAACAGCCCTAGTCATATCCACATTTAAGAGTCACAAATAGTTTCTGTATATAGGTAGCCATAGGATCCTTCAGGTCCCAATTTCATTGAGAGAGAGACACACATATCCATATTATCATCATGACCTAAGACCAGTCTAATACTGGAATCGTTTTATTTCACGTAGTAAGGTCACAAAACCAACCAGGGGGGGATCCCCAAGCAAAAGAGGACAAAATTAGAACTCTGTTGTGAAGGTTGAAGGAAAAGTTCTCATGTAATAGGAAGGATAAGATGCAATAAGAAAGACACTACACTTACCAAGGAAAGCTTGTTGTGGGCCTGTATTCTAAATAAAAAAGAAGCAAAGTATGAGAGATCTGCAGTCAGTTTGGACCATGTAACATATTATTGTGTTAACGCTAAAAATGAGCTAATAGTAAGGCCTATCAAATGTCCTGCAAGTCATGAAATCCGGCCTGCTAGTGAGAAACCGCATGCTTGAGGTCTGCTTTGGTCGATATCGTTTATTAGGTAGAAATGAAAAACCTCAAATAGCAACGTACAAGGCCCATTTGTAAGAAGAGTATAATCAAAGTTATTCAAAATCCCTAGTTCCGACGAAAATATAAAAGGTACCATAGCATAATAATGTAATATGTTATAGACCCCGAAAACAGCTTATAATTATCACTGCGATAAAACCTTATAGTTATAGATTAGGCCACTAGTGGCCTGTGGCAGCTAAAAATATCTCCAATAGGCTGCCCCGTTAGATCTACATATTACCAAACGAACAGCTCAGCCGAGAAGAGTAAAACTACCTTCTCCACGTAAGTTATGCCCACGTTACAGTAAGGTTTGAGCAAGCTGGAAAAACGGAGTCTGTCGATTCTAACATTGGAACTTACTTGAATATTCTGTAAAGATGTGAAAGAGGTCTCTGCGGTCTTGAAACTGCTATAGTTCCGACAAGCTTAACTCGTCTGATTAAGTAATAATCGAAACCTGACGTAAACCAGCGTCAGGGGTCACTGGTGTACTGACATCAGAAAGGACATGAAAGAGTTACTGCATGTGGTAACTGTAAGCAAAAGGCCCCGGCAACACCGAACTGAAAGAGTTTGGCTCATGTGATGTTGACAAAAGATTAAAACAACCATAAAAATCAAGATAATAGCTGAGTCATGTTAAAAAATTGAATTATTGGAAAAAAGGGAAGAGAAACAAAAAAGGATAGGTAATGACAGGCATACGTCCGAAGGTAAAGAAGAGTTACTATGGCCAAAAAACTCAGTCCCAGGATGGAACACGCTTATATTATAGATGAGAAAAGCCACATAGTAATATTAAAGGTAACAAAAATAGCAGATTTCCTACGGCCAAAATCCTCGATCCCAAAGCGGAAAAAGCTTACATTAAGTAAGAGAAAACCGCATAGTCAAATTAGAAGTGACAAAAGAGAATTATTGCTGGAATGGATTCATTCAACTGATGAACTGTTACACCTCAAGAAAGGTCGGTTCATACTTAGCTTGTCTCCATGCTATCCTGGGTTCTTGACGAAATAATGGGGAAACCTATATAGGAACAGCAAGGAAAATGGGAGGTGACCAGAACCCATTTTGATGTGTATCAGAATTAATCCCATAACAGTGAGATGTTAAAGAACTGCTGGAAGAAAAGATACCAAAATTAGAGATAGATCAAAGGTGAATTCCAATTATTTGCACATATCAGAAAGTCATAGATTGTTAGTAAGAGCCCTGAGAGGGTAGACGCAGCCCTAAAAGTTGTATTAGGAGTATTGACGGAAAAGAGAATCTATCATGACTCAATTGCTATATGCAAGATGTTACTTATGCACTTTCTGATGGCAAAGGTTAGTTATCTCAATAAAGCCAGTAGTGCATTTCTGCATCTTTGTTCAGTCCTTTTGTCACTGTGTTCATGCATAAGATGTATTCGCTTTCCTTCCGCCTCATATGAAGTTCACGGTTACCACCTCTGGAGAGAGGTTTCACAAGTTCAAGTTCAAAGAACTTGAAATTCTTTTGATAAGGATGCTGTTCATGATAGTGTTCCGTCAGAGGTGGTCCTATTTCAGTTTTGTTTATATTCCGATAATGTTCCAAAATCCTAGTCTTGAGGAGTTGGATAGTGCTTCCCACATATAAATTATTGCATGGGCAAATTATGATGTAAATTACGTAAATCGAATTACAGTTAATCCAGTCCCTGATTTTGATTGTGTTTTGTGAATTGAAAGTGAATTGGAGTTGTTTGTTGATCCCCAATTTGCACGAATTACAGTTGTGGCAGATGTAGAATCCACATGGTTTTGTCAAAAAGTTTGTTTTTGGTTCTTTTCGTTTGTCAATGTATTCTGATTTGCACATGATTTGTTTTAGGTTTTTAGCTCTCCTAAAGCCCATTTGAGGAAAGTTTTCCATCTGATCCGTTAGCGACTTGTTGTTAGTTAGAAGGTACCAATGTTTTCCTAAAGTTTTGCGAATATGGTAGTGACCATTGTGAAAATCAGTCAGGAATCTAATTTTGTTTGGTTTCTCCTTCTTAGTTGATTCTTTCGGTTGTAGTAGGTCATCACGTGGTACTTTCTCACAGTCATCAGCTAACCTTCTTTAGTTGTCCTATAGGATATCCACGTTGTACCAATCTGTTCGTTAGGGTTTTCATCTTTTCTTTATAGATGTTTATGTTGCTACAGTTCCTTTGCATTCGTTTGAACTCTCCCTTGGGGATATTTTGTATTGTTTTGGAGGGATGGCAACTGTCTACCCTAAGAATTGAGTTTGCTGAGGTGGGTTTACGGAAGGCCTTAGTTTGTAGTATGTCATCCTGTACATAAATGGTAGTTTCTAAAAAATCTATTTCTGGATGTTCCATCTGTTCACATTGATTTTTTGTGGAAACTCATTGAGAGTGGCCTGTGGGCCCTGCCAGATACACAGGATGCCATCAATATATCGCCCCCAGTATAGCACATGTGGGTATATTCTGAAAAGGTTTCATCCCACAGCCAATATTTTTCTACTTGCCCCATGAAAATGCATGCATACCGTGGTGCAAATTTAGCTCCCATTGCACTACCCTGTAGTTGTAAATAATACTTCGAGTTGAAGGAGAATACATTGTTCGTAAGGCAGAAGTATAGCATCTCCAAGATCATCTGGTTCGATTCCAAGAAATGTGCAGGTTTAGTAGCTAGTGTTTTCCGTACCGCTTCCATTCCATCTTCATGGCGAATCGAGGTGTAAAGACTTACCACATCGATGGTAGTGAGTCTGCAATCGGTATCCCACAGGATATTGTTCAGTTTTAGTAGGATATCTTTAATGTCCCGTATATATGAGGGGAGATCTTTCATGAAGGGCTGGAGTTGGTAGTCAATGTATTCTCCTATCTTAGAGCAAATGGAATTTATGCCCGCTATAATGGGTCTCCCAGGTGGTTTAGTGTCATTTTTGTGTATTTTGGGCAGAAGATATAGGGTTGCCATAGTGGGATATTCTATATAAAGATCATTTCGTTCCTCCAAAGATAGTAGATTGTTTCCATACCACATATCTAGTTTCTTTTTCAAGTCTTGAAGTATTCTTTTGGTTGGATTTGATTCTAATTCCTTGTAACATGCTGTGTCGCTAAGCTGTCTATGTGCCTCTGCAATGTAGTCATTAGCATGTAGTAACACCACATTATCCCCTTTGTCAGCTTCCTTGAACACAATTTCAGGAATATTTTTTAGTTCTTTTAGAGCAGTCATTTCATGGTCTTCAATGTTTTTTGGTAAGAAGTGTTTCTTTTTTGATTTTTCTGGTATTCCAAAGCCAAATCTTTTGAAACTGCTCTATAAAATACGTAAATGGTGTTTCCAGTTGGCAGTTGAGGGCAAAAAATTGATTTGGAATTTATGTTATTCTCAACAGTGTAGGTGGTGTCAATTCCTAAATCTTGCGCCAATGCAAGTGGAGACAGAGATTGATCATCCGAATCATCCGCTAATGTTGTTATCAAATGTATGTTTTCCAAATCCTGAACTGTTAACGGGCTAGTAATCGGTGCTCTTCTTTCTTTCAAAGTAGGTGGTTTATTGTGAAAAAAGGCGGTGTTTAAGTTTGCGCGTACATTTGAAAAGGTCTTTCATTGTTTTTGTAAGGTCTCAAAAGGCCGTTGGTCAAAAGGATAGTCCCCTATTCAAAATCTTTTCTTGAGATGTAGTATTCTGTTGGCCAGATATATTGACCATTAGGTTGTTGGATTCTTTGGTTCGGTTTCCTGTTTCCTCCTTGCTCTTGTTGTCACTCCTCCAGTTGGTTTTGATGTTGAAGTACTTGGTGTGCTTTCTGTTTGGATTCTGGTATCTTGTATGGATTGATTCCGGAATCCTAGGCGATGTCTTAGGACTTCCTCTAAAAAATTCACGCCTACTTTGGTTGTTGAGGCTAGAATTTCGTTTCCTAGAGATTCTGCTTCAGAACTTGTGACTGAATCCTGTGTTTGCAGAGTTTGAAAAGTTGCCGCTCCTTTTGTGATATTATCGTAACGTTTCACAAATGTGTAGACCCTCCCAAGTTGATAATCTATTTGGTCACGCCGGAATTTCCTGTTCTTACACTGAATCAGATCCTCCTCATACTCATCGATGATTCTCTTTAGTATCTCCTAATTTTTGGTAGTGATGTCTCCCCAGTTGGATTCCTCAATTTTCTTAGTTAAATCATCCACTTCCGTTTTATGTTTGTTATGTTCTTCTTATGCAATATCTATTAGTTGTCGGATCATGTTATAAGATGCTTCCCTCAAATTGTTTTCCCATTTTGCGATTTGGTCTGGCTTTGTGGTCTCAACTGGAGGGAATACTAAGATACAAAGTCCTCTTGGTATTCTGTCCGCTTCTAAGTATTTCTTAAGGCTGGCTGCTTCCCATCATTTGGTTGTTTCCTTTTTTATAAAAGATCTCCCCTCGTATATATGGTACACTAAAGACATCCTACTAAAACTGAACAATATCTCGTGGGATACTGATTGCATACTCACTACCATCGATGTGGTAAGTCTTTACACCTCGATTCGCCACGAAGATGGAATGGAAGCAGTACGGAAAACACTAGCTACTAAACCTTCACATTTCTTGGAATCGAACCAGATGATCTTGGAGATGCTATACTTCTGCCTTACGAACAATGTATTCTCCTTCAACTGGAAGTATCATTTACAACTACAGGGTAGTGCAATGGGAGCTAAATTTGCACCACGGTATGCATGCATTTTCATGGGGCAAGTAGAAAAATATTGGCTTTGGGATGAAACCTTTTCAGAATATACCACCCATGTACTATACTGCGGGCAATATATTGATGACATCCTGTGTATCTGGCAGGGCCCACAGGCCACTCTCAATGAGTTTCTAAAAAAATCAATGTGAACAGATGGAACATCCAGGCAACATCCAATACTTCTACATCAGAAATTGATTTTTTAGACATTACCATTTATGTACAGGATGACAAACTACAAACGAAGGCCTTCCGTAAACCCACATCAGCAAACTCAATTCATAGGGCAGACAGTTGCCATCCCTCCAAAACAAAACAAAATATCCCCAAGGGAGAGTTCAAATGAATGCGAAGGAACTGTAGCGACATAAACATCTAAAAGAAAAGGCGAAAACCCTAATGAACAGATCAGTACAACATGGATATCCTATAGGACAACTAGAGAAGATAGCTGATGACTGTGAAAAAATACTACGTGATGACCTACTACAACCGAAAGAATCAACTAAGAAGGAGAAACCATACAAAATTAGATTCCTGACTGATTTTCACAATGGTCACTACCATATTTGCAAAACTTTAGGAAAACATTGGTACCTTCTAACTAACAACATGTCGCTAACGGATCAGATGGAACATTTTCCTCAAATGGGCTTTAGAAGAGCTAAAAACCTAAAAAAAATCATGTGCAAATCAGAATACATTGACATAAGAAAAGAACCAAAAACAAACTTTTTGACAAAACCATGTGGATTCTCCATCTACCACAACTGTAATGCGTGCAAATTGGGGAGCAACAAACAACTCCAATTCACTTTCAATTCACAAAACACAATCAAAATCAGGGACTGGATTAACTGTAATTCGATTTACGTAATTTACATCATAATTTGCCCATGCAATAATTTATATGTGGGAAGCACTCTCTGACCCCTCAAGACTAGGATTTTGGAACATTATTGGAATATCAACAGAACTGAAGTAGGACCACCTCTGACGGAACACTATCATGGACACCATCCTCATCAACAGAATTTCAAGTTCTTTGGGCTTGAACTTGTGAAACCTCTCTCCAGAGGTGGTAACCGTGAACTTCATATGAGGCGGAAGGAAAGCGAATACATCTTATGCATGAACACCGTGACAAAAGGACTGAACAAAGATGCAGAAATGCACTACTGGCTTTATTGAGATAACTAACCTTTGCCATCAGAAAGTGCAAAAGTAACATCTTGCGTATAGCAATTGAGTCATGATAGATTATCTTTTCCGTCAATACTCTTAATACAACTTTTGGGGCTGCGTCTACCCTCTCAGGGCTCTTACTAACAATCTATGACTTACTGCAATGTGCAAATAATTGGAATTCACCTTTGATCTGTCACTATCATCTCTAATTTTGGTATCTTTTCTGTCCAGCGGTTCTTTAACATCTCACTGTTATGGGATTAATTCTGAGACACATCAAAATGGGTTCTGGTGACCTCCCATTTTCCTTGCTGTTCCTATATAGGTTTCCCCCCTTATTTCATCCAGAACCAAGGATACCATGGAGACAAGCCAAGTACGAATAGACCTTTCTTGAAGTGTAACAGCTCATCAGTTGAATGAATCCATCAGTTGAATATATCCATTCCAGCAATAATTCCCTTTTGTCACTTCTAATTTGACCATGTGGTTTTCTCTCACTTAATGTAAGCTTGTTCCGCTTTGGGATCGAGGATTTTGGCCGTAGGAAATCTGCAATTTTGTTACCTTTAATTTTACTATGTGGCTTTCCTCATCTATAATATAAGCGTGTTCCGTCCTGGGACTGAGTTTTTGGGCCATAGTAACTCCTCTTTTTTCTTCACCTTCTGACGTATGCCTGTCATTACCTATCCTTTTTTGTTTCTCTTCCCTTTTTCCCAATAATTCCATTTTTAACATGATTCGGCTATTATCTTGGTTTTTATGGTTGTTTTAATCTATTGTCAACATCGCACGAACCAAACTCTTTCAGTTCGGTATTGCCGGGGCCTTTTGCTTACAGAAACCACATGCAGTAACTCTTTCATGTTCTTTCTGATGTAAGTACGCCGGTGATCCATGATGCTGGTTTACATCAGGTTTCGAGTATTACTCAATCAGACGAATTACGCGTGGCGGAACTGTAGCAGTTTCGGGACCGCAGAGACCTCTTTCACATCTTTACAGAATATTCAAGTAAGTTCAAATGTTAGACTTGAAAAACTCTGTTTTTCCATCTTGCTCAAACCTTACTATAACGTGGGCATAACTTACGTGGAGAAGGTAGTTTTACTCTTCGCGGCCACGCTGTTCGTTTGGTAATATGTAGATCTAACAGGGCAGTCTATGGGAGATATATTTTTAGCTGCCACACACCACTAGCCGCCTAATCTATAACTATAAGGTTTTATCGCAGTGATAATTATAAGCTGTTTTCGGGGTCTATAACATATTACATTATTATGCTATGGTACTTGTTATATTTTTGTCGGAACTAGGGATTTTGAATAACTTTGATTATACTCTTCTTAAAAATGGTCCTTGCAGGTTGCTATTTGAGGTTTTTCATTTCTACCTAATATGCTATATCGACCATAGCAGACCTCAAGTATGCGATTTCTCACTAGCAGGCCGGCTTTTATGACGCGCAGGACATTCGATAGGATTTACTATTAGCTCATTTTTAGTGTTAGCACGATAATATTTTACATGGTCCTGCTGACTGCAGATCTCTCATACTTTGCTTCACTTTTATTTAGATTACAGGACCACAACAAGATTTCCTTGGTAAGTGTAGTCTTTCCTATTGCATTCCTTTCCATTACATGAGAACTTTTCCTTCAACCTTCACAACAGAGTTCTAATTTTGTCCTCTTTTGCTTGGGTCTTCCCCCCTGCTTGGTTTTGTGACCTTACTACATGAAATGAAATGATTGCAGTATTAGACTGGTCTTAGGCCATGATGATAATATGGATATGTGTGTGTCTCTCTCTCAAAGAAATTGGGACCTGACGGATCCTATGGTTACCTATATACAGAAACTATTTGTGACTCTTAAATGTGGATATGACTAGGGCTGTTTGTTTGTTGTCCTTAATAGCCAGTATAATACACTGATTAATTCATGTTGTAGGGCAAAAATAATTGCTATTCTTGTGAAATGAGCTATGATTTTTTGTTTGGGGTTTACATATCTTTAATATATATTTATTGTTTTATTTTCTCCACTTTCTTTCTTCTTTCTTCCTTTTTTCTCTCGCTTCATTTGTTCTGTCTACTACTGTTCTCACCGTAAATAACTTTCTTTCTCTTGGTGTTTTGTATTGATTATAATCTTTGTTGTTAATTTTTATTTTATACACCATTCAAACTCATTTGCTTATGAATCATTGGTATCTTGGTCATGCCTCTGTCCCACACTAAAACACTGTGGTTTCTTGTAAATGTCAGCCTTGAAAAAACCCTCGGCCTACTGGCCAATCAAGCGAGACATGTGTTGGCTGTTCCCTGTGTGATTGTACTGTTAGAATGAATAATTAAAACGGCACATTTTGCTTAAAAAGCACAAAAAGAATTTTGGATCTTGGAAATTATTATCCATGGTACTGTAATTGATCAACAGGCACAGACCTCCCTCTAGACTTTAATCAATCCTCTATAACCAATGGCTCTTGGGTGTAGCCATTCGTGAGCTACATGCCAATCAAAACATTGGGTCTTGACCTCTCTAGCGTGAATCCTAGAACTATCCACCCATTCGCAAACAAACCAAGTAAGATTTTACATTTACATTACTATTTTAGAAATTACACTTTCAGAAAGTTGTCATTTCTCTGCCTAAGCCAACTGTGCCTTTTTGCAAGTGTCCAGTGTCAACTGACTGTTAATGGCCCTTCTGTAGTGTTATAAGTATTGCTCCCAGACAGTGGGCAAAAGTCTTGGACATGAAGAGGTGTTTACTTCCTCGAACACAGTGGCATGGAGGGTCGTGTTAGCCCCTTCCTGAGCTTCAAAAAGTTTCTAGGCCTGCCTACCTTTGTCTTCCTAGTCAGCCTGGCTCCAAACCCCGTGGAGGGGCTGCGCCAGAACTGGTTGAGAGTGACCACAAGGAAGGGCTTGCCCATTATCATAGCCACAGGGAACTCTGACCAGAGGAACAAAGGTTCTGCCATGTTGGATACATGGTAGATAAGGGCATTGTGGGATAGTTTACAGTAAAACACACAGGACATGCAGCAAAAGTGGGTAGAGTCATCCCTGAAAACTTATATTCGATTGGTTATGGTATGGACAGGCATTTCCCCCATCCACAGACTGGCAATGTGATTAAATATGGCATCCCCTGTACCCTCCCCAGATCACTTCTGGACCCCTGGAGGAACATAATAGGACTGGACCTGCTGTCTGTGGCCTGAGAAGAGAATGAAAACAGGACCTGCATTCCCTTTTGTACTCAGGTCAAATAATTGGACTCCAAGGGTCATCATGCTGAACTTCTGTTTTTCTACAGGGACACAGCAAGCTCCAAGAGTACTTTTCCTGCATTCCCAACTGACCAGTTTCAACTGGACATACCCAGGCTCTGCTTCCGGCTTCTCCAGGAGTGAGTCTTGACCCTCAAGTTCTGTCCCCAAGAACCCGAATCCTTGGCTGGTGTCAAAGTTTACTTCTCCTGAAGTTTCATGAAATCTGGTGCTTAGGAATCTTTGCCAGCTTTTTCCTCTGTGAACCAATGGGGTACCGGGACCAACCTGCCAAGCCGATCCTACGAAGGTGCATCGCGTTTGGGCCAAAGATCCAGGTTGCTCCCTCTAGGTTCTTCTCTGCAGCAGCAAATCCGATTGACCGGGACCTGTGGAGAAGGTGTCCAGCCTCATGGCTACAACCTGCAGCCTTACCCATCTAAAAGAATCTGAGCTGCAAAAAAGTGACTACGTTCAAGGATAGAAATCTTCACTTGGCAAAGGTGTGAAAAGTGTCCGACTGGCAAGGGACCTCCTGTGGACGTGAAATTCAAATTTCTCCCACGTGGAGCTTTACTGCCAATAGTCAACAGCTTCACTGCTGGATCTCCTCCAGTGGATATCTGATGATGTGGAGCCCTCTTAGGTCACAACCTGCTGCATTGCCACTCTGAGGATCTTTGACTCCATTCCAGAGACCAAGTTAAACTTTTCACCGGTACAGACCTGATCCCTGTATCTGACCCACACTCCATCGCAGTAGGCCTTAACTTTTGACTTTGTTTTCGTTGTCTTCTTATGTTTCTTGCCTTTGGCTAATGACATGATTACCCTTGGATTTTTCTTCCTTTTATTTTCTCTCTTCTCCTTCTATTTTCACTTAATGCCGTGAATACAACTTATACTATCAGCCTTGAAAAAGCCCCAGGCCTGCGCGAAGTGAATGGGCGAAACACATGTTGGCTGTTTTTTTGCTTTGCTCTGGAAGAATTATTCTGGACCATCGGAACAAAAATAAAAAATAAATTCTTAATTACTCTGGACCTATTTATCCATTTTGGAAATACAGTAAAGCAAGTTGATTGAGTTTTCCAGTTCTGTCCTTCACCCAATTCAAGTATCTTGTCTTAAAGGGTTAGGGTTTCCCATTTGGACATCTGGGTTCAATTGAATATCACCCATTAAACTAGGACGGATCACCTCCACTGCACATTAACTCTCTCTACTGCTCCAACTTGATACTCTATTGACTTCTGCACCCCTCAGAAGGGCCCTTCCCTGGGGTCTCACAGCCTTGGCCTACTGATGCGACTGTTCCCATTTTTGGATTTTTGTCACTTTGGTGTCATTATGTTCATTAAATTATTCTCTATTTTTGTGAATTGGAGTGGATTCTTTATGTTGTTTTCTTTTCAAAGTTTAACTTTTTTGGTACTTCTAAATGCTTTACACATTTCCTTAAGTTAGTCTGCCTGTTCTGTGCCAAAGTTACCAGGGCTTGAGCTCAACTTTATATTGCTGAAACCTTTACTGGACCATACAAGAATAGTGACATTATTACTTGTGGTGAACTACCTTCCGCCTCCACTACTAATCCACTTTCTCACACAGATTTATTCTATTTGATCGGTTGGATGACAACTTTGTTAGGGGAGGCCGAGCTTATATTCCTAGTTGGTTGGCAGCACTAAATGCATTAGAAAGGTATTCTGGGAGGGGGCCTGGTCAACTAAGTTACTAGTGGGTAAAAGAAAGTCTTCAGTTGTTCTTTTTCCTTCATGTGAAGCATGCAAAGTGTTTCCAGAGCAAGTAAGATGTAGTATCAGACCAAAGATAAGCTTAGTTACTTTTTTCAAAAACTCTTTGGAGCCTGCAAACCTCTTTGTTTAGGAAACTGGCATATATTACATTTTAATAGCATGAATCTATTGCCAAAAGTTAGTTCCAAAAATATTTCTACATATTATATGGTTAAAATGATGAAAGTTTACTTTTTGTAGATAACATATTCACATGTGCCTTATATGAAGAAATAACAACGCATACTCTATTTGCGATGTACTTCTTTTCCTTTTGAGTTTTTTTTAAAGTTTGTGATTATTAACCTTTGTGGTCATGGGTTTCCGCTTTCCATAATTTGCATATACTTTCCATTTCCGATTGCATGGCAATAAAACTCAAGAATTCAGAAATAGGGCGATAGGACTTTTGTAAAGTTTTGCAAAGGCTTGATTAATAAGGAAGATTGAGGTTTCATCATTAGACCAACGCCGGTGCACGTTGAATGTGAGACGTCGTTGCACAGTGTAGCTGTTGGGCACAGGGCACATTAATATCCGCTCTCCGCTGGTACCTTCTATCAGCAGAATGTAACCAGCTGCACCTCACAGTCGATGCCTTTCCTCACCCCATCGCTTGCATCATTCGACCGCAATAGATTTACGCAGCCTTTCCTCTGGCCTTTCGAGAGAGCAAAGGGAGCATTTGACCTCGATGAAAGGCACAGTAAAGCATGCTCCTGCTGCTAGATCTGGGAGCACGGTTAAAATTATATTTACATAGATCCTGGCACATGAAAGAGGAACGGGTGGCTTGTGTGATCCGTGGCTGCGAGTTATTACTGGAGAAGGTTTCTAGGCCGACCGGAAAGCCTCGGCTATGGAGCTTCAAACAGAGAAGAAGGGCACAGAACTGTCAAAGAAACATTGATTTTAAAAGGCTGCCTGATTCAAAGGATTCCGAGGCACTAAAACAGAATTCAGAAACGAATAACAAAAGGTGAAATGTTACTTTAAAGAGGCAATTACCATCAAATGAAATTCTAATAAAAATGAAATTTTCAGTCATGCTGCAAGGTGACGTCGAATGCCCAGACGACAGGCATCGGAACGAAGAGGGCAGTGCAAGACTTCTCCAGCTGAATCCTGCTGGTATTGTGTTCAATGAGCAGTGGAAAATCTATTTTATACAATCTGCTGGGGTATATTCATAAACAACTGGCCAGGAAGTAGCCCATACGTGCCCTTGCAGCGTCGGGTTGACTGTGGTTTTGGCTTCGAGAACTGAAAGCAGCCAGCTTCTCAAATGCTGTCCAGGCCAGATAAGTGTGCCACGCCCCCCACTTGCAGTGCCAAGTAGAAAACATCACCATTTTACTGGTAGCTGGTTACTATAGCAAAAAATCCGAAATCCGTGCCTCTTCCGCTACAGCTCATCGTGTGCTTGTTTGTGTGAGAAAATGAAGAGTAGAAGCCGTTTGTCAAGCGCGGGTTATTGGCAGGAAATTGAAGCCTCGCGGCCAGCAAGAACTTGCCCGGAAACCACGCAAAAGTCGAACAGTCAGCTGTGGAAGGATGGCACGTTTGTAGTACCGTGACCATGTGTAATGGTCGCTCGTGCAAGGAAGGAAATGCCCCCTGGCTGCTATTTGAATTATAAAAGAAAGCAATAATCAGAGTTAGATGGGCCCCTCCAGCCTCGTGCAACTGAACCTGCTGCACCAATAGCAGTAACACCCCTGCACATCTGGGGGACTGGCACGCAGCACGGCTCAGTCCTCAAATGAGGGAGCCTCTGTATCTCCCGTTACGGGTGCCCCAGCGCATACATCTCAAGTCACCCCAGGAGGAAGGAAGGAGCCCAACACCACAGGTCCAGGCCGCTAGGGAGTTGGGGGCAAATACATTTTTGAACTGCTATAGGAGGAGTGCTTTACATTTTAGTGTATGTTGTTAGTGTAGCAGCTATTGTGACGTATATGCAGGGTGGCAATAAGTACCAATGTGGCAGTAGTGGTTTATATCCTGACAGTGGTGTTGTAAGTGGCAATCAGTGCTTTACATACTGTGAAAATGTTAACACTGGCGTCATTGCAATTTATTTAACCTAACAAGTATCACTACTGTCTAAGACATGAGCCTTTAAGATCTGTAACCTAGGGGAGAAATTATCCGCACCATTCCTACCATTGTGTGTAACAGCCTCTTGCGCCATTAAATGCCCCCTCCCCCCCTTCCTCGGAGCAGTGTTGTGGCACAATGAGCAGCCTTTGTTAAAAATAAGTGACTATATCAGGTTTCCACATTGAGTAGAACTATGAAATAGTTGACCTGCCACCCACTAGGAAAGTTGCCACACTGCTCTTAAAGAAAAGGCATTTCTCGGATGAAGTGTGAATCTTTCCTTTGCCGTTCCTGGGGGAATATCGGATGGCATGGTCTTTTTGTTCCTCACTCTCCATGCCCCTGAGTCAAGTTTCTTTCTTTCAGAATGATTCCTACTTACCCAAGACAGCCTTTTGCTCAGTTCCAAGATTCTAACACTCCCACACTCTAAATTAATGGTGTTTGTAGCATTTTGAGTGCTTCTACTAGATCTAGGGATCTTGATATGTCTCGTGACCGGAAGTGGAGGGTTGTTCCTTCCCAAACTAACATGCCCACCTATGCACTCTCTGTCAATTGCTTTTCCCAAACAATAATGGCTGTGGCATTTCTTATCTGTCACTTCCTGCTTCTTTTACTATTCAACTTCCTGTTCTTCTCTATAGAAGAACCTTGAACCTACTATTCCATGCATCACAAGTGCTCAAATAAAGGTGGATTTCGCCATCCTTGTTATTTGGTGCTGAAATCCTGCTCATAGAATCCTGCTGCATCTTTTGGAATCCTGCTCCAACTGGATCCCAAGCTCATCTAATCCAGTCTAGGGTTTGTGAAAATCAGGCTCCGCTTCAGTTCTCTACTGGGATTCTCCTGCCTGCATGGAGTTTTTTCGTGCATCTTGGCTCTATCTTCCTTCTAGTAACCCTTCAGAGAGTTGCTTCCACACAATATTGGTAGTGTTAACCAACACAGGAAGGAGTCCCTCTTACATCTGGGCAGCCTCAACAAGACAAACATGTATGACAACCATGTCCAGTGCTTGGCAGCTTGTTAAGCTAGTCTCCTAAATCCTAGCCTAAGTATGGACCCTTCTCAGCATGTAGTGTAAACTCCACAGTCCAAAATATGACCTAGCTGCTAGATAACTTTTTGAACTTTGCCCTGGAGTTCTCTGATTTCTCAGATTTTCTGGAGATGCAGCCATGTTAACAGATTTTATTAGAAACTTTAATAGTACATTTTGCCGTCCGACCAACTTGTTATTATTCAGATCAATCAAGAGTCAGCTATCTCATCAATTGTCTCTGTAGTGCAGTCATAACTTGGCCCACTCACTTAGGGGCTGATTTACAAGAAACTAACGCAGCGCAGTGCCGCAAGTCATTTTGCTGCGCCACGCTGCGTTAGTTTCGAACCACAGGGATGCAACATATTTACAACAATATGTCGCATCGCTGTGCTTCTCCCGGCGCTGGCGCACAAACTGCTGCCATGCGCCGGCGCAGGCACCCTTGCACCACGGTGCAAGGGTGCCTGCATCGTGGGGAGATTGTTTTTGTGCAGGAAGGGGCACCTTCCTGCACAAAAACAATCAATTGAGGTGATTTCCTCTTCCAGTGCGTGCTGTAGACTGCAGCACGCATTGAAAGAGGAAAAAAACGAGGAGAAATTAAAACATTTCTCCTCGTTGCACCTCGCTACACCACCCATAGGGTGGCGTAGCATTCTGACGCATTTCCAGATTCACGGTTGCTCGTAAATCTGGAAATGCATCAGTGGACATGGGTGTTGCATGGGAACACACACAGCAAAACCCAAGTCACGCCCCTAACACGCAAAGTGTTGCGTGAAAAGGGACGATATTTACAAGCACAGGTAAAGTCACGCAGGGTGGCTTTACCTGTGCTTGTAAATATCACTCAGCAGGTTGCGCCGCCAGTGCATCACGCAACGTCATGCACCGGCGGCGCAAGGGGCTTGTAAATCTGCCCCTGGGGTGATATTTACAAGCACAGGTAAAGTCACGCAGGGTGGCTTTACGAGTGCCCCCTGGGGCAGATTTGTCACGTTGCACCACTTGGGTGTTGCTGTGGGTGTTCCCATGCAACACCCATGTCATTGTCACAGGCTCACTGTATGGTCAGATGTTTGTTCTGGGTAGTGTGAATGCCCCTCCAGCTCTTACATGGAGCCTAACAGAACGCCTGATGAGGCTCTGGGTGGAGGTTCCCCCGGGACTGACCTTAGTCGGGGGCGATTGGACCGATACTGTGTGTCCCCGTTTGGATAAATGGCGCAGCGAGGGTGGACCTGTGGAGGCCGTGAGTCGAGGCTGAAATCCCTGGTGCAGGGGCTGGATTGGGTAGATACTTGGCGATGATTACACCCCACTGATTTAGGTTACACCTATTTCTCCAGCGCACACGGGTCCTCTTCCAGCATAGATTATATCTTCGTGTCAGCAGGACATATACATAGACTTGGCTTGGCAGAGATATTATCCAGGGGCCTCTCAGATCACTCCCCGATGCAACTGGACATGCGACTTGACCCTAAACGCCCCCTTTCCGCTGGCGCCTATCCTCATGGTTCTTACAGGACGAACAATAGAGAACACCTATGCATAATGCCATCACAGAATACTTCTCCCACAACACCGGGTCGGTAGAGTCGCCTACAGTCTTGTAGGAGGCTATGAAGCTAATACTTCAGGGGGTGGACATTGCATATTGCACAGCACTGCGTAGACAGCTCCTGGAAAAGCTGATACAGCTGGAAGCCTGGCAGCTGGATGCAGAGCGCCAGAGTAGGGAGGATGATGGACACACCGCGCGTAGACAACTGCTCCACACTCAGCAGATTTATGCCAGTGAGCTTATGGATGAGGCCCGGGCGGCCTGGTTAGCTACCCGTAGTAGGATATACCAGTGGGGTGACAAATCTAGTGCATTATTGCATCGTCCCTGCCAAAGGGCTCTCTGCCCCCTCACCATCCCGAATATCTGTGACCCCACTGGGGAGGTTCTCTCAGATCCCCTACAAGTCGCAGCTAGCTTTGCAGACTATTATAAAGATTTATATGCCCCCGGGAGACTATTCCATCACACCTTGTCCACAAGTTTATAGATGACATGCCTCCGCGTGCCCTCAAGGATTCCGCCAGGGAAGAATTAGATGCCCCAATAACAGCTGAGGAACTTCAAGTAGCGGTGTCAGAGATGCGCCCGGGAAGGGCGCCCGGCCCAAACGGTTTTCCGTGTGAATTCCACAAGAAATATCAATCCATGCTCACCACCCCATACCTGGCTGCACTTCATGCCGCTTTAAATGAACAGTGTCTCCCAGTGGACTGGCGCCATGCAGAGATAGTGGTGTTCATAAAACCGGGCCGACCCCCTGAGCACCATTCCTCGTATCGTCCGATATCACTCCTTAATGTTGAGGCTAAGCTTCTCGCCAAGATTATAGCCAGCCGCATAGTGCCCTATATCTCAGACCTAGTGCATCCAGACCAAGCTGGCTTCATGCCTGACCGCTCCACACGACACAACATCATTGTGCCATTGCATCGGTGGACCGTCTGGGGGAACCAACTGCTCTCTTGCTCGCAGATATAGATAGGGCGTTTGATTCCCTCAGCTGGACATACCTCTTTGCACTCCTGAGTCACCTGAACTTTGGCCCGCCTCCTCAAATACATCCAACTCCTCTATACAGATATTACTGCCTCCGTCCGCGTCGCAGACACTATTTCACAAATCTTTCCTATAGGGCGGGGTACTCGTCAGGGCTGTCCCCTCCCTCCATATCTTTTCGCGCTCGCTATGGAACCTCTCGAGGCCTGGGTGCGGGTAGACGCGCAGATCCACTGATTTGAGTAGTCTGGGGAGACTTCTGACCGCATAGCTGACCATCAAGGACTTCGATATCAACACCCAAGCCAAAAAATTGGATAAATTGGCCAAGGACATCAGGTATTACGATAAGAAGACCACATATCCTTATCTCCAGGAAGACTACTTTAATCAGGACAAACAAGGGCGCTTCTACAACAGGGGCAGAGGAGGATACAGAGGGAACAAACGGTATACCACCTTCTCCGAGTCTTCAGGTTCTAATAGCACTGGAAGTGACGGAGAACAAGCAGGAACCAGCAGTGGGTATCAATACCTAGACGCCTGGTACCAACCACCACAGGCACAACCGTTTTTTTTTAGAAGAAGGCCAATGGCGACCCCCCAGAGGCAGAGGTTACAACTGGAACAGAACTACCCGCCGAGGTCAGAATCAGCAGAACTGGATCACAGGCCGCCAACAGGGACACGTCCAGAAGCAGGTGAGATTTCCGCAGGAACAACACGGAGAGATCCAGACCCGCTGGCGAACATACAGATGGTGACAGGGATAAAGAGTCCCATCATCAATTTATCAGCATATGCACTATCCGACAACGAAACCAGTGTCCTAAGCAAGGGCCTATCTTTCGTACCTACCACCTACCCCAACCACTTCAACATTAAAACAGAATTACACCGTTTTTTCTGAAAAATAAGGCTGAGACACTACTTCAAACACTCTCTACCAGTTTCATCAACGTCACTAACCGGACTACGAACACCATCCACGTTTATGCCGCCAGCCCACATGATGTCACACAGAATACTTGCATTTGAAAGTGTGGTCCTTCGAGATGTAATGAAAGTGTGTTCGACGAAGCAATACACCAAGCACAATGTGACCAAGGGTGAACGAGAGGCCCAGGAAACCCTGAAACACAACCAGGCAATAGTGATTAAACCGGCAGACAAGGGTGGAGCCATTATTGTCCAAAACACACTGGACTATAAGGCCGAAATTTACTCTCAACTCCGCGATGGAGTAAGCTACACCAGACTAACTGTGGACCCCACCAAGGACATCAGGAAACAGATTTTGATTACCACCGAAAGAGGCAAACTATCTGGATATTTATCAGACCAGGAGTTCCAATATCTGA
This sequence comes from Calotriton arnoldi, assembly GCA_963921515.1. Taxonomy (NCBI): domain Eukaryota; kingdom Metazoa; phylum Chordata; class Amphibia; order Caudata; family Salamandridae; genus Calotriton; species Calotriton arnoldi. The sequence goes on from CAWUFW010008126.1 coordinate 626,008, forward strand.
ACACCAAGCAACCCCGCCTCCCGACGATCTACACTTTACCCAAAGTGCACAAGAACTTAAATAAACCCCCAGGTAGGCCCATCATCTCCGGGTGTGGTTCTCTTTTGGAACCTGTGTGCAAATATATTGACTTCTTTCTGAAACCACTTGCTGAATTGACCACGTCATACTTACGAGACACTATGCAAGTGATTAACCTGATTGACGGTATGCCTTTCAACGAAGAAACTCAACTACTTGTGACATTGGATATAGTGTCACTTTACACTAGTATCCCCCAACAACCTGCACTAGAATCCATGACTAAAGCTCTTGGAAAAAGACCACAACCAACCTATGTCCCCACGGATTTCATTGTTGATCTTTTGGAAATAGCCATGATGAGGAACTTCTTCTTATTCCAAAAAGAGTTTTTTGTCCAAACGAAGGAAGTAGCCATGGGGGCAGCCTTCGCCCCAGATCTGGCGATTCTATTTATGGATGACTTTGAAGAACAATTCGTTTTCCATCATACCAACCCCTACAAAGACAAGGTGACGGAGTGGCGCTGCTACATAGACGATGTTCTACTCATCTGGACGGGTAACGAAAAAGACCTCCAAGCCTTCTTCGAATGGCTCAACACAAGATCCTTGGACATAAAATTCACCATCAATTGGCATAAGAATACCATGGATTTTCTTGATATCACCATCAAACTAGACAAAGACCATCTATATACAACACTCTATAGAAAACCAACAGAGAGGAATACTCTGCTAAGATACTCCAGCCATCATACTAGAGGCCTCCGCGACAACCTGCCTTTCGGACAATTTTTCCGAATTCGTAGAAATTGTTCTCTCAAAGATGATTTCTTCCAAGAATCTGAAGACTTAATCAATCGCCTCATTGAACGTGGATATCCGAAAAGACTAGTCAAACGGGCAAGGAAGCGAGCCTGGTACTACGACCGAGAAGCGCTCCTTACACCAAAACAACGACCCACAGATATTTCAAGAATGATATGCGTGACCACTTTTTGCACCAGGAGCAACGAAATAAAGAAGATCATCAATGGACATTGGAATCTCATATCGGACGATCTTGAGATTTCTGATCCCCCACTACATTCCTTCAAAAAAGCCAAGAGCGTCAGAGACTATGTCATCCGTTCTTTGTTGGATACACCTTCACAACCCACCATCCAAACACTCTGGAATCTACAAGAAATAGTGGGACACTTCAAATGCACCAAATGCAAAGCATGCAAGCTGACTGTTGAGACAAAGCAATTTTGCTACAAACAGCATACTATCGACCTGAAAGTTCACTCCAACTGCAACACCACTGATGTGATCTATAGCATCCTGTGCCCTTGTAATGAACTATATATTGGACAAACAAGACAAAAGGTTAAAACAAGGATACTACAACATTGTAGTAGGATTAGATGCGGAACAGTAGGTGCACCCCTAGTCAAACATTTCACCACAAAACTACATAAACCAGAATCTTTGAGATGGCTGGTTTAGGAGAAAGTGACCATGGGAAACAGGGGAGGTGACATCAACTCCATCTTAAACATAAGGGAATGTAAATGGATGCATAAAATGGATACTGTGAACTATGGGCTTAATGAACTTGATGGCACAAATGCCCAATTGTCTATTCTCGCTACTGAGTAATGTTTCCGATGCCTACACTGAGATACATCTGCCAACAATACCTTATGAAGTTGTTTGAATCCATGTTTTCCCTGCTGTTATGTTATTTTAGACATCTGATTACAAACGTACTTTTAACATGAGGCACCTTTTAAATATCACCAATCTCGTAGAGTAACCGCCACTCCCTAACATGTGATTTAACACTTTTTATTTAGTGTTGTAAAGTCATCCTGTGCCCTGGGCACCCCCCAACTTTTTCCTGACTGGAACTGGTGGTAACTGACTCTGACTGACCCTGGGCTCTGTCTAACTAGGCCCAGGGCCAGTGCCAAGTTGAAAGGAACACATTAGAATACAGTTAAGACACCCAACATACACTAGGATACACTATGGTATGGTGGGGTACCCCTGTAATTGGCATGACCTACCCCATAAGCCCCTAGTATATAATAGGGCAGGGGATTGAAACTACCTAGAAGTCCCCAGTATCCTGGGGCATGGCAGTTTAGAGGCCAGCAGCTTTTCTACACTTGCATGGGTGCAATGCTGAAGCCTGGGGTCAGTTTAAAAGCAGCCCTGGGTGCCAGGACTGCTTTTAAAAAGCAAATTGTGCCCAAATTCGACTTTGGGGTTTGGGGCACTTAAAAATGGAAAGCCTACAATATTTTGGCCTATTAGGGACCCCCAGGGTCTCCCCTGGGTATCCCAGGGGTGGGGGGGTCAGTTATCTATAAGGTACACCCTTATAAAATGAGTTTTTATATGCCTGGGTAAAGTGAAATTTCACATTTCACTCCCCACATTGTGTTAAAGTGCTGCCCAAATTCGACTTTGAGGCTGGGAGCACAGTGAAGTGAGGGTCTGCAATATTTTTACAGATTCAGAACCCTAAAGTCTCCCCTAGTTGCACAGGGGTTGGGTGTTCTGTAGAAACTAGGGAAATACTTATAAAATATGTTTTTATAAGCCCTGGTGCTAGAAAACTGTCCCAAGTCATTTTTCCCATTGCAAATCCCCAGTTACATAGGCTAACATGGCAGGAAGTTATTAAATAATAACTCCTGATAGAAAGGAGATAGAGCTACCATTCAAAGACTTCTCAGAATGGTAATGCTAAATCCAACAATATTATATTGTTGAATTTCTCCTAAAGTGTACATACTAGAAGTTATAAGACTTTCTTGTTTGTAAGTCCAAATTCAGCCTTCCAGTGGTCTGCCCTGATTGGTCAGAGTTAAGTGGATTAGCCAGGCTGCTTTGAGGAGGTGATAAAGATCCCCTGGGGTTACCAACTGTCCTGGGAGGGCAGTGTGCTGGTCTATAGGAATGCCAGGCCAGGGGGTGGAGTCGTAAACCATGTACTTCAAAGGCAGAGGGGAGGCCTGGGTTTCAGTTTCACTCTGATACTCTTGACCCAGAGTCAGGGCTAGGCTTAAGGAAGGTATGCGCAGATGGTAGGGGGAGAGTCCAGGGAGATAAGCCATCCCAGGAGGTGTGTTTAGCCAGCTCTTGCCTCTCTGCTGGAAATTCAGCCATTATGGATTTGGAAGATTTGATGCACTCTGGGACAAAATGATGCCACACTCTACAGGAAGTGGTCATCACCTTGAGGAGTTACCCTGCTCTCATTGGTCAAGAATGACCTGCTGCTTGACCCAGAGAATTTTGAATAAGTATCTGAGAGGGGCAGAGCCCTCCAGATCTGCTGCTTGAAACTTACTGAAGCAAGAAGTGCCCTGCTGAGAAGATTTTGCTGTGCAAAGATTTCTAAGGCCTGACCTCTGAAAACTGCACCATCTGAAACTGCAGCCCTGTGGATTACCTTGCTGGAAAAGAACTAAAGAGTGGACTCCCTGAAAGCTACAGGTTAAAGAGCTCAACTGGAACATCACCAACTAAATCTGCACCTTGGGGAACTACCAGTGGATTTGTAAGGGTGACGTCCCAGTGGATTGTGGGAACTGAAGTCCTCAACTTTCAAGGACCATCTTGGAGCTTCCAGACCCTTGGAGTGAGTTTGAGACACTTTGGGACTCTTTGAGGAACTTCAGGAAGAAGTTCAAGAACTTTGGAGAACTTTGGAGGAACTTTGAAAAAAAGCTCCATAGAGGGACCGACTCAACCTGGTCAGCCAAGCCGCCTGCCTTCAACCGCGAGCCGGCCAAGCCCACCAGGTTCGTCCCGCTAAAAGCTCCATCGCATCGACTTCCAGAGATTGACCGGGACTAGAGAAAATCTGAAGCCGGCGAACCCTCACCGGGTCCGGCTACATGAGGAGCATCGAGAGACCCCGCGAGAAAAAGCTCCAGAAAAGCTTCTAAGTCCGCTCGTAGAAAAGTCGACCGGGAGCAACCGCGAGAGCCAAGCCGCCTGTCTTTCATCGCGTGTCGGCCTGGATTTCTGGATTGCCCCGCTGAAGCGATCTTGAGAAATTTTCTAAGTCCGCTCCAGGGAAGTTTACCGGGACCTCGTCACAAGTCAAGCCGGCGAACCCTCACCGGATCCGGACTGTCTGGGAGCTTCGAGGGGCCTCGCGAGAAAAAGCTCCAGAAAAGTTTCTAAGTGTGAAGGTAGAAACTGCGACCGGAACCTGCCGCAAGCTGTAGACGCCTAGGGATCCATCGCGGTCGGCCTGAAACTTTGACTTTGCCCTGGTCTATCGCGAGCAGGTATCCCAATATGGTGCTATAAACTTCTAAGTGCTATATTTTATTAAATCTTTGAAAATTCATATCTCCGGTTCCCTACATTGGATTTTTGTCGTTTTGGTGTCATTTTAAAGATAAAAATATTTCCCATTTTTATAAATTGGTGTTGGATTTTTATTATGTGTTGTGTCTTAATTATTTACTGAATTGGTGTTTTTAAATGCTTTACATACCTGTCTTTGAAGTTAAGCCTGTCTGCTCGCAGCCACGTTACCAAGGGTTGAGCATAGGAATAATTTTCTAAGACCTATGCTGAGTCCTATCATGTGTTAGTGGCCTTATTGCCAGTGGCAGACCTACATTTGCCCCTACCAAAAACCCACTTTCCAACATTTAGAAATCAGCGCTTTGTATGAACCATGCATTTATCTTTGTTTCTGGTGGTTAACCTACTGTACGGTTACTGTCTAGGTATTAACGGTGAGGAAGCCTTGGTGTAATATCTGCACAGAGATGGCAGAGCAGTCTAACATTATAACCCGCCTTATCACCCGCATTATCACCCTTAGCATGGTCCACAATGGTGCTCCTCTGTAATCCACCAGCCATCCTTAATCGTACGATGTTCGCGGACCAGTTATCTGTCTGCACCTGTCGTCCTTAGTTTCACGTCCCCCAACGTGCAGCCATCCAGCTGCTGCACTCTACGTACACGTCCGCATCCACGTTTATTAACGGGATCGGCAACTGCCAGCTCACTCGGTTATCAGAACTGGAGCCGGACGGGTGTCAAAAAGGTGAGGGGATGCTGCTTAGCGTATCATTTTTCTTGACTAGCATACACATGCGATCAGGACACATGGTGCACTAGACTTCCATTTAGCTTTAAGCAGTACCACACAGCGTGATTTGCAATTGTTATTTCTCACACTGACATGGATGCGGACCTTCAGCGGCTGCCGCAGTGTCCTCGATGCCTTTTTTGCCCTTATTCCCCACTGGGAGTTTGCGGCCCCGTATGAGCCTCTGTGACAACCAGAAGTGGTTTCTCTGTTTGCTGTTAGAAGTTCCCATAATAGTGATTTAGACATGTCTATCACAACACAATACGCAACTGGTTTCTCCCAGTTTAAAGTAACAACTTTTCAACGTGATTAGTAATTCTCTATCACACGCTGCCATGACAGCGGACCTTCGGCGGCTGCCGGAGTGTCCCTCCTGTCCCCCTCATTTCCCTACAGGGAGACGTGGCCACTTTTGAGCCTTTTTGAATAGCCAGATATGGATGTTTTTCATAGATGTGTTTAGTACTACACCCACATCTTTGACACGACCCGATGCTACCCTTTCTGTCCTTAATTCTTTCAGATTAATCAGCAATCTGACAGCGATCCTTTGACCTGCAGTTGTTTACCGCGTACGCGCACGGACGGCCGTACCTCCACCCCCCTTTTTGAGTAAGTGCCATTCAAGCATAGGGTTGGTACGTAGCTCTTTGTCATGATCTGTCCCCCTACGCATTGATTACATGGGTGTTTTCTCTGTATTTAGGAGCTTTGGTGAGCCACACTTCCACACGAATTCCCAGCCCATATTAAACACGCTGGATGTTCAATGAGGTAATCATCAACCTGATTTCTTTCGCATTCACTACTTTTTTTTAAGAGTTCCGCTTTCATAACACGTAGTATCCCATTGCCTCTAGGTGCTCTGTCATAGTCCTGCTGAAGACCCCACCCTAAGGCTGGACTCAACTAGTTAACTTTATAGGGGTCGAAACGTCGACAACAACCAGATCACAAGCCAGGACAACTGTAATTCACTGACAGTGTTCATGTATAGCTATGTGATATATTTGGAACAACTGACCTTTGTTAAGGCCGGATCAGTATCACCATGTGAATTTGATGGATATATGTCACACTACCCTGTCCTCGTCCACCACCTTCACGTCTCCACATTCTTCAATATCACTCCTCTCTTCCCGTTACACAACCCTGAGCACCAATTAGTGTAAATATTTGTACTACCTTAGGAGGATTGAGCAACTGCGTTGCCACAACTAAAAGTCACAACCTCATTGTAAATAAATTGCATTACTTGCGAATTTGACTTTACAAGCCGGTATTGTGGATGCGACTTATTGTTTGTCTCTTTAATTGTTGTGTGCTACTTGACCATTTCTTTATTGTACTGCACTAATGACCCGGGTCTGGTAGCCTTTCGGGTATCCCCATTGATACATAATACGCATAGTTCTCTATGCAGACGATGGATTCTTCCTTACGTGACCAGACCGGTCGGGACCCAGACTGCTTAGGATCATGCAGGTTTTTGGTGAAACATCTGGGCTTTATATGAACACCCGTAGGTCCTACCTGTGGCCCATGCGTGGTGCGGGCCCTCTGGGCCCGTGATCAGACAAGGTGACGGTGGTGCAAGATGATTTTAAATATTTGGTTTTTTTTTTGGCCACATCACAATTTCTGTCTTGGGAAAGAAACTTGGCCTCATTGTGGATGCAAATTAAAGAACAGACCCATTCTTGGTCACACCTACCGCTTTCCTTATTTGGTAGGTCCGCCATCTTTAAGATGGTCTCTTTGCCCCGCCTACTATATCAACTCCAGAATCACCCATATTTGATATCACCCAGTTGGTGTACGCAGTTAAGCGCTACTCTTCGTCATTTTCTCTGGGGGGGGCTCGACCCAAGTGGCATTGAAAACATGCTTTCAGTCAACCTATTGTGGGGGATTAGCAACACCAGATGTGCAGGCATACTACGCGGCCTCGCACCTTCTTATCCTAAACGAGTGGTGGTATGGGGATAGGTCCGATCCTGCATACGCAGTAGAACGTTGGCTGATGAGCAACATGCCTTTACATACAATCCAATATGCTGGCCTGACCCTAAAAGCACTACCGCCGGCGACTGCCACGATTTTTCAACTCTGGAGACTAACACTGCGTCAGCTGGGATGGTGGGGCAGATTAACAAAAGAGGCCCCCCTCTGGCATAACGGCCTCTTACCTCAGCTAGCCGGACTGCCAGGCTTCTCTGGGTGGGAGGCTATAGGGATTTCCACTGTTGGCGACATCCTCCACGGCCAGACCCTGAAGTCCTTTCAGGAACTACAACAGGAATATGCAATGCCTCAATCACAATTTTATAAATATCTTCAGTTCCGTCACGCTTTCTCCCCATATCTCACTCTTCAGGACACCATACCAGACTTTAGCCCTATTGAAGCCAAAGTGTTTATGGGCGAACTTGGGGAACATAAGATCACCAAAATATATCGTACATTAATTATGAATAGCCATACTACGCTATATAAAACACGTGAGGCCTGGCAGGTAGACCTGGGCCCCTTGGATGATGAGGACTGGAATGAGGCGCTGGAATCCCCACGTGCGGCCGCCATTGCGACTCGATTATGGTACATACAATTTAAGTATCTCCACAGGGCCTATTATACTAGATATAAGCTTTGGCGTGCAGGGCTCATTGCATCTCCGTTATGCCTACGATGCCGCGCTACCAATGGAACCCTCATACATACCGTATGGCTATGTACATCACTCTCAGGATTCTGGCATGGGGCCATTGCATGTCTGTCGCAAGTCCTGGGGTGGGATATCCCTTATTCACCACGGCTAACCCTCCTTCACATTACTGATGGCATCGGGGGCAATATATACAAATGCCACCTACTATTGTTGGGCCTTACACTGGTGAAGCGTGACATCGCAAAGGCTTGGAAAGACGCATCCCCACCCTCCCTTGGGGCTTGGAAGAAGGGCCTTGATTTCTGTATGGGGTTGGAGATACCTATATTTGCAGCAAGGGGATGCCCCCAGAAACATCCTAAGATATGGAAGAGGTGGGCGGACTATCGGGGGATATATTTGGAACCCATCCCAGCTGGTTCGACAGAATAGCAACGGATACAACAGACACGATGAGCGGTGACTATGGGTTTAGTGGCTTTACACTTCAAATAGGGGATGATTTGGCATGTACTGTATTGTTTATTGGATTCATGACACTTCAGTTTATTGTTAGTATGATATGTTTACCTGCATTTTATCCTTCTTTGTCTAATTGGCAATAAAATGTCGACATCACTATGGCTATATTATATATTGTATTGTTTTGGTACCTGGCCTCGTCAGGCCTACCTTGGTTGTTGACAATAAAATTTTGTTGTGAAAAAAAAGCAAAAACGTAGCAACCCGTGAGGCAGCGATCTTGTGCAGCGTATAGAGCCAGATTGATCCCCCCAGCGGCTCTTCAAGAATTTGGGTGAGCGCCTATGTCACTGGACGGGCGGGAGGATACGACAAGGGCTGGGATAGCCTACATATCAACTAGAGGTGTGCAGGAAGAGTCAAGCGCGGTGGCGGGCCTGGCCTGGTTGGACGACCGGCACACCCTCCAAGAACACCAAGGACAGGATAATAAGCGCAGCTGCCATTCCGTGGGTGGTGCCGATCAGGCCGGTCAGAACGCAGCGACAGGAGGGCCCAGGTAACTGGTAGAGCGGCCCATCCACATTGCAGAAGCGAGCTGTTAGACGTGGCATCTTTTGGCGTGTTTCCCCTGTCTTTTTGCTTTCTGACCTCTCGGTTTTGACTCTGTTTTTGCTGGCTTAGTGTCTCGGCGTACTTTCTCACTGCTGTTCAGTGTTAAAGTGCAAGTGCTCCTGTTGTAAATTATGTTATGGATTGGTGTTTCCATGATTGGCATATTTGATTTACTGGTGAGGCCCTAGTAAAGTGCACTGAGAGTGCCAGGGCTGGTAAATCAAATGCTACTAGTGGGCTTGCAGCACTGGTTGTGCCACCCACAGAAGTAGCCCTGAAAAGGTAACTTGTAACTGCCATGTCGACCTGGCAAGTGCACCCACTTGCCAGGCCCCAACCTTCCCTTTTTCTTCATGTCAGTCACCCCTAAGGTAGGCCCAAGGTACCCCTGTGGGCAGGGTGCTGTGTATGTTAAAGGTAGGACATGGACTGATGTGTGTGACATGTCCTGGTGGTGAATTACAGTGTATTTCATTTTTCACCATTGCAAGGCTGCCTGTTCCCATAGGACAGAATGGGAAGTTTGTTTATACCATCTTATAAACATAACTACCCCTGGGAACAAGGTAGAAAAATAAAGTTTAGTATGTCTGGACTCAGAATGTTAAAATGCATCTTTTAGTGAAGATGGTTTTTACCTTCTGTGTTTGAAAATACCACTTTTAGAAAGTAGGTATTTTCTTGCTTAGCCATCCTGTGTGCCTCTGCTGGGGTTGTGGATTGACTGTCTGGCTTTGGGATGACAGGGGCTGGAGAGGGGCAGTGGCTCCAGAGAGCCTGATGGTTCAGGGCTGGGCTGAATAGACCTGGGTTGCATTTAGAGTAGTGGGAGGAGATTTCCTTGCACCTGAATGGGCCTGGTCTGCCTTGCAAAATGCCATCTCTGCCCCCTGCCAGGAAACTGCACCAGTGAGGACAGAACTGGTTTGGGCTGGGTACAGACACTCTCTGCCCTCAGAGAACAAAGGATTTGGTGGTATAAATATTGGGGCCCAGACCCCAGAAATGTAGAACTCTTTTGGACCAAGAAGACTGCCAAGAAGAAGAGCTGGAGAAGCTGTGAGGAGGAAGTACCACTTTTCTGTGTGCTTTGTTGTGTTGGCCTGCAGTGGCTGCTTCTGTCATGGACAGTGAAAGGACTGGACTTGAACTTTCTGCAATCTCTTTTTGTGAGTTTCTCCAAGGGCTTGAGGTAGAGCTTGCCTCCTGTTCAAGAAGTCTCAGGAAGAGCAAAGACTTCAATTTCTTCTGCCCTCAGCACTGGGGACTGTGTGTCTTGTGCTGCAACAGAAGAAAAAGCAACCTGATGCTGTCTACGACGCCGCTGCCGACTCCGTGTCCTGACGGCACTGCAGAGGGCACCGCCGCAACGCCGCACCTGAACTCTGGTCTCACCGATGATGCATGCTGATGCTGCCACCCAGCCGCTGCTTGCACCGTGACCTGTGGGCACCGCACTCCGCACCGCCTCGCTTCACATCGTCGCCCTGGTATCCCCGACGACGATGCTTCACGCCGACATCGACGCCGCTGCTTGCACCGTGGTTGGAGGGCACAGCTTGTAAATTACACGACGCACCGCCCTCATCCCGCGCTGCAGCCTTGGCGTACCGATGCTGGCGCCATCGACTCCAGTTCGTCAGTCGACAACAGCGCTTCAGCAACGACGACACCGCTGCTTGCACCGTGACCTGCCAGCACCGCGACGAGCACCACATCACTCCGCACCGCAGCCCTGGTCTCACCAACGCCGCTGGACGACCGTCACTGAGCCGCTGCCTGCACCACGACCTTAGGCCACTGCACGCCGCACCGCTGCTCTTCGCACCGCAGCCCGACGCCTGCCGATGCCAGCGCTCCCAACTTCAACCGCGAGAAGTTCGATCTGCAAAGCGTGAGACTTCCAGGGCCCGATGACTCCTGCACCGACCTCCGGAACCGATGCCTGCGGACGCCGTGCTTTCGGAGCTCAACGAGAGGTCGCCGCCGCCCTGCATTTCTAAAGGTACTGTTTTGCAGGTCTTTCCGACACCGTAGCTGGCCCGCGATGCCGCGGTCAGCCAGAACTGTTTGGATTTGTTGTTCACGACGCCATGATAGCCCCAGACGGAGCTTTCGACTTCAAGGAACTGTTTTTCAAGTTTATTTTGTTAACTGAAGATTTCTATGTACTGTATTGTGGATTTGTTATAGTTTTTGGTCTTGTCTGAAGTATATCAAAATGTTGGATATTTTTCTAAACTGGTGTGGTGTCCTTTTGTAGTGCTTACACTGTATTACTGTTGGTTATGTGCAAATGCTTTACACACTGCCTCTAAGATAAGCCTGACTGCTCGTGTCAATCTACCAAGTGGGTGAGCAGGGGTTATTTTAGGAGTGTAACTCCCTTATCCTGACTAGAGGAAGGGTCCCTACTTGGACAAGGTACCTACCTCTGCCAACTAGAGACCCCCATTTCTAACACGAGCACAAGAAACGCACCAGAAACGCTGAGAGCATTCAGTTGCGTCCTGTATGAGGCTCAGTAGGGACGCTACAGAGCCTGAGCTGAAATCCACTGTGGAAGGCAGACGTCCTCTACCCCCTCCAGACAATCTGGGAAATTAAAGTGCACAAGATTAGTGATCATCAGGCTAACCGACCACTGACGCCACGATCAGTCAGCTAAAGATAAGAGGCAATGGGCAAATCAGACGGCAAGTAGACCAAGCTGCTTTTTGAGTCCCGCAAGACAACAAGGGGCCATGGTCTAGAACCAGAAACAGACACTATGGAAGGCGCTGACGGGGCCCACAAATCAGATGACGAGGATCTGAAAACACTACTGGTGACAATGAAGCGCACTTTGACGTCCATAGAATCTAAAATGGACAGAATGTGTACGCGTATGGATTTTATAACGCACAGACTAGAAAAGCATGACGGCAGAATCGGAGAGGCCGAAAATAGAATCTCTGAGCTAGAAGATGATAACACCCAGCACAATGATCAAGTAAAAGAAATGGATCGCCTGCTAAAAGTAATTGTTGCCAAAAATGAAGACCTGGAAGCTAGATCCAGAAGGAATAACATCCGCATCTTAGGAATACCAGAGTCCGCAAACACTGGGAAATTGGAGGAGTACGTGGAGCGCATGCTGATCACTTGTTTTGGTAGGGAGACCTTCTCCCCTCTGTTGGTGGTGGAAAGGGCGCACAGGTCGCTCGCGGTGAGGCCCCCGCCAGGTGCGCTTCCGAGACCTATCATGGTAAAATTGCTGAATTACAGAGACGGTGACAAAGCCCTAAGCAAGACCAGGGAAAGCCAGTACCTCATATATGAAAATAATAAAGTCTCTTTCTATCCAGACTTTACGTTGGCTGTCCAAGAAGCCAGGAAGAAGTTTCTGCCTGTTAAGAAAAAGCTGCAACAGGCCAATGTCAAATATGCCATGCTGTATCCTGCCCGTCTTGCGAGGTTTTTCAGTGACAAAATTAAAACTATCATTGACGACCTCGGTGGGGATCTTCGGCAAGTTGAGTTAGAAGACCTAGAGGTTAATGGTTCTAGTGGCAGTGATCTGATTGGCACAGATAAAATAACTAGAGGAACAGAGACTCAGCTCATCAATACCTTAACTGATTTCGAGAAACTGTCAGTAGAGGACTTTGGTAAAGTGGCCCTAGGTATTTCTTCTGGATCACCTTTGGACCCTCTGCCACAGAAAATTTGGAAGGAGTTTGGAGCAGAGTTGTTCCCTATACTCCGGCTCATTTTGTAATCAGTCTCTTCTTAGCGGAGTGGTACCGACCTGTTGGAAACAGGCATTGGTGACACCTCTCTTAAAGAAGTCCACATTGGACCCAGCCTGCCCTAAAAACTACAGGCCTATCTCCCTGTTGCCTTTCCCAGCAAAGATCGTAGAGAGTGTGGTTAGCAAAGCTCTCTCGAAATATCTGGAAACCAATAAGATCTTAGAGGATGTGCAATTTGGTTTTCGGCCTGCTCATGGCACTGAGACTGCTTTGGTGACCGTGATGGATGAGCTTCGGATGCGTGCAGACAGAGGTCAAGCAGCAGTTCTTATTCTGCTTGACCTGTCTGCCGCATTCGACACGATCAACCACGCTATCCTGCTGGGGAGGCTCAGGGAGGTAGGAGTAGCAGGCTTGGCCTTGAGTTGGTTTCAATCCTTCCTTTCAGAGAGGAGACAAGCGGTGGCCCTCCCTCCTTACCAGTCTGACTTTACTAACATCACGCATGGCGTGCCTCAGGGCTCTGCAATTAGCCTGATTTTATTTAATATCTACATGAAACCCCTGATTGCGGTCATAAGGGCGCATAACATTAACATCGTAAATTATGCGGATGACACGCAACTGATTCTCTCCTTAGAGGGAGTACAGTCGACATCTTTGGAGGTGTTTCATGACTGCCTGCGTGCCACAGCTCAGTGGTTGAGGGAGAATTCATTGCAATTTAACACCGGAAAAACCGAGGTTCTCTATTGCTCAGTGGGGAAGGTTCAATCAGCGCTGCCCGTAAATTTTTGGCCCCTAGCTACATCTACCGTGCTGAGGCCTGTTGAGAAGGTACGAAATCTGGGCATTATGTTTAACAATAAACTGACGTTGGAGTCACAGGTTAACAAAACTGTGGGAAGCTGCTTCGCCATTATTAGAATTCTGCGGAAGATTTTTCCTCTGCTGCCTACTCACGCGCGAGCGTTGGTAGTTCAAAGCACTATATTAAGCAGATTGGATTATTGTAATGCGCTGCTGCTGGAGTCCCCGAGATATCTAATAGATAGGCTCCAGAGGATTCAGTCAACAGCAGCCAAGCTAGCCTTGGGGAGGCCCAGAGGTTCCTCTTCTTCATTGGCTTTGGCGGAGCTGCACTGGCTCCCGATAATGCAGAGAATTCAGTTCAAATCCCTCTGCATAGTTTTTAAGGCCCTGCATGGGTTTGGACCAGTATCTATGCAGAGGAAGTTTGCTTGGTATGTACCTGAGAGAAGCCTTCGCTCCTCCTCGGCCAGATTGGTTAAAATATCAAGATTCAACTAAATGAAATCCGGTGGCAGAGCCTTCAGTGTCTCCGCCGCCAGATTATGGAATAAACTCCCACTAGAACTGAGACAACTGAGGGATCTTCTCCCTTTCAGGAAGAGACTAAAAACTTGGCTCTTCCCCAAAGCATAATCTGTTGTCAGTTTCCCGTGTAGCATTACTCTTAACGTGCACTTTTTAATGTCACCGCCAGGATGCCTGTTAGGTGATAGAGCGCTTTATAAATGAAATAAATAAATAAATAACGCATCAAGGCAAACAGCACTTCTGTTCAACACCGCAACAGGCCGCGGACTCCCTCAAATCGTTAGCCAGGCATCCGGGTAACACAAACAGCTCGCCGTCGGCCAGCAGATCTCCCTCAGCTATACAAGAAGAAGAATAACCCATGCACAAAATCAACGGTCACTACATGCAAGAGGAACTACGCATGTGAAGCTGTTACGTTGCTACATACAAGCCTTGCCCAAAGGTCACGAATACGGCACGGTACATGCTCAAGCATCAGCAGAGGAAAAAATAAAGTCCTTCTTTGGGCTCCCCACTCTAACTTTACCTTGCAGGATGCTGGCAAGATAGCTGGCATGACACTTCTATTGCGTGATGGTCGCCCAGCGCACATCGATTCTGTCCCAGACACCCTCCTCCCAAGGCGTTCTGCCTGGCAGGAGGTTTTGCTTCGCCCTCTAGGCGGCAAGCCCAGCAGGAGAGCCCTAAAGTCTGCTGCTTGGAGCAGAGAACAGGATTTCCCGGCTCCTATTTTTTCTGTTTATGTTTTTTGTTCTCTCCTATCCTTTCTCCTTCCCTTTTCTGTGCTGCCATGCCTTTCATCAAAGGGAAGGCTCCTATTCCAGAACTGCACACGTATCCTTTTGACTATTTGTGTTCAACGAACGTAGATCTGGACATTGAATGATGCAAAGGAAAAGGTTTTCCGGGTGGGCGGAATGTTCGACTGTCTTTTGGGTGTAACGGGCAGGGGGCGGGAATGGTTCACGGCAAGTTGGGGATGCCGATGTGGGGGGGACAACAAACCACATGACCCTCATAGAACAGTCCATATAGTCAAACTCCGTATAGACGGGGATAAACGGCAAGAGGGATTGGGCCTGATAACATGGAACGTCAGAGGTCTAGGGGATCCGTGAAAGAAACTACACCTACTAGCTTACCAGGATAGGCATCATATAAACATTGCTATGCTCCAGGAAATGCATTTGTCTCCAGCACACGTGCCCACATTTGCCGCAAAGTGGGCATCACACAGTTATTTCTCCACTTACTCTACATACTCGAGAGGAACAGCTATCCTTATAAAGAAGAATACTCCCTACATAGACGGGGGGTTCTTAACAACTCACAAGGCAGGCACTGCGTGGCGCAGACTGGCCTCGCAGTCAATTACCCTGGTGAATTGTTATGGTCCGAATACAGACGACAAATCCTTCTTTATCACCCTCTGGGGGATAGTCATGAATATAGGCTCCACACACATTGTCTGGAGAGGAGACTTTAACCTCCCCACACAGCCGACGCTGGACCGCTCGCACCCTCTACCACAACACTACACTAAAGCACAACGCCAGATACAGCAGATTAAGGAAGAGTTTCTCTTGGTCGATGTATGGCGTAACCACCACCTGACACTTACAGAGGGCACGTTTAATTCCTCTGTATATAACACTTGGTCCAGATTAGATTTTTGGCTACTCTCCAAAGGAATCGCAACATGGGTGGCACATTACCAACATTTAGCACGAACCTATACAGACCACTCTCCAGTCTATATGCGTCTACTCCCACCTGGAAATAGAAACAAAGGTTTATCATGGCGTCGCCCCAAAAGGGCACCGCTAGATCCTTCTTTCAAAGCTGAACTGGGCCAAGAAATTGATGACTTCCTTAGACGTAATATAGACTCAGTTCCCTCCCTCGCGACAGTATGGGAGGTGATGAAAGTAACAATAAGAGGCATATGAATGGTAAAAGCAGGAGGCATATTAAAAGACATAAGGCGCAGTCTAGCCCGGCTCGAGCAATGTCTCAGGGAGCTGGAAACACAACCTGTGGAGAATAGAACAGAGGCAACACTTGCGCACATATGAAAAGCGATTTCCGAATATCAGGAAATGGCGGAAAGGGAACGCCTGTTCCGTGGGTGTTATGGGAAGGGGGAGAGACCAGGGAAAGCGCTGGCAGAACTGACGCGTCAACCCAGATGTTCTAATTACATCCTTGATAATATAGATGACAAGGGCATATCTCAGAAAGACACTGGGGAAATCCTCCGCTCCTTCCGCACATATTATTCTACACTATACGCCTCCCGTAGGCATGCCCAGGTAGACTCGGCCAAGTATTTGAAGGCTGTGGAGCTGTGCTGGTTGAGCAATGCACACCGCAAATTCTTTGCTGCGGAATTTGCGGAGGACGAGATCAGGGCCGCCATTATGCAGTTGGGAACAGGTAAGGCGCCGGGCCCAGATGGCCTGCCGGCCGAATATTATAAAACGTACAAAGACACACTGGCCCCTTTCCTGAAATGGGTATGCGAAGAAGCGCTACAGGCGGGGCTCTTGCTGCTATCTATGCAAGAGGCTACCATTGTCACTCTTCAGAAACCAGGCAAGCCGCCTAGCCGCATGGAATCATATAGACCCCTTTCTTTAATTAACTGTGATGATAAAATACTTGCCAAGGTGCTTGCGAACCGATTAAGCCGCCTTATGGGGAAGCTGGTACGCCCGACCAGGCAGGCTTTGTGCCGGGCGGGCTACATCACACAACCTCCGTACGTTCTTTTCATTCCTCCAGGATATAGACCCAGAGTTAGATGCGGCAGCGGTCTTTCTAGATGCTACAAAAGCATTTGATTCCCTAGAATGGGACTATTTGTGGGATGTGCTACGGCATATGGGGTTCCCTCCAGGACATGTGTCATGGATCAAGCTGTTATACCAGAAACCAACGGCTAGCTTACTGGTCAGTGGTGAACTTTCCGCAGCCTTCGACATTATTAGAGGGACTAGGCAGGGCTGCCCTCTCTCGCCACTTCTGTTCGCGCTTGCAGTGGAACCGTTGGCAGCCACGCTTCGGCAGCATCACAGAGAGTATGCATTGAGATATCTGACATGACACGTGTTAGTGTCGCTATATGCGGACGACATCACGATGTATATAAGAGAGCCACATGTCAGACTTAATGGCATAATCCGGGAAATCATCAAATTTGGAGCACTCTCCGGTATCACTATGAATTGGGAGAAGTCTCAGATCCTCCCCCTCACACCACATACTCCTAAATGCCCATTGGAATTTCCGTTAAAATGGTGTGATACAGAACTTAAAAATCTTGGTATTATAATCACGAGAGACAGGGAGGAGCTGCTTAGAGCCAACTATGGCAGAGCACTCAACTATACAGAGGAAGCAATAACTAGATGGATTGCGATGCCATTGTCATTGGCCAGCCGTATTGCGCTGATGAAAATGGTAGTCCTGCCTAAGCTCCTATACTTGTTCACCAACATACCATATGCGCTGGGGAGACCTTTTTTCCAGAGTTTGAAAAGTCTACTGATAAGACTTGCATGGGGGGGCAAACAGGCTAGAATTAAATGGGAAGTTCTAACACTGCCTTTCGCTCAAGGGGGATTCGAGGCACCAGACCCAGAGTTGTACTACCTTAGCGCTCAGGCACATTACGCTATATACTAGTTCAAGCCCCCCCTTTCATGCCACATCTAGTGGTGGAACAGGGTTATATGTCACCAATACCACTGTCTGGTTTTTTTGGGAACAGGATGCAGGGAGGCAGGAGGTAGGGACTCTACTGTTGCATGTACTAATGCCACCTGAAGCGTATTGCTAGAAAATTAAGAGCCCCTATTCTGTACTCACCCGCACTCCCATTAACATATCAGCATAATCTTCCGGTGATGCACGAAGGGATTTGTAAGCGTATGTTATGTAGATATAACATACTTACCTGGGAGCATTATATGCTGAGGGGAGGTTTAAACAAAAAGAGGCTTTCTTTGGGGGCCAAACTCCCTCCCCTATTGACCTCTTCATGTACACAAGGCTGAGACAAGATGCGAAGACTGCAACGCCACAGTTCCCTGAGGAGCCGCCCACACTAGTGCCGCTGCACACTCTCTTTCAGGCTGACAACCCCTCACATGCAGTGTCCCGGCCCTATAGAGCTGTTCTCGCGTCTCAGGTCGGTGTTAATCACAATGCAAAAATGGGTTGGGAGGAGGAGCTGGGGTGCCCACTGGAAGATGAGCAGTGGTTATACTGCTTCATGCAAACAGAGAAAATCACGGCCAGTAGAAGGCTCCGGATTATTCATTTCAGGTTCCTGCATAGAGCATATTACTCCCCAGCGAGGTTGCATAGATACAAACTAAGAAATAATGATAACTGCGGGAGGTGTGGTGCAGAGGGTGCAGAGTTTTTGCACCTGCCCTGGACCTGTCCCGCAGTCTCCAAGTACTGGGGGGAGGAGGGAGAGGCACTGAATTGTATGTGAGCGCACAAATAAACATCACTCCGCTGATTGGGCTGCTGGGCTATACCAGGGAGATAGAAGCGGCTGGTAGACGACTAGCAGCGCTGGGGCTACTCTTGGCGAAACGTCATGTTGCTTGCAGGTGGGGAAGGGGACGAGCCCCCAAATTCAAAGAATGGTTAAAGGACATGATATATTGTCAGGAGCAAAACAGTACCTACGCAGAATTACTACTGCTAAGTTCTAGACCCCGGGATACATGGGAACCTAAAGACATACCTTCTTCAAACTTCATAGTGGGTTACGATCTGCGGACCCGCTCCCCTGGCTAGGATTGAAGGGTGATATGGAACACACATCAGTTAGATACCCTCTGTGACTTGTAAAAGTATCAGTGCCAACCCCGCAAGGAAATTGCTTATGTATGTTACCTGGTTCTGATTGTGCTGTAAAGGTCTGTTTGATTGCCACTGTGTGGAATACCAACAACTGTGTAGAATATTGTATTAGATATGCATATCTGAAAGATTCAGTGTCTATGCTATGTGGGAATAGCTGTTCATTTTGAAAATGTCAATAAACAAAGTAAAAAAATATATATATATATTAACCAAAAAAACAAAGGGTGTAAAGTACTTTTTCTTTGTTTTCAAAATTTTGCTATGGACATCATTTCACTTTTGGTAATTACTGGGCACCAACTGAAGATAACGCTGAAACTGCTTCTCCAGCTGCAACTGTTACCAATCTGACCTCAGTAGCAACTTACTCTGAGGAATATTCACCCGATCTTTTAGAAGCCTATTGCTTTTTCCTTACCATGTCATTTGGAATTCAACTTCACAATTCTAATTGAGCCTCGAGCAGTTATTCCTTTGGGAAGAATATAGTCTTTGTCAGAAAAAGAAATCTTACAATAATACCTCTGCAAGAATCTTCAAAATGGACTATTCATTCTACTTCTTCATCTGGAGAGTCAATGTTTTTGTTGTTGGTTTTTTTAACAAGAAGACCCAAGAACTATGCCTCTGCATAAATAAACAAGATTTAAAGAAGGTAACAATTAAGGATTGCTATCCATTGCTTTTAGTAAAGTATTACTGGAAGTACAAATTCAACCTTCTGCCCGCAAAATGAATGATTCTAAAGCTGCCTTCTCCAGCAATGTCTCCCAGTGTAGGCACATTCAGTGAGCTAAGTGAATATTCTAGTCACTGTCAGACCTCTGTGATCTTTATTAGAACTCTCTGGCCTTCACAAGCAGCTGTTAGGAAAGTAGGAAAAGTGATATGCGGTTAATACAGTCACGAACGAGTCTTGCCTCAGGAATCGCCTGGGTAGAAAAAGACCAGTAGGGAGCCAATCAAAATGCAGCATTATGGTAGTGTACCACTGTCGAAAATACGGTAGAAGGTATTCATACCATCATTCATGATTCTTGCTTGTCGTCTTGAATGTTCAAATCTAATTTGTGCGCACTCACAACCGCAATACAATATGTCCAGTTGCTAATTTGCAACGAACTCCTGTGTATATGAAATTACTATGTTATAGTGATCATAGGGTTACACTTGTGGCCTTTTATCATTGCATACACATCCCTATTAATATACTTTACACAGTGGTTCAACCCAAAAGTAATACTCTCTATTCTGCATTGATCTTTGGAGCAGTCAAATAATTTCCGTTAGTATGGTCGGGAGGTTTCCGTTTTTCACAGTTTTTGAATATGAGTTGGTATATAAAGGAATGGTTAGACTAAAATAATTTAAAACAGCACGTCAGGGAGCTCGATGACCATGTTGTAATTGTACATGTCAGAAGCTTACAGGGAGGAATGACTGAGACATCTATCGAATCCTACATTTTACAGCATATTTCGTCTATGGGACCCAAAGGAATGACCACATCTCACTGATGCTGGTTACACTCTGCTGGATGTGCATTCAAGCCTGGGCCATACACAAGACGGCTGTATCACTCATTAAGCCCTCCACACATCCACTCCACGTTACCTGGCTGGCAAATGTAAAATAAGTTGGGCACTATACCATCACGAAATGTCGAAGAACTGCTGCTAGAACTCCTTACCCTTAAAAAGGAACGACTCATAGCTCAATCCTTCTTAGGAATTCCGACCAGAATATGGAACTCCTTACTTCCAAACCTATGCACCACCACTTCGAAGGCTGTCTTTAAATTGGAGCTGACAGCCCTTCTACTTCAAAGACATTTTAGCTAACTTCTCCTCACCAGTTGTGACCTCCCTGGTTTAGTCTTTGCTATGATAAGTGCCTTTTGATTTACAGCAGTACTTCCAGTTCATTAGACTCCACTCATAGCACCAATTGACATCTTGTTATGCATATGTTAGCTCTGCTGCAACATATACTATACTCCAATGTTCATTGCTTTTTAAATGTAACTACATCTTCGGATAATGTAATTCTTTGGTTTATGTAATGATCTGCTCTTATTATCTAATATATCAACATCTTCAGATTATGTCATTTTGAAGTTTATGTAAGAATACATTTCTATTGTGTAGTGCTTTAGCACCTTTAGGTAATATCTACGCTATATGAAAATGCATAAATATATCTCCCACCCTAAAAACGTGATACAACCCATGGTGGCTGATGAGTTTGTTACAAAACAGGAGGACCTAGTCCTAGTTGCAACCGACCAATGCATTCTATATATCTGTATCTTGGTAAGTGAGGGCTAAGATTGTGGCTTTATGGATAAATTATACTTTTAGAACATAAGGAGGTCACTTTGTACCAGGTAATTAAGCACATCTATCTGTAATGGTGAAAGGAATAATTCAGTGTTTGACATAGCTGAATATCTAATCGCGATGACTGTCTATTGTGCTGAGCAATAAACACAAGGAGAGGGGGAACCAGTTATTTGTGACAGTGTCTGTCTTGCCTGTATCCGAGACAAGTGAGTATAATGCACCCAGGTAAATCGATGCTTGCTTCACAATTTCTCAGACAGTAAACTTTCTCTTTCTGAGATGGTGTGATAAATGAAACCATATATATATACCACTCTGCAAACGCGCCCCCTGGCGCATTGTAAGTTGGGGAATTCCCCTTGAATACTGAGGGTCCCTGGGGGCCAACTTGCCCACCAGGTACCTCCAGTTTGCGCCACAGAGCAGGATTGCAGAGAGGTGGTCGGACACAGGACACAAGAGGACCTCATCGCCCCACCAGCAGTGTGCCAAGAGGCGCGTTTGCAGAGTGGTGTAAAAAGGGGGCATGGCCTTTGACCACCTCTCTGCAATCCAGCTCTGTGGCGCAAACTGGAGGTACCTGGTGGGCAACATGGCCCCCAGGGACCTTCAGTGTTCAAGGGGAATTAATTCCCCAACTTACAACGCGCCAGGGGGCGCGTTTGCCGAGTGGTGGAGAAAGGGGGCGTGGCCTAGTATGAGGGGTTAGCAATCCTGCTGTGTGGGACTTACTGGAGGTAATAGGAGGGGTAGTTGGCCCCCAAGGTTGACGTTGGGGGCTAACTACCCCTCCTGTTACCTCCAGTAAATCCCACACAGTGGGATTGCTAAGAGGTGTTCGCAGGCCACGCTCACCTTTCTCCACCACTCTGCAAACGCGACTGCTATGTTATAGTTAGAAATTAGCATTTAAAAAACCTTTGAAATTCACAGAAAAAACCATAGGTTTCAGGGACGTTATAGTTAGAAATTAGCATTTAAAAAACCATAGAAATTCACTGAAAAACCATAGGTTTCAGGGACTTTATAGTTAGTTGGACATTTCACTTGTACAAAACCAGAGAAATTCGGCCGTTATAGTTAGTTGAGCTAACTATAACTCACGCCCCCGCAATGCACTGCTGATGACATCACATATTAAATCATTCATGACATGGTCAGTGACATCACTGATGACATCACTGATGGCATCTCAAATGACATCACTGATGACATCACTGATGACATCATCCACGTGCTAGTCTGGTGCACCTCCTCACACCCTAATATAACCTTTGATACACCCACTCTAAAATACAGACTACCATTTTCGAAACTATAAACACACCAATACCAGTTGCTACATACCCACTCACTGATTCCTAGGTCTACACACACGTCCACTCATTCACCCATACAGTCACTCATACATGCAGTCACTCATCAATACAGAACTATGATATGCACTCATACACCTATACAGATACTCACACACCGCCACTCATCCAAAGAGTTACTCTCACACCTAGTCAGTCATGCAAAGAATCAATCACACTCCCATTTACTCACCTATACAGTTATACACACACCACCTCACTTATTCATACAGATACTAACACATACTTACTCTCTTATACAATTACTGATACAAACACACACTCATCCATACAGCCACTCTCACAATCACTCACTCTCAGACAGTCATTTATATACTCCGACACTCACATATACTGCCTTTCACATATGTAGTTACTCACACATGTACCACTGAGACATCCACTCACTCACCAACACACCCATACACACACTCACCCACCCACACAGCCCTTCACACATGCAGTCTTGAACCCATACACCCATTGAATCACCCACTCACACATCTATGCACAGAGTCACACACCCCCCCCACCCACACAGACACTCAGGCACCCATACAGATACTCAGACAACCAATCAATAACCCATATAGACACTCATGTAGCTACTCACCAACCCATGCAGCCGCTTACACACCAACTGACAGACTATACAGACATTTACACAGTTTACTCACTAACCCATGCATTCAGTAAGACATGTTGAATCACTCACTTATACAGTCAGTCACGCACATACTAAATCATCCGTTCAGACATTCATACACCCACTCATACTTCAATACACCTTGGCATATATATATATAAAACATATTTAAACTTTACAGAAACACACAGTCACTGGATGATTTCATCAGTGATGTCATCAGTGATGTCATTTGAGATATCATCAGTGATGTCCTCATTGATGTCACTGACCATGTCATGAATGATGTAATATGTGACATCATCAGCAGTGCATTGCGGGGGCGCGAGTTATAGTTAGCTCAACTAACTATAACGGCCGAATTTCTCTGGTTTTGTACGAGTGAAATGTCCAACTAACTATAATGTCCCTGAAACCTATGGTTTTTTCAGTGAATTTCTATGGTTTTTTTAAATGCTAATTTTTAACTATAACATCCCTGAAACACATGGTTTTTTCAGTGAATATATATATATATATATATATATATATATATATATATATATATTCCTCACCAACAAGTCATCATTGGACCTTCACCCAGACACCAAACGTGAATGGGTGGGCTCGACACGTTTGTAAGTAGAGCTCTTTGAGTGGTAGCAGTGATTGAAGGCAGGCTTGAGTGAGTGTGTTAAAAGAGCCTTTAAATCCTTCGTAACAAGTCAAATGTATTATTCTGGGATCTAGGGCTAGGTTAAAATAGATCAGTGTGATGCTTTTAGGAATTAATGTTCCCAGGCATCCGATAGGTCGACATGTTTCAGCCTTTATATAGCCCATGAAGGGTCAGTAGGCTTTCCTTAGGACCTCGTTTTTACCCTACTTTTTGCGATTGCTAATTTTCTTTGCAATTGAATAGTAAAAAACATGCACGTAACCATACAGACCATATTTATAGGACCTTTTCCTTGTATGGTTGTAAATGACTTGTTTTTTCAACAAACATCATAGGGGTACCAAGGGAGGACGGACTCTGTCGTCACACATTTATCAAGCTCGTGCTTGTAGTGGCTCCCTGTGTCCCTGCATAAATATGATCTGTATGGTTACGTGCCGCATACTGGAGGAGTCCGGCGAGATAATAAAGATTAAGGTATGGAAGGCCGAGGCCTCCCTGGTCCATATCCAGCTTTAATAGTTCCAGCTTTACTCTACTGTGTTTCCTGGCCCACACCAGGGAGACCTGAAGGCTGTTCAGGGTAGTAAATGTAGCATTAGGGATTTGACAGAAGGAGTTTTGCAACACATATAGGCAACACAGCAGTAGGGCTGTTTTTGCCAGGGCTATGTGTCCCATAACAGACAGTGGGAGGCGATTCCAGAAGTGTGTTGATGCCTCTAGGCCTGTGAGGACCGCTCTCATATTCAAGGCATATTGGGCTTCGGCTGTATGGGCAACTTAAATACCTAGATAACGAAATTGACCGCACTCCCATGTAAATGCAGAGGCAGGAGTTTGGTAATTTCTCTCCCAGCTAGATCCGCCAGGGGCAACATAACAGATTTCTAGCTGTTGATAACCAACCCCGACACTGTCCCAAACTCAGTCAGCACTGTTAGGAGGGCAGGAACGGCCTCTGTAGGGTGATACAAATAAAGCAGTGCGTCATCCGCGCACAAAGAAATTATGTGAGTGCGCCCACCCACAACTACGTCCGATTGGGCCATGTCACGCCGTTGCCGGATTGTCAGTGGTTCCATCGTCAGTGCAAAAAGGAGTGGAGACAAAGGGCATCCCTGTCCTCTCTATAGTGATGAGCGCAGAGACCACTCCACCACTGCGCACTCTAGCAGTTGGGTGACAATATAGTAGACGAACCCAAGGAATAAAATCTGATCCGATCCCCATTCTATCGAAAACCTCCCATAGATAGTCCTATCGTAGGGTATCAAAGGGCACTGTGTCAAGTTACCATAAACATGCCAATCAGTTGAATGGCTTCAGAATCACAGTGTGAGTGATGTGGGTATAAAAGTCAGTCCCAGAGTGTGAGTGAGCATTTTTAAATATCAGTGGTTAAAGCAGCATAACTGCATTTTAAGATATATCAGGAGTTAGAAAAAATGTTTTGTTAAACTTTATTTTCATTTTGCATAGTAACCAGGCAATGTAGGGTGATATGGACATCATAGGTGAGATGCAGCCAGCACATACAGAACCATTAGAGAACATTAGAAAGCATGGCAGAGCCACATGCGGGCACAGAAATCATTGAGTGTCACCACAGGGCAAATACATTTACATTGAATACAGTGTCACACCCCCGTTGTCTCAGAGGTCGCCTCGGTGCAGTTCAACAAACAGTTAGGTACAGCAGTGCCAGCAGTTTTCATGATCTCATGCACCACAATCTGTTCACACAGCAAGCTCTACCACACTGGTTAAACCAAACACCCAGAAGGGCCAGCCCCCGGTTTCTAAGGTGTCTCGCTGACCCACTCACATCATCATCATTTTCTACATGCACCAACTATGCTTTATAAGGCCTCCATATATCCTTCTGGAAGCTGCGAGGTGGCATTTGGTCATAGTAGGCATCCGTTTGAGTGTTACATTATGCCATGTCAGTATGCCAGTCACGCAGCACGGGAAGGGGCTCTTTCATCCATCGCATTGCTATCCTCTGCAGCCCCAGCAAACGGCCCAGGACAACCAGGCTTCGGCACGCCGCTGGTACAGGTTTTTCATAACCCAGGAGGACCAGTAGGGGTGTACAAGGTACTGCCTCACCCATAATCTTGTGCCGTTATTGCGTAATCACCTGCCAAAAGTGCTGCACATCAGGCCAAAACCACGCCATGTGCACGAAGCCAGCATCTTCCACTTTGCAGCACGGACAGAGAGAGTCCTCACACAGTCCATTTCAATACAACCTAGCCAGGGTATAATACACCTGTTAAGGTACTTGAAATGCAATAGGCGATGACAGCTGTTGAGAGACACAGTACTGATCATCGAACAAAAGTGGGTCCACTGCCGGTCAGTGATGGTTATGCCCAAGTCATCCTGCCAGTCGCTGTACACCTTGTTAGTGCCTGGCTGCCTGGTGTCCTGTGACTAAAAGTACAATTTGGTAACCATCTGATGTGGAGATGCCGAGTGCAATAAATATGTCAAGGCTGGTACCTCTAGAGGTTCCGCCAGTGAGTCATCCACCAGCGTCTGCAGCATGGGGATCGCCCGATAGTAGTGGAATTGCGCAAGCACAGTCGGTTCCGCACCCTCTCCGCAGACCTGTGCCCAGGTGCAAAGGGTTCCATTCTCAAAAAAGTCACCCATGCATCATATCCCGAGCCCCCAGAGGCCTTTCAGTGCTGTCTTGTCTTGCCCCGTAGGGAACCATGCACACCACTTTAGTGGAATTAGCAGGCAGTAGAGCAAAGAGGTCCACTGTGAGGATGCCAGGCAGATCCAAATGCCCTGTGTTGTGCCCGAAAGATCTATTACATGAAAATGTATCACGTTTTGTGAAGAAGAAATGAGGGAGAGACTGAGACATTATGGCGTCTTGCTCGAGCCAAAGATGAGGCAATCTCTCCTGGTCATGGAACCAGAAGTGTGCAAACATGTCCTGTGTGGCCTTGTAGTAAGCCTCTAGATTAGGAGCATTTAGTCTGCCCAGTGTGCATGGGAGGGTGAGCATCTCCCAGTGCACCCGTGGCTGCTTACCAGCCCATGCCAAGTGCATCCTGAGGTTAGGTAGAGTCTGAAAAAGCGTGCCGGGCCGCAGCATTGGGATGTTTGCGAAGAGGAACAGAAACCTGGGTAGCACTATCATCTTCAAAATGGCTATACAGGCACTGAGGGACAGGGGCAATCGTATCCATCTATCTATCATCTCAGTTAGGCGGTACAATGCTTTCCCATAATTTTCACGCATCACTACCTCTGTATCGGTGTGTATCTGTATACCTAAATATCACACTGGGTACGACGTCCACGTCAGCGGATATTCCATTTGTACTTGGGCCGTGGCAGCGTGTAGGAGACTAATAAGGAACTTGTCCCAATTAATACGGAGGCCAGAGTGTTCCCCAAATCAAACAACCTCTCTAAGAACTGATGAAAGATTTTGCCTCCGGTCCTGGCCATATAGCAGCGTATCATCAGCAAAGGCAGAGACGATCAATCTGTAATTAGGGAAGTGAATACCACGGTGAGCAAGATATTCCTGTAGTGCACACCCCAACAGTTCCGCCACGAGTGAATGCAGGGACAGGGGGCATCCATGGCACATACCTCTGGTGATAGTGATTGGGGCGGATATCCGACCATTGATGCGGATTGTAGCCGTTGGTTCTGTGTGTAATACTTGAACCAGTTTTAACAAGACATCACCCACCCCCACTTGTCGCAGAACAGCAAGCATAAACACTCACTCCACAGAGTCGAATGCCTTTTCTGTGTCCAAGAATACTGCTGTTGCATGAATGTCAGTGTTGATACCAGAGATGGCACCAAAAAGGGTCCACAGGTTGTAAATGAAAGACCAACCGGGCACAAAACCCGATTCCTCAAGGCCCACGATGTCAGGAAGCAGCGACACAAAGCGATTGGCCAGAACCTTTGCAGATATTTTTGTATCCTTATTGAAGGCGATATTGACCTATATGAGGAGTAATGTTCAGCCGGTTTACCTCAAGCATAGTGGGGGCCATTTGTCCATTGCGTACCATCTCCTCAAATAAATTAACCAGGTGTAGCACAATTTTGTCTTGATAAGCTTTGTAAAAGGCTACCGTTGCCCCATCCGTGCCCAGTGCCTTCTCTCCCAGTATGTTTTTCAGGGTAGCCACTTTTTCAGTGGGGCAGAGCGGTGCCATCAGACTCACTCTGTGTTCATTTGCAAGCCATTTAATGGTGTTGTGAGCTACATAATCGACTATGGCCGGTTAGTCGTATGGGATTCGAGAGGTGTAAAGTTCCGTGTAATAGCAGCGGAAGCGGTCCGCTACCAGTTCGGGGTCATATAGAGGCATTCCTCGTTTGTTTAAGACTTCAAGGACTCCCGGTCAATCGCCCTCGCCATATACTCGTGCTGTAGCATATTTGCCTAAGTGCGTGACCTCGCTCAGCAGCAGTTCATTATTCTCCTCCAGTGTTGCTCGTATGGAGCCCAGAAGGCTCCGCTGTCTCCCCATGCACGAGCTCCAGATCTGTCAGCTCAGCCTCCAACCAGGCCAACCTACCTCGTATCAAGTGGAGTACGCTCACATGTTCC
Organism: Calotriton arnoldi; assembly: GCA_963921515.1. Taxonomy (NCBI): domain Eukaryota; kingdom Metazoa; phylum Chordata; class Amphibia; order Caudata; family Salamandridae; genus Calotriton; species Calotriton arnoldi. The sequence continues at coordinate 654,464 of CAWUFW010008126.1, forward strand.
AAGATGGTGGCAACACAAATGTAAATCTTGAAGGCTTCCCAAACAGTGGCAAATTTCTCCACTGACCCCAAATGAGTACTAAAATTCTCATCAATCACTCATCAGTCAGGGAATACTGCGGAAATCGCCAGGAAAATGCGGCAGAGTGCCTCCCCTCTAGTTCTGGTACCAGCATCTTCCCGACATTAATGGACTCCGCCAGGCCCACTATGCGTAGGTTATTTTGCCAGGAAAGGGCATCCCGGTCCTCCGCTTTAGCCTGTACTGCTGTCAGTGCCTTCTCCAGTTGTTTTTGTGTTCCCGCAAGTTAGACCTGCTCATCTTCTGCATCCGAAACGCGTTTCTCCACCATGTCGAGGCTTTACGCATGCTTGTCAATGTGTTCCGACATTCTGTCCATGCGGTAGGTGAGAGCTTTGATCTCCCCATCTACTTTGGTGAGGCTGACTTGCATGGCCGTCAAGATCTGCTGGAGTTCATCTCACAATTCCTGGCTCGGAGTGTCCGAGCTCATCTCTGGCGCCGCAGTGCCCTCCTCGTGTGACCTAGGGGTCTTCACAGGTCACATTTTACCTTGGTTGAGTCTTGTCGATCTTGCCCATCTTGACAAGTAGCATCAGGAATGCAGCCAGCGGCACGGCAGAATCCTCGCCGCTATCAGCTATCGGTCGGCACTGCAAGGATGGAAAGAGGGTCCTTAGGCACCTCGCAGCAAGCTGCTGATTGTAGGACTTTTGCCACTCAATCAAATCCTCAGCTTAAGGGCACAAGCATGATCAGGCTGGGACTCAGGGCTCTTAGTAGTTATGGACCTCTCTATACTGCCTGTGCCCCCAGCCGGTAGCCTTCACCAAGGCTCCAGGCACACTGTGACCAGCCTTGCTTAGTCAGATGGCCGATTACCAGTGCCCAAAGACAGCAATTACCTCGCCGGTATATCTATCAAGTGTTGCCCTCAGCATGGGTGGTTGCGCTCTTCCTTTCTGCCATGCACCAGCAATATCACCTTTCCACAGCAGATGCAGGTTCAGGCCAAATAACACAGACAATGCTACAAGGGCTGCAGTAGGCCCCCAGTGGCAGTGCCTGCACCAATTGAAGTTTGGGAGTCTCTCCTATGCCAACACCCCCTCGCTTCAAGGCCTCCAATATATGCCGCGGTAAGGCCCAATTATGCGTGCAGAACTCCCGGCAGATATCTGGTGCGGGCAGTTCAAAATCATGCGGCAGTCAATTTCGGGCCCAAGCAAAGCAATTCTGGCCAAGCCTGGGTGTCAGTGAGGTGCGACTGTTAGGCGCATTCAGGTATTAACCGCGGAGGGGAAAACAGACCTCAAGCGGGCGAGCTTCAAAGGCTGTGGCAGTCCTCACCCAGCTGCCAGTCATCGCAGCGGTATCAGACAGCAGAGCCTCCACCCATAGGATCCTCCGGGAGCACACTTCTTACCCCTCGCAGTCAGCCGCCACGCCAGTGGTCAAGTCACACCCACAGAGCTTGCACCGGCAGGCAACCTCACATGCCGCAGCTCCATAGGCTGCGCTTCCAGTGCGGTGAAGGATGTCTGGTGAGCACACAGCACCAAGCGATGGCCCCAGATCAAAATGTTTGCAGCAATTTTGCAGCTAGGCTGTTGGGCGCACAGGGCTATGTTTATGTGGGTCTTATTTTGCAGATTGGCAAAGGATGGTTGAAGATTGTTAGTGCGGCCGAAGGAGCTGGACTAAATGGCTGCCATCTTCAGGCAAGCTCCACCCCCACTGAGTTAGAACATTACTAACTACACGAAGACCAAGTGCTAAAAGTTCCACAATATATTTGTCCTTGTGCCATGACACGTAAATAGCACAGTACCCATCTGCACCATTACTGGTTTCTATGTTTTATGCGTAACAAATACCCACTAGCACTAGATCATATTAATTTGATATCATCACTTTGCTCTGATATCGTCATCTGGAGTGCCTTTTAATAACATCTGATGCATACATGTCGCACACTAGAGACAGGCACCATGACTATGTGCGGCAGTGTAAGTCACTCACCAAAGAGAAGGTGGATCTATAAATCAAGAAAAGCAGTGGCTTGCTGCAATACCTCCTTGCAAAATGACGTTATACCAGTGTTGCATAATACATTAGCTTACTACCATTTGCCTCTTGCAACATATTTTTCGTTACCATTATTTGGCATCTCTGCACACATGTTACAAATGTGAGGATATAGTATTTATTGCGCAACAAATTTAAGAGCAGAAAAAATAGTACTTTTAGTGGGATGTAGAAGTTTAAGGGAGGTCTCTGAAAGGGTCATGGCCAAAGAGGCATAAGTAGGAATCCTTTTCAAGAGGCGTGCTCTATGTGGATGAGGGCACAGCTTAAAACATGTGAGCTAAAGTCCTGTGCTTCAAACAGCATCCCACCTGAACAGTATTTGGGTTTCTCTCTGTGAGTTTTCAATTACAGCATCCAGACATATCCCACAACAAGGAAGATACAACTGAAACTAGCCCGACCTATGGTTTTGCTAATGCTTGTTATCTGTAATAGGTAAATGATTTTGTTGTGAATACTTGTTAATTGAAAATGTTTCAATTTTGAAAACGTGTACATGAATAAACATTACCTCCCAATCACCATACCCCGCATACATACACTTTTTTCTCTCTTCTCAACCTTCAAAAGACAGCATTGTATTTACTTTTGACTCTGTCAATATTTCAACAGCGTTGTACAACTCCTTCATACATTTTCACATGAAATGGTAATTTCAATACACATTTGTAACCACTGCTCGAGGGGGACCCCACGGACTGAAGAAGCATATACTCTGAACACCATTAAGGTGATCAAAGTATATGCTTAAGGTGCTAGCTATCTACATCAGTTATTATCGTACAGTCAAGAACTTGAGAGCTAAGGATAAAGCCTTACAAGACCTCTGACCTCCTGGTTAGAGATTCTGCTTTCCGCCCCAGCAACTCCGCTGTTGTGCCGCTGCCCCCTACACCTCTATGTGAAGGTAGGTGTTCGAGGCCCTCCTCCACCCGCAGGCTCCTGCCTGTGCCTCATCCCTGGTGGTCCAGTGGGAGAGCCTTGCTCTTCTGCTGGTCCGCTGGTGTCTGTCTTCATGTTTGTGCCCGTTTTTCTGTTTTTTGTCTGTCTTTTTGATTTGTTTTTTGTTATTGTGCCTTTAATTTTCTTCCTTTAATTGAATTTGTCTCTGTACCTGTGCCCTTTGTTTGTGTCCTCCGTGCCCATTTTTCGCTGTCCTTTTCCCACCGCTACTGCCCCCGCGGCCCCTCCCCCTGCCGGTTCCTGCTCCCACCTCCCAGCTGCGCTTCCCTCCCCCCTTCCATATTTAATCGCGGCCACGCGCAGAAGGCGCGCCACTGGCGCGCCGAAGGCACGCCAAAGGAAAGGCACCCATCCGCGACCCGACTGCGACCAGCGCCAGGGACCCTGGTTCTCCGGCCACCCACCGATACACCTCAGATGTCCTCCTCGCACTCAACCCCGGAAGGAACAACAACTGGCAGCTGTCTACGCTGAACACAACCCATGGCCAGTTCTCCTGCCTACACTGCAGACAAACCTTCACCATCCTCTGCACCCCCATGGCCGCCGCCCCCATGCCGGACGCTAGCACCCCCGAAGCCCTGAGGTGCATCCTCCTCAACGTGCGCTCCCTGCACAGACATGCTGTAGAGATCTGGGACCTCCTTGACACCCTCTCGCCAGATGTCGCCTTCTTCACAGAAACGTGGACCAACCCCACCTCCACCCCCAACATCGCCACCGCCATCCCCAACGGATACAAGATCCAGAGGAAGGACCGCCCCAACCACCCAGGAGGAGGACTCTCCATCGCACATGAGAGCTCCCTCCGACTCACCACTTCCAGCACGAGCGACCCCACGTCCACCACCGAATACCTCCATTTTCAGATCCAGACCAGCCCCACGCCATCACCTCCATGGACTACATACTCATCGGAGACCTCAACTTCCACCTCGACATTCTCAGCGACCTCAACTCCGCCACCCTCCTGAACAACCTCGCCAACCTCGGACTGAAACAACTCATCACCACCCCTACCCACAAGGCAGGGCACACCCTCGACCTGATCTTCGCAGGAGGCAACAAAATCCACTTCAGCCACACCACGCAACCCCCCCCTGGACGGACCACCACTGCGTACACTTCCACGTCGACAAACCCACTGCCCCCAATCCTGCACCACACCCTCCGCGAAGGAACTGGAGCAAGGTCACTGAAGAGCACCTCAACTCCACCCTCAACCGCGATGCCCCCCACCTCGACCAACACCAACTCCGCAGCCAAAGAACTTCACAGATGGATCACCAACTGCCCAGAGAAGCTCGCACCCCTCTGCAACCCCAACAGACAGCGCCTCAGGAAGGCCACCTGGTTAACCGCCGACCTCCAAGAATCCAGACGCACCTGCAGATGTCTGGAGAAGAATTGGAGAAACAGCGAAACTTCAGAAGACAGGCACCACATACAAGAACGCCATGACAGAATACCACCAACTCATCAGATCCACCAAAAGAACCTTCATCTGAAACAAAATCCACGCCAACGCTAGCAACGTCAAGGAACTGTTCAACATCATTCAGGAATTCACCAAGCCCCCCAGCGAAGCCACGGATGTCACACCCTCCTAGGACCTCTGTGACAAACTCGGCTCCTACTTCCACCTGATAATTAGATCCCTCTACGACAACTTCAACGAACGGACTCCGGACACCCACTCCACTCCTCCCCCCAGAAACGATAACCAGCCCACCATCTCCTCCTGGACCCTGGCTACCACCGAAGACACTGCGTCGACTATGAAAGGCATTCACTCAGGAGCCCCCACGGATCCCTGCCCTCCGCACATTTTCCACAGAGCCGCCGCCACTATTGCACCTGAGCTATGACGCACCATCAACACCACCATCGAAGCTGGCACATTCCCCGATGACTGGAAACACGCAGAAGTCAAGCCCCTCCTCAAGAAGCCCTCAGCAGATCCGACGGACCTCAAGAACTACCGACCTATCTCTCTCCTCCCTTTCACAGCCCAAGTCACCAAGAAGATCGTCAACGGCCAACTAACAAAATTCATCGAAGAGAACTCCATCCTCGACCCCTCCCAATCTGGATTCCACAGCAACCACAGCACCGAGACCGCCCTACTTGCCGCCACAGACGACATCCGCACCCTCCTCGACCTAGGCCACACCGCGGCCCTGATCCTACTCGACCACTCTGCAGCCTTTGACACCGTCTCCCACTGAACTCTCACTGCCAGACTCCACGACGCCAGCATACAGGGAACCGCCCTCGACTGGCTCCGCTCCTTCCTCACTGGCAGAACCCAAAGAATCAGACTTCCGCCCTTCCTCTCCGAACCCACAGAGATCAACTGCGGAGAACCCCAAGGATCATCGCTCAACCCCACGCTCTTCAACATCTACATGGCCCCCCTCGCCACTATCGTCAGACAGCATGGACTCAGCATAGTACCCTACGCCGACGACACCCAGCTCATCCTCTCCCTCACTAAGAACCCCCTCACCACCAGACTCAGCTTCCAGGAAGGAATGAAGGACGTCACATCCTGGATGAGCAGCAGCTGCCTGAAGCTTAACTCGTAGAAGACAGAAGTCCTCATCCTCGGACTCTTCCCCTTTGCATGGGACAACATCTGGTGGCCCACCGCCCTCGGCAGCCCCCCACCCCCACGGACCATGCCCAGAACCTCAGCATCATTCTCGACTCCTCCTTCACCATGACCCGACAGATCAACGCCGTCGCCTCCACCTGCTTCAATACCCTCCGCATCCTCCGCAAGACGTTCAAATGGATCCCCCCAAATAATGAAAGACCACCACCCACGCACTTATAACCAGCAGACTGGACTACGGAAACACCCTCTATGACGGGATCAACAAATCCCTGCTCCGCAAGCTCCAGACCATACAGAACACCGCAGCCAGACTCGTCCTCGGCATCTCTCGACATGAACACATCACCCAACACCTGCGAGACCTCCACTGGCTTCCCGTTGAGAAGAGAGTTACCTTCAAGGTACTCACCCACGTCTACAAATGCTTCCACAACACCGGACCCCAATATCTCAATGAAAGATTCTCCTTCCACGTACCCAAGAGAAAACTCAGATTCGCCAAATGCATCCTCGCCAAAACCCCGTGCATCTGCAGAGCCAGAACGGGTGGAAGAGCCTTCTCCTACATCGCGGCAAAGACCTGGAACGAGCTCCCGATCAACATCAGACGCGCCCCCACTCTTCACATCTACAGCAAAACCCTCAAGACCTGGCTCTTCGACTGACCGGAGCTGCCCCCCCCTCCCAGCATCTTGAGACCCCTACGGGTGAGTAGCACACTTCACAATTCCCTGATTGATTGATTGATTGATTACTCACCATCCACCGTATCTGACTGACAAGGTGCGGAGGCAGATCTTTCTCTTACCTAGCCCCTTCCTATTGGAATAAGTTACCTTTTCATATCTGCACCTGAACAGATCATGCCAAATTCAGGAAACTGCTTAAGACAGTTCTGTTTTAACATAGCATACTAAATTGCCCATGTTTACACCCAACACCGAGATACACCTTCGAGGTGATTCGTGCGCTATGCTAAATAAAATGAACATATACTAAATTAAATTAACATATAATCCAGTGACAGGCACTTTGGGAAAGTCAGCCTCACCTCCAGAGCTGCCAATCATGCTTGTCATGAACACCCACCCAAAACCTGAACTCGAACTAGAAACCGATAAGAGGATCAGCTCATGCTTTGCACTACATGAGTCTTATGTAGCATGAAAAAAACAACAGAAAACAACATCTGGAAAAAGCAAATCCTTTTAGGAAATTGAATGTAAACATTGACTGTATCACTGGCATGTATTACTTTAGAAGTTTTTCAAGTCGTTGTAGAGAAATCTGTCAGTAGCTTTTTCTGGTAAATGTAACAAGAACAAGGAGTCTGCAACGACTCATTTCAAAGTCGTTTTTTGATTTCTGCCGGGTCTGAGACCTGGTAGATCTTACCCCATTTAAAGCTCTGGGAGGAAATATTACATTGCACTGGTGCAAGGAAATCCAACAGGGCCAATGACCAAACGACTTCTTTAAAAACCAAAGAATAGAAAGAGGAATGCAAATCTCAGTCAAGCCTTGCAGTAAAAGCCCAGGCTCCGTCTGTGGCGGTGCTAGATAGATGGGCGCTGAAGGCAGGCTGTGGAAGGTGGGTGTGCTATCGAGAAATGCTGGCATTAATATAATTACACAAGGGATGTTGTGGTGCCTACCGCGGGCCGACGCATAAAGACGACACTACCGCCACAGGTACCTGTGAGTTGGCGAGGAAAATTGAGAGGCGCTAGCAACCCGGGATGTATTTTAATATGCCTGTGAGCTGGCAACAGCAGGAGATACATCAGAGAGCCCTGGTTGCCTTAAATAAGTGCTGGCAAGCCCCACCAACACCCACCGCTATAAATCAATCACTTAATATAGGGCAAACAAAATTTCAGTGCCAGCCTTGTACTATTATATTTTTGAGAGAAAGTGTCCTAATGGAATCGTATTTCAACCCATTACCATCTCCCGAAACTCGATGTGCAGCATTATATTTTATTTGCTTTATTAAATCACCAAATTAACATCATACAGTAAATTTGCTTGTTAGTTGATTAGAAATATACTTAAAATGAGTTTTGTATTAAAGTCTTGTGATGTAGATGTTATGACGATATACATACATTGTTTTATCCGTGTTACTCAGATTTCCATTAAAATCTGTTTCTCTCTGGGTAATTTTACAGGAAAATCTATTTTTCGTGATGGAGTACCTGAATGGAGGTGACCTGATGTTTCATATACAAATGTGCCACAAGTTCGACCTCGGAAGGGCAACGTAAGTCTACCTTCCATTAAACAAATATGATCTTTTGGAGCGGCTCCTTTATTAGAGTGGAGGAGCATTGCCCCACTAATTAAAATGTCCCCCAAGCCCCACAGATGAAAAATAAAATGGAAATAAATTACATTTATTACCATTGTATTTTTCAATAACCCTCGTCCTGAGCCGAGTGTCAGGATGGGGCGGGCCGCTGCTGAGTGGTAGCAGCAGGGAGGAGTGGTGGGCTGGGCATTTAAGTTTAAAGTGCGCATGTCTCTTTGGCGGCTGGGTTGTGAGCAAGCACAGGCCTCTAGTGCTCTTGGAAGCACTGAGAGAATCTGCTCTATCCATTACTGGCGCTTCTCTCATGCTGGTTAAGAGCATGAGAGCAGCGCCAGGATTGGTTAGAAGAGTTTTGGCTGGGGCCCCCGCAGGAGAAGAGAAGGACACCAGGACCGGAGTGAGGACATGCATCAAGGTAAGTGACTTTCATTTCCATTTTTTAAATGTATTTTATGTGTATGTTGTAATGTGCACTAAATGGTCTACATGCTTTACATTACCATTTTAAAGTTAAACATTTTACATTTAAAATGATAATGTATTGCATGTCGGCAATTTAGTTCATGTAATTTGTAATTTTTTCACCGCGTGCATGCACCCACCACCCATTTGTCCTCTCCACCATTCTCCATAGTTGGCAGCTGCTACTGGTTTAGAAATTGAACAAGCTCTTGTGAACCTTGAAAGTCTGCTTACAGCCCCAAAAATAATACGCATAATAATGATATGACACTCAAAAGGTTTTGCAGGTCCTTTCTCTGATCTGTTGAATTCACTCTGTCTAGTCGTCTTTATGTATAAACTCAAGAGCCTAAAATACAGAAATTCTTTACAAACAATCCATCTATAGAATTATATAAATATATATATATATATATATATATATATATATATATATATATATATATATATATATATATATATATATGATATATATATATATATTCACTGAAAAAACCACAGGTTTCAGGGACGTTATAGTTAGTTGGACATTTCAGTCGTACAAAACCAGAGAAATTCAGCCGTTATAGTTAGTTGAGCTAAGTATAACTTGCGCCCCCGCAATGCACTGCTGATGACATCACATATTACATCACTCATGACATGGTCAGTGACATCACTGATGACATCACTGATGACATCTCAAATGACAACACTGATGACATCAATCACGTGATCCTCTGATGCACCTCCTCACAGCCTAATATAACCTTTGATACACCCACTCTAAAATACAGACTGCCATTCTCGAAACCATAGACACACCAATACCAGTTACTACATACCCACTCACTGATTCCTTGGTCTACACACACATCCACTCACTCACCCATACAGTCACTCATACATGCAGTCACTCATCAACACAGCCACTATCATATGCACTCATAAACCTATACAGACACTCACACACCGCCACTCACCCATAGAGTTACTTATACAGCTAGTTAGTCATGCAAAGAATCAATCACACTTCCATTTACTCACCGATACAGTTATACACACACCACCTCACTTATTCACACAGATACTAACACATACTTACTCTCTTATACAATCACTGACACAAGCATACACTCATCCACACAGCCACTCTCACAATCACTCACTCTCACATATTGTCATTTATATACTCCAGCACTCACATATACTGCCTTTCACATATGTAGTTACTCACACATGTACCACTGAGATATCCATTCACTCACCAACACAACCATACACACACTCACCAACCCATACATCCCCTCACAGATGCACTCTTGAACCCATACACCCAGTGAATCACCCACTCACACATCCAGGCAGTGAGTCACACACATCCCACCCACCCACACAGACACTCAGGCACCCATACAGATACTCAGACAAGCAATCAATAACCCATATAGACACTCATGTAGCTACTCACCAACCCATGCAACCGCTTACACACCAACAGACAGACTGATACAGACATTCACATAGTTTAGTCACTAACCCATGCATTCAGTAAGACACGTTTAATCACTCACTTATACAGTCAGTCACACACCTACTAAATCATCTATACAGACACTCATACACCCACTCATTCTTCAATACACCTTGGCCTATATATTTATAAAACATATTTAAACTTTACAGAAACACACTGTCACTGGATGATGTCATCATTGATGTCATCAGTGATGTCATTTGAGATGTCATCAGTGATGTTATCAGTGATGTCACTGACCATGTCATGAGTGATATAATATGTGATGTCATCAGCAGTGCATTGCGGGGGCGCGAGTTATACTTAGCTCAACTAACTATAACGGCCGAATTTCTCTGGTTTTGTACGACTGAAATGTCCAACTAACTATAACGTCCATGAAACCTGTGGTTTTTTCAGTGAATTTCTATGGTTTTTTAAATGCTAATTTCTAACTGTAACGTCCCTGAAACCTATGGTTTTTTCAGTGAATTTCAAAGGTTTTTTAAATGATAATTTCTAACTATAACATCCCTGAAACCTATGGTTTTTTCAGTGAATTTCTAAGCTTTTTTAAATGCTAATTTCTAACTATAACGTCCCTGAAACCTATGGTTTTTTCAGTGAATTTCAAAGATTTTTTAAATGCTAATTTCTAACTATAACGTCCTTGAAACCTATGGTTTTTTCAGTGAATTTCAAAGGTTTTTTAAATGCTAATTTCTAACTATGCCTACAGAGGTAGGACATGTGCAGAAAGAGGAAGAAAGGCACAGAAAGAAGCAAGAGAAATGCAGAAAGAGGCAACAGAAGTCCAGAAAGACGAAGAAAAGTGCAGAAAGAAGCAAGAGATATGCAGAAAGAACCAACAGAGGTGCAGAACGAGGCCTTGTTGCAAAGTCATCCTGTGCCCCCAACTTTTTGCTGACTGGTACTGGTGGTAACTGACTCTGACTAACCAGGCCTGGAGCCAGTGCTATGCTGAAAGACACTTAGAATACAGTGAAAACACCTACATACACTAGGGTACACTATGGGTTGGGGTACCCCTGTGATTGGCATGACCTCTCCTGTAAGGCCCTAGTACATAATAGGGCAGGGGGATTAAAACTACCTCTAACTCAGAGGTGCATAAAGAAGCAAGAGAAGTGCAGAAAGAAGCAACAGAGGTGCCGAAAGAGGCAAGAGAGGTGCAGAAAGAAGCAAGAGAAGTGCAGAAAGAGGTAGGAGAGGTGCACAAGGAGGCAAGAGAGGTACAGAAAGAGGCAGGAGGGGTGCAGAAAGAAGGAAGAGAAGAGCTGAAAGAGGCAAGAGAATTGCTGAAAGAAGCAACAGAGGTGTAGAAAGAAGCAAGAGAAGTGTAGAAAGAGGGAAGTGAGGTACAGAAAGAAGCAAGAGCAGTGCAGAAAGAACCAACAGAGGTGCAAAAAGAAGCAAGAGGGGTGCAGAAAAAGGTAGGAGAGGTGCACAAAGAGGCAAGAGAGGTACAGAAAGAGGCAGGAGGGGTGCAGAAAGAAGGAAGAGAAGTGCAGAAAGAAGCAACAGAGGTGCTCAAAGAGGCAAGAGGGTTGCAGAAAGAGGCAAGAGCAGTGCAGAGAGAACCAAGAGAAGTGCAGAAAGAAGCAACAAGGTGCAGAAGGAGGCACGAGGAGTGCAGAAAGAAGGAAGAGAAGTGCAGAAAGAAGCAACAGAGGTGCTGAAAGAGGCACGAAGGGTGCAGAAAGAGGCAAGAGAAGTGCAGAAAGAAGCAACAGAGGTACAGAAAGAGGCAAGAGTGGTGCAGAAAGAGGTAAGAGAGGTGTAGAAAGAGGCAAGAGAGTTGCACAAAGAGGGAAGACAGGTGCAGAAAGAGGCAAGAGGGGTGCAGAAACAGGCAAGAGAAGTGCAGAAAGAGGCAAGAGAATTGCTGAAAGAAGCAACAGAGGAGTAGAGAGAAGCAAGAAAAGTGCAGAAAGAGGCAAGTGAGATGCAGTAACAGGCAAGAAAGGTACAGAAAGAGGGAAGACGAGTGCAGAAAGAGACAACAAGGGTGCAGAAAGAAGCAAGACAGATGCAGAAAAAGGCATGGAAAGTGCAGAATGAAGCAACAGGGGTGCAGAAAGAGGCAAGAGAAGGGCAGAAAGAATCAACAGAGGTGCAGAAGGAGGCAAGAGAACTGCAGAAAGAGGCAAGAGAGTTGCAGAAGCAGGCAAAAGAGGTACATAAAGAGATAACGGGTGCAGAAAGAAGCAAGACAGGTGGAGAAAGAAGCATGGAAAGTGCAGAATGAAGCAACAGGGGTGCAGAAAGAGGCAAGAGAAGTGCAGAAAGAAGCAAGTGAGGTGCAGAAAGAGGCAAGAGAGATGCAGAAAGAGGCAAAAGAGGTGCAGAAATAGGCAAGAGAAGTGCAGAAAGAGACAAGAGAATTGCTGAAAGAAGCAACAGAGGTGTAGAAAGAAGCAAGAAAAGTGCAGAAAGAGGCAAGTGAGATGCAGAAACAGGCAAGAAAGGTACAGAAAGAGGGAAGACGAGTGCAGAAAGAGACAACAGGGGTGCAGAAAGAAGCATGACAGGTGCAGAAAGAAGCAGGAAAGTGCAGAATGAAGCAAAAGGGGTGCAGAAAGAGGCAAGAGAACTGCAGAAAGAGGCAACAGAGTTGCAGAAACAGGCAAAAGAGGTACAGAAAGAGGGAACAGAGGTGCAGACAGAGGCAAGAGAGGTGCATAAACAGGTAAAAGGGATGCAGAAAGAGGCAAGAGGGGTGCAGAAAGTTGCAAGAGAGGTGCAGAAAGAAGCAAGAGCAGTGCAAAAGAACCAACAGAGGTGCAAAAAGAGGCAAGTGAGGTGCAGAAGGAGGCACGAGAACTGCAGAAAGAGGCAAGAGAGTTGCAGAAACAGGCAAAAGGGGTGCAGAAAGAGGGAACAGGTGGGCAGACTGAGGCAAGAGAGGTGCAGAAATTTGGAACAGAGGTGCAGGAAGAAGCCAGAGCAGTGCAGAAAGAACCAAAGAAAAAGGAGGGACCCCTATAGGCGAATACGGGTGGGTAAAACAGGGGATCAAGTAAACAGCACAAGACAGAAGAATACCCACCCATTCAAAAGATAGATTATTAAGGCCCACAAAGGAGTCCTATAATTATACTTGAACAACCAATGCTCAGGTGCATATATTGAAAAGAACCAGCAAGTGCAATTGATAATTATTTCTTTTTATTAACAGGATATCAAAAAAATATATATTATATTATAGCAAAGTGATACATACAAATAAAATACAATAAAAAGAGTACCCCACAACAAACCGTCATACACACACACACACTAAAAAATTCACATGAGCTCTATACATCCATCAAACCTTCGTACACTTGGCATATATCCCGATGTTTAAAAAGGCCAAAAGGTGAGCTGATGTTTTAATAAATTGGTCCAGATGTAGAATTAGAAACCACTTCCGGGTTTGAAGGGACCAAACGCCGACGCGCGTTTAGGTGAAAACCCTACACAGGGGCTACACCTTCATCAGGGCAGGTCATATGCAGAGAAATAGATAGCGTGGGACACTCAAATACCTATTGAGGTATTCTATCAAAACTTCATCCAACAGGATTGAATTCAGAAAAAAGCCATATAGGCCTAGGGATACTAGACATCTACATCCAACAAATCCTTAAATGTAGGCATGAAGGAGGGCTTGACGGGGAACCACCTTTCAAAAGATTCAGCCGGATTGAATTTCAATGAGGTCTTTACTCAAAGCGTGATATCGGGATAGATCTTCCACCTCTGGGAGCACTTCTTAGAGAACTCTGCAAAGTTGACTAATGCATCCGGATGTTTCTTTCTGTGCTCCTACCGGCACATTTGTACAAAGCAGGGTAGGACGACATCTTGCCTCTGGGCTTGTTGTGATCTCCTCCAAGAAAGAACCAACAGAGGTGCAGAAAGAGGCAAGAGGGGTACAGAAAGAGGCAAGTGAAGTACAGAAAGAGGCAAGTGAAGTGCAGAACGAAGAAAAAGAGGTACAGAAAGAACAAATAGAGGTGGAAAAAGAGGCAAGAGGGTGCAGAAAGGGGTAGGAGAGGTGCACAAAGAGGCAAGAGGGGCACAGAAAGTGGCAGGAGGGGTGCAGAAAGAGGAAGAGAACTACAGAAAGAAGCAACAGAGGTGCTGAAAGAGGCACGAAGGGTGCAGAAAGAGACAAGACAGGTGAAGAAAGAAGGAACAGAGGTTTAGAAAGAGGCAAGAGTGGTGCAGCAAGAGGGAAGAGAGGTGTAGAAAGAGGCAAGAGAGTTGCACAAAGAGGGAAGAGGGGTGCAGAAACAGGCAAAAAGGGTGCAGAAAGAAGCAAGTGAGGTGCAGAAAGAGGCAAGAGAGGTACAGAAAGAGGCAAGAGAGTTACAGAAAGAGGCAAGTGAAGTGCAGAAGGAGGCAAGAGAACTGCAGAAAGAGGCAACAGAGGTGCAGAAAGAGGCAAGTGAGGTGCAGAAAGAAGCAAGATAAGTGCAGACAGAAGCAACAGAAGTGCAGAAAGAGTCAAGAGGGGTGGAGAGAGAGGCAAGAGGGGTGCAGAAAGAAGCAAGACAGGTGCAGAAAGAAACAAAAGAAGTGCAGAAAGTAGGAACAGACGTGCAGAAAGAGGCAAAAAGGGTGCAGAAAGACGTAAGAGGGGTACAGAAAAAGGCAAGAGAGGTGCAGAAAGAGGGAAGAAGGGTGCAGAAAGAGGCAAGAGGGGTACAGAAAGAAGCAAATGAGGTGCAGAAAGAGGCAACAGATGTGCAGAAAGAGGCAAGAGAGGTGCAGAAAGTAGAAGAGATTTGCAGAAAGAGGCAAGAGAAGTGCAGAAAAAGAAAGTAATGTGCAGAATGAAGCAACAGAAATGCAGAAAGAGGCAAGAGAGGCGCAGAAGGAAGCAAGAGTGGCTTGCACACCATTAGTACCAATTTAACACCCACATTTAGCAATAAGTAACAGGTGACCATTCTAGGTTTGCAAAGGGCCTTCCACCACACTGTAACACTTGTCGCTGCATTTTTGGTAAAGTTTGAGCTAGAAACAAGGCTTTTTTTGTTCAAATCTGCAGATTAGGGAGCAGAGGATGAATTATGTGGCTAATGCGGAAAATGTATAATTGTGCGAAAGTCGGTGCAGCCAAACAGTCGCATAATTCCAGTGGCCCTGCTCATACCTCTGACTAGGTCCACAAGTGCTCCTCAGTGATTCCTTCTTTTTTTGTCTCACTGAGTTCATAGTTGAGCTTCTATGGAAATGAGGAAGACTAAACCTGAGGTTACCACTCCACAACACAGACTACCATACCACATAATTACTCTCCATAACACATAATCCCACTCTACATAATTCCTATACACTAAATACCACATACTTTCTATCCACATAATTTCATTGCACAACATACCACATAATTCCACTACACACAACGTACATCCACTCCACTCCAAAAAACATTAGTAAAAAACTTTTACATTAACGCCAATAGCTCTAACTCTCGCAAATGCGAAACCTATTACATTGCAAACACTTCTTTAACTAGTAGTCGCGTTTGCAGAGAGGTGGAGAAAGGGTGCTGGGCCTCCGACCAGCGCTCAGGGATTCTGCTGCGTAGGACTTACAGGAGGTACCAGGAGGGCTTCTTGGCCCCCAAAGTACCTCAGGAGTAAATTGGACTTCATCCTTCATCACGTAGTCTGCTAGGAGGCGCGTTTGCAGAGTGGTGGAGAAAGGGGGGCATGGCCTCCGAAGACGTTTTAGCAATCCCACTGTGTGGGACTTACTGGAGGTAACAAGAGGGGTAGTTGGCCCCCAAGGACATCCTTGGGGGCCAACTATCCCTCCTATTACCTCCAGTAAGTCCCACACAGCAGGATTGCTAAGTTCTCATAGCAGGCCACGCTCCCTTTGCCCACCACTCTGCAAACGCGCTCCCTGGCGCGCTCTTAGATGGGGATTGAAGTCCCATTCGCTACTGGGGTCCTTTAGGGGCCGACTAGCCTACCTCTTACCTCCAGTAAGCCCCACACAGTGGGATTGCTGAGAGGTGGGCACAGGCCACGCCCCCTTCCTCCACCACTCTGCAAACGCGCCTCCTGGTGCGCTCTTTGTTGGGGGATGAAGTCCCCTTTCCTCCTGAGGGTCCCTGGGGACCAACTAGCCCTCCTGTTACCTCCAGTAAGCCACATACAGCTAGATTTCTGAGAGTGCTGAAAGGCCACGCCCCCTTTTTACACAACTCTGCAAACGCGACTCGTGGCGCACTGCTGCTCAGGGGATGAAGTCCACTTGTGTCCTGAGGTCCTCAGGACAAAAGAGGACCTCATTGCCCCACCAGCAGTGCGCCAAGAGGCGCGTTTGCAGAGTGGTGTAAAAAGGGTCGTGGCCTCGGACCACCTCTCTGCAATCCAGCTGTGTGGCGCTTACTGGAGGTACCTGGTGGGCTAGTTGGCCCCCAGGGACCCTCAGTATTCAAGGGGACTTAATTCCCCAACTTAGAACGCGCCAGGGGGCGCATTTGCAGAGTGGTGCAGGGAGGAGGCGGGGCCTTAGTATTTTTGGGGCCCTGGGGATCCCATCCCCCAGGGCATGACCTTTTTTTAAAAACATGTTTTGTTTTTTGTTTTTAAACGGGAAGGGGGCCGCGCGGCTCCCCTCCCGAGGCCGATTTCGGCCCCAGGGACCCCATCTCCCAGGGCATGGCCTCCTTTTTTATATATATTTATAGGGAAGGGGGGCAGCGTGGCCCCCCTTCCCTGGCCACTTTTGGCCCGGGGACCCCATCCCCTGGGGCATGGCCTCTTTGTAAAAAAAATATTTATAGGGAAGGGGGGCCACGTTGCCCCCCTTCCCTGGGCCACTATTGGCCCCAGGGACCCCATCCCCCGGGGCTTGGCCATTTTATATACAAATTTAAGGAGGGGGCCGCGCGGCCCCCCTCCCCAGGCTGATTTTGGCCCCGGGGACCCCATCCCCCGGGGCCCGGCCATTTATTTTTTTGAAAATAAAGGGAGGGGGCCGCGTGGCCCCCCTCCTGGGCCACTTCTGGCCCCAGGGACCCCATTCCCCAGGGCCAGCCCTCAGCATTGGGGACCGTGGGGGGAGCCCCAATGCCCCCATGGTCGCAGCCGGCTCCCCGCCTCCTGCGGAACCCGGCATTGCTTTTGGGCAAGGGGAGCTGCTAACATGCAGCTCCCCTTGCCCAAAAGCAATTCTGCTTTGCTTCGTTGAAGCGAGAGCAGGTTTCCTGCTCTCGCTTCAACAAAGCAAAGCAGAGTTTGCTATGATAGCAAACAGCAATGTCCCGGGGGTGGTCAACCCGGGACATTGCAGGAGCCGGCCCTGGGGGGTGGCGGCCCTCCTCCCATGATTTCAACATCCCCAGGGAGGTGGTGGTCCCTGGGGCTTGGGGGGGCCCGCGAGGCCCCCCACAAATAATTTACAAAAGCCCTGGGGAGGTGGCAGTCCCCGGGGTTTGGGGGGTCCATGAGGCCACCCAACCCACAAAATAAAGCCCCGGGGAGGTGGTGGTCCCCGGGGCTGAGGGGGGCAGCGTGCCCCCCAAGCATAATTAAATAAAGCCCCGGGGAGGTGGCGGTCCCTGGGGCTTGGGGGGGCCTGGGTGGCCCCCCACATCAAATTAAAGAAGCCCCGGGGAGGTGGCGGTCCCCGGGGCTGCGGGGGGGCCACGTGCCCCCACACATGTAATTAGCATAGCTCTGGGGAGGTGGTGGTCCCCAGGGCTGCGGGGGCCCCGCTATATAATTTTGGCATTGCCCCTGGGACCTGGCCTACCCGGGGGCTCATTAAAACGAAGCTCGGGAGCCCGCGCTTCGTTTTTTTTATTTTCTCGGCAGGATTCGCGCACCCAGCGTGAATTCTGCCGATTCTTTTTTTTTTTAATGCTTTTTTTGGGCCTGGGGGTCCCTGTGGGACCACCTGAGCAGGCCTAGGGGGTCAGGGTGTTTCTACCCTGCCCCCTTGTCTTCATTTTTCACTTTTTTTTCCTTTTTCTTGTGGCTTGGTTACCGAGTCACAAGATGGCTGCCAACACACTCTGGTTTGGAGTGTTGGCAGCCAATCAGAATGTAGCTCGTGCTCGGGAGGATTCGCCACTCCTCCTCGGTGCTCAGATATCGATATTTTTATTTTTGAAATTTCTCAGGAACTACTGAACGGATTGACATCATTTTAAAAAAAGGTCGCTTTCTGAACCAAGAGCTACCCTTTTGCCAAATTTGGTGTCATTCCGTTCAGCAGTTCGGGCTGTAGCCTGTTCCAAAATTTCCTATGGACATTAACATGGAGAAAATGCGTTTTGGGACCCCCCTTTTTTCTCGGCCCCCGCTTGACAAATCACCCCCAAACTTTCCAGGCAGGAGCTGACCTGAGCTGGTCATTAGTATGGAAAATTTCGCGAATATTCGTCAAACGGCGCCAAAGATATTGGCAAATCAAAAAACGCTTTTCCTATGGATAATAGGTCCTAACTATAACTACCTACTGGCGACTGCCAGTAGGTAATATGTATATTACCTACTGTAGTTATAGTTGGGACCAAAGTTTCCATAGGAAAAGCGTTTTTTGTTTGCCAGTAACTTTGGCGCCGCTTGATGAATCTTCACAAAATTTTCAAAACTTCCCTTTTTTGGTTCAGCTGCTGTGTTGAAAATTTTGGGGTGATCGTTAGGGAGCCAAGAAAAATGGGGGTTTTTCCCATGTTATGTCTATGGGGATTTTTCATTTCTTTGAACACGACTATATCCCGAACCGCTGAGCGGAATTACACCAAATTTGGCAGACAGCTAGATGTTGGTCCAGAAAGCTTGCTTTTTGTGATTTGGTGTAAATCCGTTCAGTAGTTTTCAAGATATTTAACTCTGAAAAAAATAGATATCTGAGTCCTTGCAGTGGACTCGTGAATCCTACTAAAATTTGATTGGCTGCCAACACTTCAACCAGGAACTGTTGGCAGTCATCTTGGGACTCGGTTTGAAGCAGAGTCCCACAAAAAAACTAAAAAATAAAGAAAAGGGGGCAGGGTAGGAATACCCTGACCCCCCAGATATGGTGGGGGGGCCCTACAGGGACCCCACGCGTGGTTTTAAAGCATTTTATAAAAAAAGAATTGCCGCAAATTTGCGTGTGGATCTGCAGCAAACAAAAAAAAGACGCACAGGCTCCCGCTGGTCTTTTACATGAAGCCCCCGGGTGGGCCAAATCCTGGGGGCATGTTAAAAAAAAAGGAGAGGGCGCATGGGGCCCCACTTCTAGACTTAAATCTAACCCAGGGGACCACCACCTCCCCAGAGTTTTTTATTTAAATTTTGTGGGGAATGCCTGCACGGCACTCCCCATGACACGGGGACCACCACCTCCCCAGGGCTTCTTTAATTATTAAATGTGGGGCCTCTCAGATCCCCCTAACCCCGGGAACCACCACCTCCCTGGGGCTTTACAAGTGAAAATGTGGGGGGCTGTGTGGACCCCCCGCAGGCCCGGGGGCCACCACCTCTCAGAGGCTTTAACTTTTATTAATGGGGGACCACGTGCCCCCCATCCCCAGCGACTGCCACTTCCCAGGGGCAAAACATGACATAAATGCAGGGACCACATGGCCCCGCAGCCCCGGGGACCCCCACCTCTGCGGGGTAAATGGTAAAAATTAAAGTGGGGGGCCGCATGGCCCACCACAACCCCGGGGACCACCACGTCACCGGGGCTGTATCCTGTAATGAAGGGGGCCACTCGGCCTCCCTCCTGAAGCCATACATGGCCCTGGGGACCACCACCTCCCTGGGCCGGCTCCATCAATGTCCCGAGGTTCCCACCCCCGGGACATTGCTGTGTGCTATGGCTTGGCAGGAGCATTACTGCTACTGTCAAGCCATAGCAAACTCTGCTCTGCTTTGAGCGGCATTGCTAAGAGGTTGTCAGAGGCCACGCCCCCTTTCTCCACCACTCTGGAACCGCGCCTCCTGGTGCACTACTGGTTGGGGAAGGAATTCCACTTTACTCCTGAGGGCCTCAGGACTAAAATGGACTTCTTCCCCCAACCAGTAGTGCTCCAGGAGGCGCATTCACAGAGTGGTGGAGAAAGGGGGCGTGGCCTCTGACAACCTTTTAGCAATCCTGCTGTGTGGGACTTACTGGAGGTAATAGGAGGGATTGTTCACCCCCAAGGACCCTCTGGAGCCAAAGGAACTTCATCCCCCAACTAGTAGTGCACCAGGAGGTGCGTTTGCAGAGTGGTAGAGAAACAGGGCGTGGCCAATGAAAATCTCTCAGCAATCCCACTGTGTAGGACTTACTTGAGGTAACAGGAGGGGTAGTTGGCCCACAAGGACCCTCACCAGCCAAGGGGACTTCATCCCCCAACTAGTAGTGCACCAGGAGGCACGTTTGCAGAGTGGTGAAGAAAGGGGCGTGGCCTCCAACAACCTCTCAGCAATCCTGCTGTGTGGGAGTTACTAGAGGTAACAGGAAGGGTAGATGGCCACCAAGGATGTCCTTGGGGGCAAACTACCCCTCCTGTTACCTTCAGTAAGTCCTAGCCAGCAGGATTGTAAAAAGGTCTTCGAAGGTCACACCCCCTTTCTCCACCACTCTGCAAACGCGGCTCCTGGTGCACTACTGTTTGGGGGATGAAGTCCACTTTACTTCTGAGAGACCCTGGGGACCAAGAAGCCCTCCTGATACCTCCTGTAAGTCCTACACAGTGGGATTCCTGAGAGCTGATCAGGGGCTCTGGTCCCTTTCTCCACCACTCTGCAAACGCGACTACTACTTCAAAAACCATAGAAATTTGCTGAAAAACCAAAGGTTACAGGCATGTAATACTTAAGAATGAGCATTTAAAAAACCTTAGAAATTCACAGAAAAAAACTGAGGTTTCAGGGACGTTATAGTTAGGAAATGAAATGAAAAAAAACTTAGAAATTCAGTGAAAAAAACAAAGGTTACAGGGATGTTATACTTAGGCTCAGGTTTCACTTGTACAAAACCAGTGAAATTCAGCTGGTATAGTTAGTGGGCTAACTATAACTTGCACCACTGCAATGCGCTGCTTATGACCTCACATATTACATCACTTATGACATGGTCAGTGAGTGGCTGTGTGTGAGTGTCCCTATGGTTGAGTGAGTGGGTGTGTGAGTGGTTGTATGAATCTGTGAATGGGTGTGTGAGTGGTTGTGTAGGTGTTTGAGTGGGTGTATGAGAGGTTGCATGGAGGTGTGAGTGGATGTGTGAGTGGTTCTGTGAATGATATCAGTGATGTCATTTGAGGAGTCGTCAGTGATGTCACAGACCAGGTCATGAGTGATGTAATATGTGAGGTCATAAGCACTGCATTACGGGGGCATACGTTGTAGTTATTTCAGGTAACTATGGGCCAGATGTATGAACACATTTTCCCATAGACACAAAATGAGTGAAACCCTTTGATACAGCTGGCCCTATAACTGCTTAATTTCAATGGTTTTGTACAAGTGAAATCAGAGCCTAACTATAATGTCCCAGTAACCTTTGTTTTTTTCAGCGAATTTCTAAGGTTTTTTTTAAAATTCTATTTCCTAACTATAACCTCCCTGTAACCTTTGGTATTTTCAGTAAATTTCTAAGGATTTTTAATGCTATTTCCTAACTACAATATCCCTGTAACATTTGGTTTGTTTAGTGAATTTTGAAGGTTTTAAATTTTTATTTCCTAACTGTAACCTTGGAGAGTGGGCGTGTGAGTGACTGTGTGGGTGTGAGAGTGTGTAAGTGGGTCTGTGTGTGGCTGTGTGTGTGGCTTTGTGGGTGTGTGAGTAGCTGTGTGAATGGTTGTATGGGTTGGTGACCTTGCTTGTGTTTTGTCAGTGTCAGTGTTCCTCCTCACGTCTTCTTCTAGAAATCTGTGATAACATGAATCCTCATTTAGAAAAGGGGTTGAGACTACAATAGAGGCAATTTGTCACCTAACAAGGGTATTTACTGTTACCCAGGGCCTGACTTTGCTAGGATGGCGCCCTGGTAGAATTGAAATGTGGGTATCTTGGTGCTCCTCATATACTCTTCTCCTATTCCAAGGTATTCACTGTAACCTATTCAAGCATGTAACAGGAGTTTTCGTCATATTCAGTGCTTAACTTGTGAAACTGTTATAAATTAAAAATAAAAATTTAGTTGACCAAAGTTTTTCTACAGAGCCAGAAATCCTGCAATGATTGGCCCAGCCAGTGACAGAATCTTGCTGGTGGGCGCAGTTTAAAGATGGCACTATCGGCCTGCAGATATCATAACAGTGAGATACAGTGATCAAGGAGGTCAAAGACCAGCCTAGCCTGTTAGGGAATGTAAAACCTCAGCACTGTCTGCAGCACAATCCAGCACACTGAGTTTAACGACTCGCTCTGCAGACTTAGCCTGGCAGCAACTTGAGATTACCACAGGTGAGTCCAGCAAAGCTGATCTCTCGAGAAACTTGAGTGCTGTAGTGGGAGCAGGGCCATACTGTTGGAGCGGGGAGTTAAAGACATACCTGGATCAGCAAAAAAGTTTTAGTCCTGTCACTATTCATGGTTGTTTTCAGCTGCAGGTCAGAGCATATAATGTAAAGGCTTACCTCATACTAAAAAACATAAGATAAATGCAAGTTAAAGTAATCAGCAGGAAATGCATTCGTTTGAGTTATGAAAACTTTTTGATTAATCCAACCACTGTAGGTGTTTCTGAGTGTAACCAGACAGTAAAATAATAGAATCCTTGTTTGCTGGGAAGGGGATAGGAGATATGGTTACCAAGTTGTGTATTCTTAGAGCTATGAGGTCTCAATCTACAGCTGAAAGCACTGTGAATATGCAATATGCAAGTCATTATTTTCACATAGTATAAGAGGTCATTCAACGTGCAACACATTTTTCTGTTGAATGTCACTGATAAGTAAACTGTAACAATAGAAATGTCACACATTAGGAATGTAAATAGTTGGTAATTACACAAGTTCAGTGTCCTTCTCTATATTTAGGTGTCCTGGGAGTGTGCCCAGCTCGCCTAAGTCATAGCTGCAAAGGCTTCAGATTGCTTATGTGTGACGTTTTCACAATTTCAGTGTAATTGAGTACCAGTGACACAAATCAAGCAATGAAGACAAGGGAAGCATATAAATATCAGAAAAAACACCCATTTGAGCAACAAGAAACTCTAAGAAGATCTTAAAACTGCTGTAAAGCACCAGAAATGGAACATCGGTGTGAGACCAAACAGGATGTGAGAGGCCCCAGCTAGGGCTGCCAAGTTTTCAGTTTGCAAATATATGACATTTCTGCATTTGAGATGTACTTATGTGTGACATTTTCATGACTTGCGTGACATATCAAGTGACATTTTATCACTGGCCGTTAAATGGCCTTAATTCTTTTTTAATACATCTCACGTGTATCAAAGAACAATTGATACATGACAGCACCTCACACTCTTCATATTCCTCAACATCCCTCACAGCGATCTCTTTAACGGTCTATGTTCAAAAAACATTAGGGGCTTGAGTGCAGAACCCCCCACTCCTAGTAGCCCCCAAGACTCAGAGCTTTTACAGCAGATACTGCAGAGACCCCCTTTGCCCCCTGCACCCAATCAAGTTATTGGAGTGCTCATTAAAGAGTGGTGTTCCTCTTAACCAAATGATTTATATTGTTGAGTATTTTTTTAAAATGTTTTTTGGAAGTCGCAAATACATCGTGACCAGTTCCATCACGAATTTCCAGGGCCGCGGGAGCGTCGCAAGTTCGTCATGTTTTTGGTAGTACTTAAAAACATATATAGAGACTTTAAAGGTATTGTTTAAGGTAAGTGGTTTATTAATAAAGTAATAAAACTTTATATAATCATAGGGAAAAATGTTTTAAAGCTCATTTAAATTCATTTGCTGGAGTCACGATGACATCGTGGCATCATCACGATGTCATCGATAATCCCATGTGACACAGGAAGAAATGGATTTGATTGGTTGAAACACTTTTCAATGATTAATAGAGGACCGTCCCTCCCATTTTCTTTATCCTTTAGGAGTGGCTGAGAATCTTCACACTTCTACATCTGTCTTAAAAATGTTGTTTTGGCTTCGATATATTGCTTTGGTTTTTTTGTACAAAAATGGCATCTTCTCCTGACAATCAGACACCGGACCATGGAAGCTCTTCAGAGGATGAGTTAAGGCTGAAGAAGGAGAGCATTGCGTGGCAATTTTTTAGCATCCCATGGGAGGAAAAAAGTTGTTGCTAAAAAGGTAAAATATAATCTTTGCAAAAAGATATTGTCTAGAGGGACGGACAAGAAGTACTCTTGTGGTACTTCAAGTATGTTGAAGCACCTCAAGACGATCCACCACGAACATCTGATATGAGCAGAGAAAGAGCAAGAGAGGAGCCAGCAAGCAACATCTGCTGGAGACACCAGCTCCTCAAATGTTGTTACATGTTGCAGAGACAGCTCCAGAGTTTGCTAAGCTGGGACAATTTTGCTTGAAGTGCAAAACATTTTGAGCATGGGGGAGCAGTCAATCCCTGCTCTAGTTGACATTTGCAACACACAAAAGTTTTAGTTTTTTTTCTGTTATAAAATTTGTTGCACAATTGTGGTGCATTTTGTTCTCAATCACTATGTTTTACAGTTTGTTTTTTTAAAACAACAAAAAAACAAAATTATTTAAAATGATAAAAAAACAAAAAAAGTAAAAAAAAAAATTGGTTCTTGTTAGAACCACCTAATCTGGTTTAAGAAAGAACAATTATTTGTATGTTTGTAACAGTGTGAATACATCTTGTTATGTCTGTCGGTGTGTCCGTGAGTGTATAGATGAGTGAGTGGGTGTCTGAGTGTATTTGTGGGTGTGTCAGTGGCTGTATGGGTGAGTGAGTGCATGTGTGAGTGCCTGCATTGTGAGTGTGTCTGTGAGTGGCTGTATGAGTGAGTGAGTGGGTGCATGAGTGCTGTATGGGTGACTGAGTGTGTGTGTGAGTAGCTTATGGGTGAGTGAGTGGGTGTGTGAGTACCTGTACCCCGGTGAGTAAGAGAGTACATGATTCTGTAAGGGTGAGTAAGAGGATGCATGAGTAGGTGTGTGA
The DNA here is from genome assembly GCA_963921515.1 of Calotriton arnoldi. Taxonomy (NCBI): domain Eukaryota; kingdom Metazoa; phylum Chordata; class Amphibia; order Caudata; family Salamandridae; genus Calotriton; species Calotriton arnoldi. Next base: position 679,525 of record CAWUFW010008126.1, read on the forward strand.
GTAGTGCTATGGGTCTGTGAGTGGGTGGGTATGTGAGTGTCTGTGTGGGTCTGTGAGTGGGCATGTGAGTGCCTGTATGGGTCTGTCACTGGGTGTGTGAATGCCTGTGTGGGTCTATGAGTGGGTGTGTGCGTGAGTGGCGGTATGGGTGAGTGGGTAGGTGTGTGAGAAGCTGTGTGGCTGAGTGAGTAGATTCATGAGTGGTATATGGGTGAGTGAGTGGATGTATGAGTGGCTGTATGGGTGAGTGAGAGGGTGCGTGAGTGGATGTATGGGTGAGTGAGTGGGTATGTGAGTAGCTGTATGGATGTGTGAGTGGCTGTATGGGTAAGTGAGTGGGTGCATTAGTGGCTGTATGGATGAGTGAGTGTGTATGTTTGTAACAGTGTGAATACGTTTTGTTATGTCTGTCGGTGTGTCAGTGAGTGTATAGATGAGTGAGTGGGTGTCTGAGTGTATTTGTGGGTATGTCAGTGGCTGTATGGGTGAGTGAGTGCATGTGTGAGTGCCTGCATTGTGAGTGTGTCTGTGAGTGGCTGTGTGAGTGAGTGGGTGCCTGAGTGCTATATGGGTGACTGAGTGTGTGAGTAGCTTTATGGGTGAGTGAGTGGGTGAGAACCTGTACCCCGGTGAGTAAGAGAGTACGTGATTCTGTATGGGTGAGTAAGAGGATGCATGAATAGATTAGTGAGTAGTGCTATGGGTCAGTGAGTGGGTGGGTATATGAGTGTCTGTGTGGGTCTGTGAGTGGGTGTGTGAGTGCCTGTATGGGTTTGTCACTGGGTGTGTGAATGCCTGCATGTGTCTATGAGTGGGTGTGTGCGTGAGTGGCTGTGTGAGTGGCTGTATGGGTGAGTGAGTGGGTGTGTGAGTAGCTGTGTGGCTGAGAGAGTGGATGCATGAGTGGTGTATGGGTGAGTGAGTGGATGCATGAGTGGCTGTATGGGTGAGTGAGAGGGTACATGAATGGATATATGGGTGAGTGAGTGGGTGTGTGAGTAGCTGTATGGATATGTGAGTGGCTGTGTGGGTAAGTGAATGGGTGCTTTAGTGGCTGTATGGATGAGTGAGTATGTGTGAGTGGCTGTATAGTTGATTAAATAAGTACATGAGTGGATGTATTGGTGAGTGAGTAGGTGTGTGAGTGTCTGTATGGGTGAGTAAGTTTGTGTGTGAGTGGCTGTATAGATGAGTGAGTGGGTATGTGAGTGGCTGTATGGGTGAGTGAGTGGGTGCATTAGTGGCTATATGGATGAGTGAGTGTGTCTGTCTGTATGGGTGAGTAAGTGGGTGTGTGAGTGGCTGTATGGGTGAGTGAATGAGTGCATGTGTAGATGTATTGGTGAGTGAGTAGATGTGTGTGTGTCTGTATGGGTGAGTGACTCAGTGTTTGAGTGGCTGTATGGATGAGTGAGTGGGTATGTGAGTGACTCAGTGCCTAAGTGGTTGTATGGGTGAGTGAGTGAGTGCATTAGTGGTTGTATGGGTGAGTGGGATGGTGAGTGAGTAGCTGTATGGGTGAATGAGTGCATGTGTGATTGGCTGTATATGTGAGTGAGGGGCCGTGTGAGTAGGTTATGAGTGAGTGAATGGATGTGTCTGTGGCTATACGAGTGAATGAGTGTGTATGTGAAGTGACTGTATGGGTTAGTGAGTGCATGTGTTAGTTGTATAGGTAAATGGGTCTATGTGTCAGTGACTATGGGTAAGTGGGCGGGTGTGATTGCATGCACCTGTGTGTGACTGGGTATGTGAGTGTCTGTATCAGTGTGTGGCTGGATGTCTCAATGTCTGTATCACTCTCTACCTTGGTTTGTACCATGACAATGTAAGTTTGTTGAACAACACATAAAGAAGTGATTAGGAAATTACATCACTACAAAATATGATGCAATTCATCTGTATAAAAGCAATGGAACATAAATTTAAGTAATACATTTTACTAAATTATACAAAAAAAATTATTTCTGCAATGCATAAATTCATATTATAAACAAAACAGTAGACATTTCTTATGCTTTAAAAGTATTTCACATTGTATTAAAGCATTTAATTTTCCCTTTTTAGCTGTTCTCAGCTTTCATACTTATAAACCATAAACGATGTACTATATAAAAACAATCATATAAATTGTAGAAAAAACCCACAACTGCACAGTATGTCACTTCCTTCTTGGATAGTACGTGTCCAACATATTTGATTTCACAATGTCTGTACTTTCCAGGTCAAACTCTTCTTGGTACTGCAGTTCCCGAAAAGGCTTCAACACTCTATTTTGCGTGCTTAAAAGGCCTAGACTAACACAAACAATTCCCCTTGACTTTGAGTACAAACTGGCTGAGCTCAACCGATCACAGCATTCATAGGAGCCTATCTCCCTTTGTGAAAGCATTTTCAAGCTGAAGCTTTACAATTTCTTGGTTAGAGTCTTTTCTGCAGAAATCTGCTCTCACATCTCCTTCCTCTCTGTCTTCTCTGATTTTGTAATGTACAAATTGGCACAACGAGCAACAGCGATAGAGTTGTCTATACAAATTGTATATCCATATTTGCATTTCACATTTTCAAAATCACAGGATTATAATAATTAATAAACTTGTAGGCCTCTGTTCTTCTGAGGTTGTATGTGTTTTTCGGTGATTTTCATGTCAGTGTATGTCTGGCTGCAGACACAAAGCTGTGCACTCTTCCTTGGGAAATGACAGGTCGTGGAAATACAAAACTACACCTTGTGTAAACATTTCCTTTACACCTGCATTTTCGACGACAGTACTTGCCACATCTATGGGGCCGATTCCGATTCGGGCCGGAAATTTCTCCGACCGAGCCGGACCCGGAGAGATTTCCGACCGAATCGGACTCTGGCAGTCCGACCGAATGAGTACGATGCGCACGTATGCCATCGGACTCGAGTCGGTCGGACTCCCATTGAAGTCAATGGGAGCCAGTCGTACGACGCGTACACGGGCTCCCATTGACTCAATGGGCACGACGCGAACAAGGGCGCCCCCTACAGCGTGTTCGCGTCGATGCGGGTCACGCCGTACATGCACGTGTAGGGGGACCCATGTGTCCCCCCTGTGTGCGACTCGCGTGCCTACGCTTCCAGGGGGGTCCGACACGGACCCCCAAAGTGCGGCTCCGACAGCTCCTTGGAGCCGGACTGCGCGAGTCGGTCGGAGCGGTCGCGATGCGCTTCGTACTTACCCGGCTGGGGACCTTCTCCATTGCGCGGTGCGAGTCGTCCCCGTGCGAGTCGGTCGGAGCGGTCGGGTCCTGCGAACGAGTCGGTCGGAGATTTCGCGAGCACACGCATCGTACTCGCTCGCCCGGACGCACGTACGATTTGGTCGGGAAACAGGGCTCCGAATCGGATCCGGTAAAGCCGAATCCGATTCGGAGCCCTACCGGCCGAGATCGGAATCGGCCCCTATGTGTTTGAAATTTGATGTCTCAGGCCTTTTTCATCATTGTCTTTTGGGATGGTGCATGTCACATACTGTTCTATGAAAGAGAGTACAGAGTCATCACTGTCTTTTCTAAATCTCAGTGCATCTTTTATCTATAACAGCATATGAATATGAGGAGCACTTCTTGCTTGGTACTCTTTATGCCAAAAGAAATCAGTAACTTTACCAAGAGGAAGACTTCTTTTGTGGCAGATGAAAGACAGCTTGGCTTGAAACTTGTGGTTAAAATATCTGCAAACATTAGCAGGATCCAAAGAGCAAAGTTATCTTGTTGTCTTCACATCGATGTCCCTAATGTTTGTTTGCTTCTCTCAAAAATTCAAGTAAATCACCCCACGCATACTTTGCACAATTGAATGTCACAAACCAAGGAGGTGCACCTAGGTTTCTCAACATACTTTTCAGTTCTCCATGATGACGAAATCAATACTCGTTGGTACCATGTTGACATGCAATCAAATTAATCAAATTGTGTTCCAACTTTTCATCATTACCATGAACTTTGTCAACAAATTCCTTTGCAGAGAGATTTTATAGATTATCTCCTGTCTTTAGTATGTGGTTTAAAGCATATGATAGTCCAGACAAGTCATTCTCAAATAGTAGAGGGAAAATGTATGGAATATACTATACTGGCAAAATCTAGGATCCTCTGAATATAATCTGGTTGACCTGTATTCAGCTGCTGGTATTTGTACGGGGCTGTCATCATATTGCCACATGCTCCAGTGGGAAATAGTTCTGGAAAACAGCGAGCCTCTAAACATTTCCCCCACACACTCATGGGAGCCCCTTTTGCTTGTTTCATTTGAAAGAGATCAATAGCATCACCAATAACTTATTTGAAACGCAGTGGATGGATGCTATAGTGTTAAAAAATTCTTGATTTGGATCGATCCACTTTTTCAAACTGTCCACTTGATGGTAATGTTTCATCCTTCATACAAGTTACATCTCAAACAACATCAACATTTTTGTAATAAATAATATTTTGTGTCAGGTATAATGCTTATTTTTTTACTTTATCAACATCCACTAACTTTTGCCAGATTTTTTTGATCTTGGTAGGCACACTATTTACTAGAATGATAAGTGGTTCATCAATATCTCTTTCTATCCCTACAGTTTCAATATTCCATTTAAAATCTAAAGGTAAGTAGACAACCCTTCCTTCAAGGTCTTTCTGTAGCTCAGTTGGTGGCAGTTTTTCTGTCTTTGGTTCCATACAAACTATTGAAATGGGTGTATATATTGTATGAGAATTGATTTATACACATTTAATGCTTGAACTTCTTCTGGAATTTGAAACTAATTCTAATGTGTTATGTATTGCTCTGGCTGGCATTTTGTTATTCTCTAACTTATCATGCTAATACTAGGGGTGGGCGGAATTTGCGTAGTCGCGCTACGCAAAGCTCCGCGGAATTGCTTGTTCCGCCCGTTCGCAATGCTTTTTCCCTGTTCGCGAACGCTGTTTGCGTGCTCGGGGAGAAATATCTTGCGAACACGCATTTTGAAAGCGCAAACAAGCAAAAAACTCTGCGAAGCCGCGGATCGCGGAATTTTTGGCAATTTCGCGTTCTCTGCAAAACGCGAAATTACCCAAATTCCGCGAGCGGAACGGAATTTACCGCTCAGGCCTAGCTAATACTTGCATATGATTTGCTGTGTTGCGAAATCAAAACGTTCCTCTACAAATAATTATACAGTAAATTCTTGCCACTTATCTCTGTTCTCTTGTTCAGCTTTTGAGTACAGAACAACATCAAGAGTTTGGCTTTTGTGATGAGTGAGTTTACAACAGTTTGGTTTCTCTAAAGAAACTGTGTTAAACTTTGCAATCTCTTGTATAAAGTTATCAATACTAATTCATGCCTGTGTCCTGTTCCTCTGTACCTGCACGTACCAACTCCTCATTTTCCCTGGCCACTTGTTCAGGACCAAAGAAATGAAACTGAACATCCTCACAAAAAGTTTTCTACCTTTGCTTTAGTACTGTGCAAAAGAACTGTACTCATTTCTCCTAAACTTAAGGCAGGAGTATTCACATAGTAAAGTTTCCCAACTAAATTTTGCATTTTAAAGTGATAAACAGCTAATATTCTGAAATGATGAAAGGTGCTCTGCACACTTTCTTTGATAGACATGCCAGTGAATGTCCCTGTAAATTAGTATGCTTACTTACTTTTCATGGATCTAATCCAGGTGTCTCCAACGAGTAGCTCGTGAGCTACCAGTAGCTCTACAGCTACATGTGAGTAGCTTTTGCTTGGCTGAATTATCATATGTATACTAACATTTAAAAGCATGTTCTCAAGATGAAAAAGTGTCTATTTTCAGAACTAATAAGCTGATGTTTGGCAAAAATAGTTGCATTTTCAAAATGTTTTTAAAGCTAATATTGAGTTTGGGAGGTTTATTACTCATATTACCTTACTGCCAGGAGGATTGCAGCTCTGGCTTTTATGTATTACCCATGTACAGTCATTTCAAATTCTCAAAGGATTTTTTACATTAGTGCTGGAAACCCTGCTCATACACTGATGTGATCACTGCTGACAATCTTGGATAGGGCGGTCACTATCACATCACTAATATTAGTAGCTCCGGATGATTTCCATTGAACATAAGTAGCTCTTATTACAGAAAGGTTGGAGACCCCTGATTCTAATCCTTGCAAAATTGCCAATTTCTGGATCAGACTTTTGCATGGAAAGTTACATAAGAAACTTCTCAATATATCAAATAAGTCCTGACAAACACTGCAAATACTGCTACAGTTCCATTTGTATAAAGTGGCCTGTCTACATCTTCCTTGTACCTCTTCAGCTATTACTTCCTCTACATTCCTAGGAACAATCTCCTCTTTTCAAACAGGAATACCTTCTTTCTCTTCATAACATCGACCATTTGTTCCAACTGCATGTACTAATGTGTTCTCTTGGAAGTAGCCTTCTTCATTAAAAAAAGGCTCAGTGATGGACGTATGCATCCATGCTTCTCTGAAAAGTTAACAAAAATTAGTTCTATTCACAAGTCTTTTTTTGACTTCTTTTCTTCATAGACAACACTGTTTTATCCAGTGTTCTCATTCTGTTCAAAATCAAAATAAATAGCTTCCTCTTCAGGGCAAATGCCTTATTAACTGTAGCCTCAACATGTTGTTTTTGTTTGACTGCTTCTCTTCTCCTTTAATACTGCCTCATAGTTCATACCAAATTCTGAATTACCCTAATACGAAACATTCTGACTCTTATTTCCTTCAATTGCTTCTATCTCCTTTCTTATAAAATGTATGACTCTTGATGTCACCTAGTTTTTATCCTTTCTTAGCTGATTTGTAAAAACAACAATTGATGGACAGAATGCAGAACAATGTCATACATTCACCCCAGTACAGAGATCTGGAACTAAATCCATCTTTTTTTGCTCACCATGCCATTCCAGTTTGAACCCAGCCATATGCAAATTAGTCTTGACCCTGTGCCCACTGGGAGCAGTCCAGCCCGAACTGCCAGGCCAGGTCCTCTCTGGACTAGAAACAAGCATCCTAGGACCGGTTTCGGGGTTTCACCACTCATCAGCCAGGATAGCTTGACTGCAGTGGCATGGAGAGCATGGGACCCACGTCTGGGCATACCCATCCCACTCGGGGTGACAAATGCAAAAACAACAATTGATGGACAGAATGCAGAACAATGTTATACATTCACCCCAGTACAGTGATCTGGGCCTAAATCCATCGTTTTTTTGATCACCATGCCATTCCAGTTTGAACCCAGCCATATGCAAATCAGTCTTGACCCTGTGCCCACTGGGAACAGTCCAGCACGAGCTGCCAGGCCAGGTCCTCTCTGGACTGGAAACAAGCATCCTAGGACCGGTTTTGGGGTTTCACCCCTCATCAGCCAGGATAGCTTGACGCCAGTGGCATGGAGAGCACGGGACCCACGTCTGGGTATACCCGTCCCACTCGGAGTGACAAATGCAAAAACAACAATTGATGGACAGAATGCAGAACTTGTCATACATTCACCCCAGTACAGAGATCTGGGCCTAAATCCATCGTTTGTTTGCCCTAAATTGGCAGGGTATGCCCAGACGTGAGTCCCTTGCTCACTTTGCCACTGGATTCAAGCTAGCCTGGCTGATGAGGGCTGTTAGCCCGAAACCGGTCCCAGGATGCTTGTTTCCGGTCCAGTGAAGGCATGGCTTGGCAGTTCGGGCTGGACTGTTCCCATGAGGCACAGGGTCAAGACTGATTTGCATATAGCTGTGTCTGAACTGGGGTGGCGAAGTGAGCTAAAGAACGATGATGGATTCAACCCAGATCTGTGACTGGGGGTGAGTATCTGAAAAGTTTCAGCGCTCTGTCCATCATCTCCTTGTGTTTGCTTTGTTCGCCCTAAGTTGGCAGGGTATGCCCAGACGTGGGTCCCTTGCTCCATTTGCCACTGGATTCAAGCTAGCCTGGCTGATGAGGGCTGTTAGCCCAAAACCGGTCTCAGGATGCTTGTTTCCGGTCCAGTGAAGGCATGGCTTGGCAGTTCGGGCTGGACTGTTCCCATGAGGCACAGGGTCAAGACTGATTTGCATATAGCTGTGTCTGAACTGGGGTGGCGAAGTGAGCTAAAGAACGATGATGGATTCAACCCAGATCTGTGACTGGGGGTGAGTGTCTGAAAAGTTTCAGCGCTCTGTCCATCATCTCCTTGTGTTTGCTTTGTTCGCCCTAAGTTGGCAGGGTATGCCCAGACGTGGGTCCCTTGCTCACTTTGCCACTGGATTCAAGCTAGCCTGGCTGTGAGGGCTGTTAGCCAGAAACTGGTCCCAGGATGCTTGTTTCCGGTCCAGTGAAGGCATGACTTGGCAGTTTGGGCTGGACTTTTCCCATGAGGCACAGGGTCAAGACTGATTTGCATATAGCTGTGTCTGAACTGGGGTGGCGAAGTGAGCTAAAGAACGATGATGGATTCAACCCAGATCTGTGACTGGGGGTGAGTGTCTGAAAAGTTTCAGCGCTCCATCCATCATCTCCTTGTGTTTGCTTTGTTCGCCCTAAGTTGCCAGGGTATGCCCAGACGTGGGTCCCTTGCTCACTTTGCCACTGGATTCAAGCTAGCCTGGCTGATGAGGGCTGTTAGCCCGAAACCGGTCCCAGGATGCTTGTTTCCGGTCCAGTGAAGGCATGGCTTGGCAGTTCGGGCTGGACTGTTCCCATGAGGCACAGGGTCAAGACTGATTTGCATATAGCTGTGTCTGAACTGGGGTGGCGAAGTGAGCTAAAGAACGATGATGGATTCAACCCAGATCTGTGACTGGGGGTGAGTGTCTGAAAAGTTTCAGCGCTCCGTCCATCGTCTCCTTGTGTTTGCTTAGCTGACTTGTAACCTTGCTTTTTATTTGCATGCTTTTGCTCACTACTCATTTTTGCACATACTATTTTGAGAAATTTCTTAGTTTTCTTACCAGCAGCTCTTTTCTCTTTAACCACGTTTTCCACATTTTCTCCCTTTAAGCATGGATGTGTCAACGTATGCATCAGTGTGTGACTGGATGTGTAGCTTTGCATCAGTGTGCGCCTGAGTGTATCACCGTTGCATCGGTGTGTGACTGGGTGTGTCAGCATATGCATCAGTGTGCACATGGGTGTGTTAATGTATGGATCAGTGTGTGACTTGGTGTGTCAATGTATGCATAAGTGTGTCATTAGATGTGTTAGTGTATCCATGAGTGTGTGCCTGGGTGTGTCAGTGTATCCATCAGTGTCTCCTTGGTTGTGTTAGTGTATATATCACTGTGTGCCAGGGTGTGCTACTGTATGCATCAGAGTGTATCTGGGTGTGCCACCATATGCATCACTGTCTGCCTGGGTGTGTCAGTGTATGGATCAGTGTGTGCCTGGGTGTCTTACTACATGGGTCAGTGTTAGTGTGTGGATTATTCTGTGCTTGGGTATGTCAATGGATGTATTAGTGTATGTGTAGCTGTGTCACTATATGTATCATATTGTATTACTGTTTCCATAAGTGTGTACCTGGGTGTGTCAAGTTTATGTGTCGATGTGTGTCTGGGAGTGTCACTGTATGCAATAGTGTCTGGCTGGGAGTATCAGTGTATGTATAAGTGTCTTCATGGATCTATTACAGTATGCATCACTGTCCCTGGATGTGTTAGTGTACACATGTGTACACCTGTGTGTGCTTTAGTGTGTTAGTGTATGAATCACTGTGTATCTAGGTATGCTACTATATACTTTAGAGTGTGTTTGGGTATGTAACCATATGCATCAGTGAATGTCTACCTACAGACTACATTAGACCTCTAATGTAGTCCGTAGGTAGACATTCACTGATGCATATGGTTATATATGTGGAAAAAGGGGAGTTGAAGGCTTGGCAATGAGTGTTAAATACCAACTCAACCTTGTAGTAAAACTGCACAGACACAGGCTCTGCAGTAACAGGCTCAACACATCTTTAATGAGCTACTTGTCTGGATGGGTGACTAGGAGTATCAGTACATATCTAAATAGGTATATCAGTCCCTCTCTCAGTGTGTAACTGAATGTGTAAGTAACTATGTCGCTATATAACTAGCTGTTCTCGATGGGTCTCTATATGTGTAGGTAACTGTAATGTAATGTAATGTAATGTAAGGGCTATTTATAGAGCGCACTGTGACCCGCCGGGTATCCTGGCGCTGAGAGACGGAAGAGAGCCTGTGATAAAGAGTAGGAGGCATCAAACTCTGGGGAAGAGCCAGGTCTTCAATTTCTTCCTGAAAGGCATAAAATCTGTCATCTGTCGCAGCTCCGTGGGTAGGCTATTCCAAAGTCTTGCAGCAGCAACGCTGAAAGCTTGCCCCCCCAGTTTAGCTCTCTTAACCCTCGGCACTTTCACCCAGTTAGCAGAGGAAGATCTGAGGCAACGGGTGGGAACATACCAACTGAATTTCCTCTGCAAAGGTAATGGCCCACGACCGTGCAATGCCTTAAACACAACACAAAGGGATTTAAAATGAACCCTCTGCAGGATTGGAAGCCAATGAAGGTCCATCAGAGCCTGAGAGGAGGAGGACTGACGAGGTCTCGTCAAGGCCAACTTAGCTGCTATATTCTGGATTCTCTGCAGTTTCCCCATTAAGTATTTAGGAGACTCCAATAGCAAAGCATTACAATAATCTATCCTACTCAGGATGACGCTCCTTACTACCAGAGCACGAGTATGTACCGGGAGCATGGGGAGTACTTTTTTAAGAACTCTGATAAGGGAGTAGCAACTCCCAACCGTCTTGTTGACTTGATTTTCCAAAGTCAACTCATCATTAAAGCAAATTCCCAGGTTACGAACAGCTTTAGAGGGTTCCAGCGGGGCATCAGCAGTAGTCGGCCACATATTGGCTGGGAGAGGATGTGGTACTCTTCCACCTGCAATATAAAGAAACTCCGTTTTATCTGCATTAAATTGCAGGGAATTATTTCGCAGCCAATATACCACACTCTGCATACATGCATGAAAGTTTTCCACAGAAAATGACTGTTCTCTATCCCAAGAGAGAATAAGCTGGGTGTCATCCGCATAATTTACAAGACCTATACCGTAAGATTTAATGACATCCACCAAGGGACGCATATAGGCGTTGAAAAGAATAGGGCTGATAGCAGAGCCTTGCGGTACACCATGATGTATCTTAGTAAACTTGGATTGAAAAGGGGGGAGGGCCACAGCCTGACATCTGTCAGACAGATATGAATGCAGCCATTTCAGGGCCAAGCCCACTACCCCCACTCCTTCCAATCGTTCCAGGAGAACCTTGTGATTGACTGTGTCGAATGCGGCGGACAGATCCAACAGGATCAGTATAGTAGATTGACCCATGTCCGCACGCAAACGAAGATCATCCAACACAGTCAGCAAGGCAGTCTCAGTCCCATGTAACTGGCTGCATATATGAGTTATTGGCTCTATTGCTGAGTATTGAGTTATATAACTGTGTGTGCAAGTGGCTCTGCTACTGCTGGATACATAAGTGCTGTATGGGCATGTGACTGAATGTGTAAGTGCCTCTGTCTCTGTTTGACTGGGTGGATGAGAACTCAATGCTTTTGTAAGTAGGTATGTGAGTTGCAGTATGGGTTGGTGAGTGGATGTTTAACAGGGTATATGGGTCTGGAAGTGCACGTGTGCTCACTGAAACCTCAAAGTACATGTCTTACCTTCTAAGCACATAGCACTCTGCCCTATGGCCTACCTACAGCCTACCTTAGGGGTGACTTATATGTAGTAGAAAGAAAGTTCAAGGCTTGGCAAGGAGTGTTAAATGCCAACTTGACCTGGCAATAAAACTGCACACACAGGCTCTGCAGCAGCAGGCCCAGCGCATGTTTCAAGGGCTACTTGTCTGGATGGGGGACTAGGAGTAATACTACTTCTGTACATATCTAAATAAGTATATCAGCCCTCACCTCGGTGTGTCACTGGATGTGTAAGTAACTATGTTAGCATATGACTGTCTCTCTTAGTAACTCTATGGGTCTGTAAATGTGTATGTAAGTGACTGTATAGATTGCTTACTATCTGTGTTAGTGAGTATGAGACCTGACCGAGGCACACCAAATATTGGTACTCAGACTTTGACTCTGCACCTTCCACCGGCGGCTGCCCCCTTGGTGGTGGTACTGGGAAATGTGCCATTATTGCGGGAGGGCCATGTTGAATCCACAGCTCAGCTAATGACCAAAGCTATGCACTGGGTGGACCAAAAGTTGAGGGGGGTGGGGATTTGGGATGGAGATATTCAAAGACAATTGATTATGGCCAGGAGAGTAACCTGGATAGGGCCTACAAGGAAAGAAAAGGGGAGAGACTGTGTAGTCCTAAACTTTAATAATGGTTTTATTGTAAAATTTCTTTTGTGTACCGACTTTGACAGAAATCCCAATAATATCATTGTGCTACCACTGGGCTTCTTTTACAGGCCAACTCTCCTAAAATTATCAGAGACCAACTTACAACGTCCGATGCTGGAGAAACAGGCCTTGGTAGCCCCAACAGGTCCACCCATGGCATATAATCTAAGCTGTGAAAATAGATTTGCCCCTCTTTCTGATTTAGAAGCCTGCGATTGACTACAGCCAGCACAACTGCATCATATTGAGAGCAGCGTGAGTCAATCCTCAATAGCTACGTCCACTGGGGATAGTGCACAGGTAGTACCATCAAATCAAATAGAGAGTAGAGGTTTCCAACCCTTTTCGGTCTCTACCGCAGGTGATAGTCTACAGTCAATAAATAGACTAAAGGGGTCCCAAAATGCGGCATTTAAAGTCAATCTTAGGAACACATTGGGAAATGACTTAAAACAGTGTGATAAATATCAGTTAGACACACGGAGACATCATGATTGTTTGACCGTTTTTTCGCCTCAGCTGTCGCTAGGGGAGGCCGAAGTGAAGGGGATGAATTTATGCATCCCCTCTAATATGGAGGAAATTGTCCATCATTGTACCACAAGTACAAACATGGAAAATGGTAATCCTAAAACAAATGTAGATAAGGTTAACTTAACAGAACCTCGCCATATAGAGATAGAGGATGTACTTCAGCATGATTATAGTAATAGCCCCGATAACTTGCTGATAGCTGATTCTGGAATATCCCTGAGCAAAAGTTTAAAAATTATGACATGAAACACAGCTGGTATTAAAAATAAAATCTATGATGTTAACTGGCAACAAATGTTGGAGGGTTCTGGGGTTGTACTACTACAAGAAACTTGGTGCCCTGAACCTTTTTATGTAAATGGGTACCAAAGTATTTGCACTAATGCAATACCATCAAGAAAGGGAAGGGCGAAGGGAGGTCTGGCTACCTTAATTCCAGTTGCCTCCCCTCTGACCGTTAGGAAAACCTTCACAGAATCACAATATTACCAGTTTTTACATCTTTATTCCAATGAAAACCAGACTTTTGTCATAATAAACTTCTATAACAATATTTTTGATAACACAAGGAGCACCGTAATTAACCTATTAGAAGAGGATTTGGACCAATTCGTGAAGGGATTTGTAGGGACTTAGGTTTTAATTTGGGCAGGGGATTTTAATTGTGTTAAATGTGATTTTGAAGCTGGTGAGCCTTGTGGGTATTGTGAGGATTTTGGTGACAAGATCCCACATTTCCACCATGATAGATATGGAGAAGCCATCAATAATGCAATGCATAAATATGATCTAATAATTTTGGAACCGATCATACCAGATGGTGAAGAAAATATGTATACCTTTGTGGGAACAAGGTCATCTTCAAACATAGACCATATCATAATATCTTCAAATGGTAACGATTTGGTCGAGAATGTTTCGATAAATATTAGTATGGTTAGCGACCATCATTCCCTAAGCGTGAAATTAAAGGTAAACTTGTTAACAAAACTAAGGGGCAAGAATGCAGATGTTGATATCGACACCCAAGGAAATAATGGCGTCTCAATAAAATAGGCAGGTGTTAATCCATCTTCATTCATGGAAACCCTCAAAGGGAAAACACAAAAAGAATTAGAAATCTGCCTGGATGGTTCCTCTACGCAAACAGCTGTCATAGCTGCTTTCGCCAATATCACCAAAGAAATTGCAGGTGACCTAAAATCTAAAAGAAGGAAAAAATTGTGTGGTCTAACTCCAAGATGGTTTAACCATGAATGTACAAGGCTAAATGGGGAGCTGAAACTTGTGCTTAAACAAAAACCTAGAGACCCACAAAAAATCAATGCTATAAGGAAAGAGTATAAAAAGACATTGGAAATAAGAAAAAGGGAGATCCGTGAGGAGGCCTGGGAGAAATTAAACCAGGCAGTAGAGCTGAAAGATTCAGCCCTCTTCTGGAAGATAATAAATCATCCATATTTTAAAGATAATAACGTGGTGAGGATCGATACTGTAGTACCACCAGAAGACTGGGTGCTACATTTTAAGAGTATTTTTAACCCAGAAGGAATAGATATGATTGATTTGGAAAGAGAAAAATTTATAAAGGTAAACCCAGTGAAAACATCACCAATCACATCAGAGGAAATAAAATCAGCACTCCAAAAAAGTGCAAATGGGAAAGCAGCAGGCTCAGATGGGGTGCCGATAGATGTCTTTAAGTATGATTTGGAATTCTGGATACCAATATTAATGAAAGTTTTTAATGCTGCTTTGGGAGGAGTATTACCAGCCACATGGGTTGAAAGTATTATTGTACCCATTTTTAAAAAAGGGGACAGGGAAAAGGCAAATTGCTACCGCCCAATATCCCTTCTTGATTCCTCTTCCAAGATTATGGGCCGAATCATGCTGGAGAGGCTCGAAGCTTGGGCTAGTGAAAAAAATATACTAACAGAGGCGCAGTACGGTTTCAGAAGGGGTATTGGGATGGTAGAGCAATGTTTAAACCTAGAATTATTAATTGGGAAGTACACAATAGCTAAGGAGGGGATACTTCATCTATGTTTTGTAGACCTCACCAGTGCCTTTGACTTAGTCAATCATCAAAAATTATGGCAAATTTTAAAAGGGCTTGGTGCTCCCACAGAAATAATCTTATTTTTATCACAAATGTATGCATATTTAACCTCTAGGGTACGCTATGGAAAATCAGGGGAATGTACGCCTGACTTTGTGGTAAAGCGTGGTAGCAGACAGGGATGCGTATTAGCTCCCCTTTTATTTTCATTGTATATAAATAACGTGGACTCGTTTTTACAAAAATTGGTTGTAGACGCCCCGAAAGTTGGAACACGCCCCACCCCCGTTTTATTATACGCAGACGACGCTGTCCTAATGTCTAGAACTGCAAATGGCCTGCAATGTCTAATGGAAAATTTTGCCCAATACATGAATGACATAGACTTGCAGCTGAATCTAAAGAAAACATTTGTAATGTCGTGCGGGGGGAAGAGACAAAAGTGTAGACAGCATCATGTGGGAGGGGTTTTTATAAATAGAGTCCCAACATTTTCATACTTGGGGATGTTATTTTGTAATAACGGTACATGGAAATCACATATTGAATTATGCAAAATGAATTTTTTTTAAACGACTGAGGGAATATTTAGATTTGCGGCAAAATTAGGGAACAAACCGATACGAGAAATTTTAACCTTGTATAGGAGTAAGTGTGTCCCAGCAGTTAATTATGGAGCCGCAATATGGGGGAGAACAAATACGACAATCCTACAATCTGATGAAAACAAGTTTTTAAAAAGATTATTGGCTGTTCCCAGTGCAACTGCAAACATCATTGTCCATAAAGAACTGTCCGTCCCATATATAAATGATGCTATTAATATGGCTGGTCTTACCCTCTGGCATGGCATATGGACGAAGGAAGAAACACAATTTTCTAAGGATTTAATTATAGACTGTCTAGCTCTAGAACATAGTATGAAAATACCATGGCTAGGGCATATTTTTAATCTTTTGATGAAATGCAAAGTAAATACAGATAACCCCCTATGTATACAGGAATATAGTAAAAGCAAACTGAAATTAAGATATATAACCACTGCAGACTACGAAAGGGAAAGGGTGGCTAACAAAAAACAGACTGTGGTAGCTTATTGTGAACGTCCATACATGAGGGGTACCCACTTATACCTAATTCTGGTTCGGAATATTCAGCACAGATTTTACCTCACCAGGTTAAGGATGGGCACCTTACATTATCTAATTGCATTTCCAAGTACAGAGAAATGGCAACGAATATTGCCACCCTGCCCGTGTGATGGTAAAACCTTACAGTCCACCTTGCATTTTATCCTTTTTTGTCCTTTTTATATGGGTATCCGGAAAACCTTTTTAAAACCTCTCTTTTTAAAAAATATGCTTTTTAACTATAAGGATGCGTTTAACTTTATATGTAGTCTGGACACTATGAAAATCATCGGCTCAGTTATTCGCTTCATACAACAATCAATTAGAAAAAGAAAAGACTACGCCTTTTTGGAAGCATTGCTGTATGAAAAAGAAGACGCATAACATTATTTCTTTTAAATTGTACCTTCCTGCACTTGCACTTTATCGTATGAATTGTGGTAGCCTGTATTTTTTTTTAAAAACCTCGGAAGATAATGTACTTACTACTTTATCATGTTATCCTCCCCATGAAGCCCAAATTTGTAAATATCATTTTTAGTATTAAGTATTGCTTATGACAAATTGTAAGAAAGTACTTTTTAGATACATGTGTATTAGTATGCTTTTATGGTGTTTGTTTCATTGTCACCGAATAAAGCTGTTTTGATTTGATTTGATTTGAGTATTTGGCCATATAACTGTGTGTGCAACTGGCTTAGTTGCTGCTGGATACATAAATGCTGTGTGGGTGTTTGAGTGAATGTGTAAGTGCCTCTGTTGCTGTCTGACTGGATGTGTTAGTGGCTGTATGCTTTTGTACATAGGTATTTGAGTTGCAGTATGGGTGGGAGACTGGATGTATACCTGAGTGTATGGGTCTGTGTAGGAAAGTAGGATCTGCTTTCATCGTAACCCCCACTTTTTGCTGGTGTCAGTATGTTTTTTTGACAAGTCTGAATCTGACTGGGATGCTGCTAATCAGAACCCTAGTCACTGTGCTTCCTCCCTAAATTTGACATGGTAAGTACTTTTGTACCTCCACAATTGTCTACTGGTGTACCCTAGTATAGTACCCAGGGCATAGGTACACCAGGAGTCTCCCATGGGCTGCAGCATGTATTATGCCACCCATGAGAGACCACTCAGACTGTGACTACAGGCCTGCCATTTCAGCCTGTGTAAGCTGGTGCTAGCACCACTTATGACAGACATAGGTTTTCTTATATCTGAGGTCACTACACTTAAAACCTATAAGTCACCCCTAAGGCAGGCCTTTCAATCCTGAAGGCCGGGTGCTGGGTTATAAGTGTGTTGGTGCCCCTGCATGAGCAGGACACACCTACAAACCCCTAAGTCAATTCTCCAGGCTTTGTAAGTGCGATCAGCCATTTTGATACATATAGTGGCCATCCGTAATTGCGCGATGTCTTACTATGTAGTGGCTGTGCTGAACCTGGGTATGTTTGGTATCGAACATGTTGGAATCATGCCGCAACACTGTTACTGTTGTTGGAGGTATGAGTCCATGCACTGGGGGCTCCTCCGGGAAGCCCCGAGTACTCCCGGCAACAGCCTTCCAGGGTCTGCCAGCCCCCAGACGCTCAAGCAGGGGAAGGTAGAACAATGGGTTTCCTGTCACAGGCAGGTGTGACCACCTCCCAGACAGGACTTAGTGTATTAGGCTGGGGTGGGGGCACTTGCAATCGCCACTAGACTACTTTGAAGGGCACATTTGGTGCCCTCCTTGCAAACTCCAGTTGGAACCAGTTCAGGGAGCCCTTGGCTCCCACTCTGGTGCGAAGTTGGACAGAGGACATGGGTGTATCTTCCCCTCTGTCCAGCCCCTCATCTGGGAGGGACCCCTGAGTCATCCTAACCCCTTTCTAGGGGTATAAAAGGGCTTACCTGTGGGTGGGTCCTCAGATTCTTCGTGGAACAAGACTCAAGCCTGAAACCATATCACTCTTCGACCTTCTGGACACCTGGACTTCGCCTGGAACCGAGACTGCATCACAGAAGACTCCTGCTGCTTCTGGTCCCACTGTTCTGCAAGTCTTCTTTGTTGTCTGTGTCTGTGCTTCTTCCAGGATCTTCAACAGACCTGTGGGCATCAAGGACACCCGAAGTAATATCCCTTGGAGTGAAGGAGTCACTCCCCTGCATCTGCAGGCATGGCAGTGAAGCTGACGGGTCTGCTGCTCCTGACGTCCAATGGACTTCAAAAGGCTCAGCAACACAGATGGTGGTTCTGCGACTCCTGCGAGGCCTGACCTGTCCTCTATGCAATTTTGAGGCTAGTATCCCTCGTCGGAACCACTGGGACCGAATCCATATGCACCGCATTGACTTGCCATTGCCAAGGTTTGTTGGCTCTGCACTCCAGAGATCTTCATGCTACAAGAAGCTCCAGCATCTCCTCCTGCCAAGATCAGCATCCTTACCGCATCGTCTACACCGTGACCCTTCCTTCTTGGTGAGATGCTTGAGGTCCTCTTGCGACTCCCACGCCTTTGGCCTGTGGGTCCTCTATGGGTCTTCTCCTGCTTCAGTGGCCTCTTCTGCTTGCTTGGGGCCTGCTCTGACTCTCCTGAATGTGGTGAGTCCCTTTGACCTTGCTGGTCCCAACGTTGTGCCTTCTTCGCTTTCCACACCAGTTGCAGCTGCCAAAGCTTGTTGGTGCTCCTGCCAATCACCGACCCCCTGGTTCTTGACTTCCAACATGGGACAGCTCGTGCATGGCTCCTGGTCTTCCTCAGAGTCATCTGTCCCCACAGCTGCAGCGACAAGGTCACCGTCAACTCCTTTGAACCATCCATCATCGGTGGGCATTGCTCTTCCATCCCTCCTGGTCACCTCCGAGTGGCAGAGACTCTATCCCCTCTGCTTGCAAGTTCTTCTCTCCAAAAATCCATCCTTGGATTCCATCTGACTCTTGCACCGTCTTTGCTAGCGGCATCTTTACTAAAGTCCTCTGTTGTGGTCTACAGCGGTTTCCGACGTCACTGCACACCTTTGCACCCGGCTTCGTTGCTGTAGGTATCCTGGTTCCTGGGGTATCCACGGGTGGGGTGATTCTCCAACATTCTGTCTTCCATGGGTTTTCTTCAGGGTCCACTGGGAAGGGTCCTTCTTCTTTAAAACTACATCTACGACTTTCCAGTTGACTTCCATTGAGTATGCGGCTGTGTTTCCACTCTGCACACAGCCTCCATGCTGTTTCTGAGTACTTACCTATTCTGAGTCTCCTGGTCCAAGTCCTGACTTTGGTTGCAGTTCCCATTCCACTTTTTTAGTATATGGTTTGGTCTCCCTCTGGAGACCCCTGTTATGTGCTTACTTACCTGTTTGCAATTGAAGTATTGTGTGTATGTGTGTTTATTTCTCTGGGTAGGAGATATACCAATGTGTTAGTGAGTGTTGTGTAATAAATAGACATATTTTTATATATCCACTGTGTGGTACTTTTTCGTTTAACCTACACTGCATGATTAGATCTGGTAAAGCAAGCTACTTAACACTCCTTCTGGACTAAGCCTGAAGGCTGCTCTCCACAGCTACCACTTAGAGAGCTTTCTAAGGTTGTCTAAGACCACTAGAATCATAAGGGTTGTCTGGATTAGTGCAAGGTGCTTCATTTAAATAAGTGTGTACCATATACTAATCCAACCTCCTACAGTCTGTAAGAGTGCATGTAACTCACAGTAACTTCAAAGTACATGTCTTACTTTCTAAGCACATGGCACCCAGTTCTATGGCCTACCTATGGCCTACCTTAAGGATGACTTATATGTAGTAGAAGGAGAGTTTAAAGCTTGGCAAGAGGTTTTAAATGCTAAAGCGACTTGGCAGTAAAACTGCACACACAGGCTGTGCACTAGCCGGCCCAATATATCTTTAAAGAGCTACTTGATTGGATAGGTGAGAGTGTGACTACCTGAGCACATACCTAAATAAGTGTATCAGTCCCTCTATAGGTGTCCGACTGGATGTGTGAGTAACTATATAGGTGTGTCTCTGGCTGGCTTAGTATCTCTATGGGTGAGTATATGTGTATGTAACTGGCTGAATGGATTGCTTACTACCTGTATTAGTGAGTGTAGGGGTATGTAACTGTGTGTCCGACTGGCTCAGTTACTGCTGGATATATAAGTGATGTGTGGGTGTATGAGTGAATATGTAAGTGCCTCTGTCGCAAACCAACTGGGAATGTGAATTGCTCCATGCTTCCTAAGTAGGTATGTGACTCACAGTTTAGCTGACAGACTGCATGTATAACTGGTCCTATGGGTCTGTAAATAACATGTCATATGGGTATGTAAAAGCGCATTTAACTCACTGAAACTTCAAGCTACGTGTCTTACCTTTTAGGCACTTAGGGGCATATGTATCAACAAACCGTTTTGCGAGTCCTTAATAGCGAATTTTAGCGATTCGCTATTAAGGACTCGCAAAACGAAATGTATGTAGGTTTCGCAATAATAATTGCGATTCCTACATATTCCTTAATTGCGACTCGCAAATTGCGATTCGCAATTAAGGAATACCTTCCCATTCATTCCTATGGGCCTAGAGGCCCATAGGAATGAATGGGAAGACATTCGCAATTTGCGAGTACCCATTAGGTACTCGCAAATTGCGAATGCAATTTCAAGGGTGCAAGGGTGTCAAAAGGACACCCTGTTGCACCCCTGAAATATGCATGTGTGCACATGGGGCGCACATACATGCCCTAAGGGCATGTATGTGCGCCACATGCCACTTTGAAAAATGCAAAATTTAGCATTTTTCTAAGGATTTGCAATTTACCACCAGCTTGAAGTTGGTGGTAAATTGTGATTCCTTAAAGCAAGTTCGCAATTTAAAAAGCACTTCCTGCATTGCATTTAGAGAATCGCAATTTGCGATTCTCTAAATGCATGCGCAAAATAGGTAATCGCAAAAATTGTGATTATCTATTCTGCACTTGCCTTTTGGGATGATACATCCCAAAAGGCTTTTTCCCGTTCGCAAACGGGCCGATTCTGAGAATCGGTCCGTTTGCGAACGGGAAAAGGGTTGATACATATGCCCCATAGCACCCTGCCCTGTGGCCTACCTACGACCTACCTTAAGGGTGACTTATATGTAGAAAAAGGGGACTTTAAGGATTGGCAGGTGTTTTAAGTGACAAGTTGGCCTTGCAGTAAAACTGCAGACACAAGCTCTGCAGTAGCAGTCCTAAGACATGTTTAAAGGGCAATTTCTTTGGATGGCTCACTTGGTTGTGTCAGTACTTGAGAACATATCTGAGTGAGTGTACCTTGTCCTCTGTGCGTATGTCACTGGATATGTAAGTAAGTATGTTGCTACATGTGTGTTATCTTAGAACCTGAATCGGTCTTTTAATGTGTATCTAACTGGGTATATGGATTAGTTACTGACTGTGTTAGTGACTGTTGGGGTTTGTAACTGTGTACAACTGCCTCAGTTATGTATTATTGTCCTATAGCCTACCTACTGTCTACCTTCCATGTGACTTATATGTAGTACAAAAATAATTTACAGACCTATATAATTACTGAGAGAGCCAGTTATATACCAATATATTTAAAGCCTTCTTGTCTGGATTGGTGACTGGGAGTGTCAGTGCTAGAGTACATATCTGAATGAGTGTATGAGTTTGTCTGTGGATGTGTCACTGAATGTATAAGTAACTATGCTGGTATATTATTAGCTCTCTTAGGAACTGTATTGGTCTGTAAATGTGAATGTAAGTGGCTGTATGGATTGCTTACTGGTTGTGTTTGTGAGTATTGGGATATATAAAAGTGTGTGCTGTTGGCTCTGCTACTGTTGGATACATGTGTGTGGAGTTTTATATAGCGCGAACTCGACGCGAAGGTATCAGAGCGCTTTACATGAGCACCAGTTACGTTACAGACGGACACATTAATTTTGTGTGGTGTGACTGAATGTGTAAGTGCCCCTATCACTTTGTCACTGGGTGTGTAACTTACTCTGTGGTTTTGTAAATTGATATGTCAGTCGCTGCACAGGTAACTGACTGGATGTGTAACTGCATATTAGTTAATAAATGCACTTCTATTTCTCTAAAAGTTCAAACTACATGTATTACCTTTTAAGCACATACCACCTTGCCCTATTGGGTACCTAGAGCTTACCTTAGGAGGGATTTATATGTAATAAAAGCAAACCTTAACTTTTTGCAGGTCGTTATAAATAGCATTTAACATAGTGTTAACTTCACACATAGGCTGTGTCCTACTAATAAACTTTCCATTCTCCTAATTCCAAGTGACTGTTTTGGTGTCTAACTAGATTTCTTACTGACTGTTTCATTGTCCAAATAGATGTATAACTAACTGCATATATGCATATAGCAGTTACTGTACAAATGGATGACTATTTGAGCCAGTACTTTACTACATATGTAACTGAGTATATCAGTGCCTATTTGGTTATGTGACTGGATATGTAAGTAACCTTAACACTTTCTTTCACTTTACATCCACTCATAACTCAGTAATTACAAATCTTTTTTAAAAGTACACCATTATTGACACACCTGTGAAATTTCTCTGCTGAGCTCCAATTTTTAAATCATTATCACCTAAAATCTCTTCTTACTCAAAGTGTCACATTTAAAGTACGAGAATGGTATATCACTCACAGTACTAAAGAACCAGTAATGGCAATCTTTCCCACTCTTTTTTCAATGATATTGATGTACTTATCAAATCATAGGTTTGCTTTAATTTTTTTTGTTGTTATTCCACTTCTGAGTGGCCAGTTCTTTTAACCCTCTTTAGTCTCCTGTTAAGAAGTACAATCTGGTAGTGTTTGTGGGTGCATTTGCCAATCTGTTGCGATGCTCTGCGCAGCCCATGTAACTTTGCGACAGATTTGAGAATCTCGATGGGAGTCCGTTACACCATTTAACATTCTACTACTATGACTTTGCATTTATAATTTCCTTTTACAAGTAGTAGTGATTTAGAAAATAAGTATTTTATGCATAGTAAACTATCTAAACCACTCTTTTTTCAAATTTAATTACAGGCTCTTTACAATTCTCCCCCTACTCTGTTTTAGCTCAGTTTCCTTAGCAGCCCCTGTTGGAGCACTCTCTTTAACCAGTAGGTTAACAACATTTTCCATAAGCAGCATGCTAGTTTCTAGTTCACCTGTAGCAGGTGTGGTTGGCTGTTTACAAATATAAGCACATCCAAAATAGCCAAGAATTTTTTTCATTTTTTCAGAGCCAATCACAGATCTACTTACTTTCTGCTGAAAATCACTACCTAATTTTAGCTACCTGCTTATTTACAGCATCCAATCAAATATCTTTTATTTTTTTAAAACAGGTCCTGTCCTCCATTTTAACTGCTTTCATTTTGAAAACTGTCTCATCTCGCTCTAGCCTTCTCCTGTGTGCTACTTCCCCTTGCCTTCAAAATGGTTAGAGTGTGGATTGTAGGTCATAGCTTTGTGTTTTGGGCCAGAGAGTGTGCTAGAAAGACTGGCATTGACAGGGACTTGGGTTTGCGTAATGTGGACATTGCTTGTATTGGCCAGAGAGGATTAAAGTGGCATCAATTGCTGCCTTTGGTTGAAAGCATTGCGGATTGCCAACATCCAGACCTCAAGATTGTGCACTGTGGGTCCAATGACCTAGGCACACTTACTGGGGTAGGACTGGAAATCCTAATGAAGGATACCTTTGGTCAATTAATTGCAGTTTTCCCTTAAACTGCCTTGTTGTTTTCCAACATTTGCCAAAGGCAGAAATAGAAGTGGTCAAATGAATTCTGTCCACAGATAGAAAAAGCCAGGCAACATGTGAATAAAGCTATTTCTGCATTCCTCAGAGATCAGAACATGGGCTCCATCTATAGCAACAATTTAGGCTTTGACATGAAAAGTTTATATAGAAGTGATGGAGTTCACTTCAAAGAGAAAGGCAACAGGGTGTTCCTTAATAACTTGAAAGACTGCTTCCTGTTTCATGTGTAGGGATAATCTAAACACAAATGCTCTTTTCAGAACCACCCCTTTTCCCAAACAATACCTGTTCTTTTTAAACCCCTTTTTACAATTTTTTTTAAAATTTGCGAGTCATAGCGAATTCATAAACAAAAAGCACACATCCAAAACACAGCAGCACATTTAGGATTCATAACTCTGGTTTGACTCTGTGCATCTGTCAACGGCTCTGCGAGTAGCTGTCTGAGTGTCTAAGTGGGTGTGTGAGTGGGTGCATGAGTCTCTGAGTGGGTCTGTGAGTGAGTGCAAGAGTGTCTGAGTTGGTCTTAGAATGGTGAGTATTAGTGTCTGAGTGGGTCTGTGAATGGGTGCATCAGTGTCTAAGTGGGTCAGTCAGTGGGTATGTGAGTGTCTCTGTGGGTCTGGGAATGGGTGGGTCAGTGTCTAAGTAGTTGTGTGAGTCGGTGCGTGAGTGGTTGCGTAAGTGTCTCAGTGCATCTGTGAGTGAGTGCAAGAGTGTCTGAGTGGGTGTGTAACTATGGGAGTGGGTCTGTGAGTGGGTGTATGTGTGTCTTAGTGGGTCCTTAAGTGGGTGGATGAGTGTCTGAGTGGGTTTGTGAGTGAGTGCATCAGTAGCTGAGTGAGTGTGTTAGTGGATGCACAAGTGTATGATGGGTGTGAGAGTGGGTGCATTAGTGTCTGAGCAGGTCTGTGAGCAGGTGTGTCAGTGTCTGAGTGGGTCTGTGAGTAAGTGCATGAGTGGATCTGTGAGTTGTTGCGTGAGTGTCTGAGTGGTTCTGTGAGTGAGTAAAAGAGTGTCTGTGTGGGTCTGTGAGTAGATGCTTCAGTGTCTGGATGGGTCTGTGAATGGGTGCACGAGTGTCTGAGTGGGTGTGTGAGTAGGAGCATGAGTGTATGAGTGGATCTGTGAGTGAGTAAAAGAGTGTCTGTGTGGGTCTGTGAGTGGATGTATTAGTGTCTGAGTGGGTCTGAGACTGGGTTCATTAGTGTCTGAGTGGATCTGTGAGTGGATACATGAGCATCTGAGTAGGTCTGTGAGTGTGTGTGTAAATGTCAGAGTGTGTCTGTCTGTGGGTGTGTGAGTCTATGAGTGGGTCTGTGAGTAGGTGCATTATTCTGAGGGGGTCGGTGAGTAGGTGTGTATGTGTCTGAGTGGGTCTGTGAGTGGGTTCATAAATATCTGGCTGGATCTGTGGCTGGGTGCATGAGTGTCTGACAGGTCTATGAATGGGTCTGAGTGGTTGTGTGAGTGTCACAGTGGGTCTGTCAGTGGATGTGTGAGTATCTGAGTAGGTGTGTGAGTGTCTAAGTGGGTCTATGAGTGGGTGTGTGGGTATATGAGTGGGTGTGTCAGTGTCTGAGTGGATCTGTGAGTAAGTGCGTGAGTGTCAGTAAATCTGTGAGTGGGCATGTGAGTGTCTGAGTGAAACTGTGAGTGGGTGTGTGAGTGTCTGAGTGGGTCAGTGAGTAAATGCGTGAGTGTCTGAGTGGGTCTGTGAGTAGGTGCATGTGTTTGAGTGGGTGTGAGAGTAGTTGCATTAGTGTCTGAGTGTGTCTATGATTGGATGCATCAGTGTCTGAGTTGGTCTGTCAGTGGGTATTGTAGTTTCTCTGTGGGTCTGTCAGTGTATATGTCAGTGTCTGAGTGGTTGCGTGAGTTGTCTGAGTGGATCTGTGAGAGAGTGCAAGAGTGTCTGTGTGGGTCTCTGAGTAGATGCATCAGTGAGTGGGTCTGAGTGGGTCTGTGAGTGGTTGCGTGACTCTCTGAGTGGGTCTTTGAGTGGGTGTGTAAATGTCTGAATGGGGATGTGAGTGGGTGTGAGAGTATCTGAGTGAGTCTATGATTGAGTTTGTAAGTATCTGTAGTTTGTAAGTATGAGTAGGCCCGTGTGTGGATGTGTGAGTCTATGAGTGGGTATGTGAGTGGGTGTGTGAGGTTCCGAGCGGGTTTGTGAATGGTGTGTGAGTGTCTGAGTGGGTCTGTAAGTGGGTGCATGAGTCTCAGAGGGGCTCTGTGAGTGGGTGTGACAGTCTCTGAGTGGGTCTCTAAGTGGGTGCATGAATCTCTGAGTGTGTGAATGGGTGCGTTAGTGTCTGAGTGGGTCTCTCAGTGGGAATAAGAGTGTGTAAGTGAGTCTGTGAGTGAGTGACTTAGTGTCTAAGTGAGTATATATATATTTTTTTAATTTTTCAACAAAATTCGAGAATCCGCTGCGAAGTTACATAGGGGGTTCCGCCAAGACTCTTGACGGATTCGCGAATATCCGCACATGAAAAAAAAAACATCTATGCACATTTAGGTTCAAATAAGGGGTCCCTCAGAGACCCCTATATTACACCCATGGGGTCAGGATACCTATACCCTGACCCTTTCTACAGCTTTCAACATTTATGTTGAGCCCCCAGGACATTGTACCATTTTATAAAATGGTGGCCACACCTTTCTACTCAGGTTGCGGCCAGCTGCATTCATGTTGGCGCAAGTATTCATGAAGCACCACGATGGATTCGCGGAGGATTTGCGCCGCTAGATTTACAAATTTGTTTTTTCTTTAATATCTCCAAAAGACAGATAAATAAAAGGCTTTGTCATTTACAATGCCAATAGCTTAAACTCTCGCAAATGTGAGACTTATTGCATTTTAAATGGGTTCGGCGCCCGTGCTATAAAGATTTTTAAAAAAGCATTAGGAGAGAGCGTGACAAAATAATGCTCGGAGGCTGTAATTAAAGCCTACTAAGTAACAACACACGTAGCAGGAGGTGTCCTCATGAAAAGTTACAAAATAAGACAAGGTGGTAATAAGAAGGGACTACTAAGCCTATTGACCAATGAAAAGCCACAGTTTACAGTGTACAGTGACGCAAGCCAATGAAAAATATGGGCGGAGAGTGGCAGAGCTTCAAATCCATACCGGTACACACCTTGCCTCACCGAGCATCGCATGCGCTGCCCAGGCTCAACCTAAAAATACTATGAAACAAAATCCAGACTTCTTATAAAGCTGTTTCACCACAGGCCACAATACATGTAAAAAGAGAAATTTCTATGGAAGCAGTCCAATTGAAATTAAAAACACCCCGAATGTGTGTTTTATTTATTAATTACTTCTCACTTCACTTCCTTAAGCGTGACAAAAAGGCCATTAGACATTTGAAAAGTAGCTATGCTGTTCTTTTTTTATTTATTTATTTATTTCGAGAAGAGCTTTTAGAACCTCCCCTTGGCTTTCATAACACAATTTTTATGAAGTCTGCAACACTTTTTTGTTGAAATTAGCCTCTGCATTTTCCTGCTAACTAGGACCATGTTCCCGCCCAGACTGGGTTGTGAAACAAGTCACACCCTAAATCTGCCCAACCCACTCACAGCATGGCTTTCCTGGCTTCCACCCAAAAACAGCTACTTTATTACACTGCTTGTCTTTTAATTACACAGGCAACTCCAGACCTTTAAAGAAGTTATACTTGCATGCCAGTGTGAACGACACACTGTGCAAATGCAATTTCTATATTTTTGAGGGTTTAGCCCCTCCAACACTTAGAATAAGATTTTACTTTTAAAACACATTGGAAAGAATCATTAAGAATGCAAATCCGTGAGCAAAATAAAGTGCAGAAGAAAGGTTTCGGGCCTAAAAATAAAGTATAGTATTGCCAGGTCTGTGGGCTCAATGGATAATGCATCCTGTCCAATAACCTGTTTGACCTCTTGGCCTTTGGTTCAAATCCCGGAGGGCCCACTCAGCCTTTCGAGGACAATTAAAATGGGCACCATTGGTTTGGGTAATAGTAAACACTTGCTATTCAGCCTCAAGAGGGTAATGTGTGCTTTGTTAAAACAAGGTTATGTTATGATTCTAAAAACAGAGTAGCACCTCATGTACCTTCTAACTGTGGCACTCAGTTAGTATACTGAATTAATGTTGCCCACTGAAGAGTGCACTCAGGCAAATTTTGAGGAGCAAGGACCCAATTAACGAATACTCAAACAAAACTGTGGGGATCCTACACGAACCTCAGTGAGCAACTCATTCTGGAGAGCGGCCTCAACAATACTATTACCTGCTTTCTTTTTTTTCACATCCCTTTCGAAACCACGCCTCTTGTCAGAGGTCTCACCTATAACCTCACTTGTCTCTCTGAGTCTCTCAACTGTGCCAACAAAATATCAAGCTAACTGCAGGAGGTTCCCTAGCTTTGATGAGCAGAGGGTGCTGTCCTCTCTTTCTATTAGGGCAGTGGTTGCCAATCTAATCATGATGGTAGCAGTCTGTCAGCTCCAGAGAAGGCATTGAGCCACATCTGCTAACGACCTCTTCAAGGTATATGAGGACACCCAGAAGGACTGACCCTCTGCACTTCTTTGGGTGTATTAACCAGCTCCACTGCCAATCAAAATGCAGCATTTCCATATTGCATGCCAATCCAGTTTATGATGCAAGTCTATTATTTCCCAGCGGAGCTCAAGGCATTGCATGACTTTCCTTGCATATCCTGATCTTGCTGCAGATTTCTTCTTATTGGCAATTGTCAGCTATTATCCCTTTCTAATGAGGGGAAGGAGCTTTTGTGAGGGGTCTTGTATCACTTTCTCTTCACTCCCTACACAAGCATGTCTTACAGTTTTATTCCAGGCAATGCCCACTGGTCAGGAATCACAGGTGATTCAGGGCATATCAAATTACAAATTTCCATTTTCACCCAATGGCAACAAAGCAGCCCCTGCTGCTTATAGATTACAAGAAGAACAGGAGTCCTAATTACCTCCTCTATGCAACAGTCTCAGACCTCATAATCTCCCAACGAAACCCTAGAGCAAGTTATTGTTGGAAAAGTGACACAGAAGCACTACCATTTTTAAGTGCATAAAATAAGTCATGTGAACTCAAAGAAGGTCTACCAACTTCTAAAGCCAACCAACAGGCCCTAGCCTTAAACTCAATGCGCCTAAAGATACATTATGTAAAGACCCCGCACAATTATATTTACACAGAATGAGTTTACATACAATGATACTAAATGAGACGTATTTACATAGTGTGTAATTATCCAGAAATCTGTCAAGAATCCGTTCATCCTGGTTTTATATTAGAACACATCTGGTTTATTTTAGGTGTCGCAGATCACACCTAGGCTGAACAGGCTGACCACCATACTCCAGGGCATTATGGACACGGTCTCCAGTCCTGACATTTTAACCTACTACAAATCATGGAGTTCAGGAACGTTTGTCTAATTAGTTCAATGAAGGCAAGAAGACTACAACTCCCAGAATCTATTAGGCTATGAAACAAAATTCCGTAACTAAAAATCATGACCTTAGTGACACTTAATGACCTGAAGAAAGGTGGCCAGCCTATTCACATTGTTTTTTTAAACAATTGTCATGATGTTATTTAAAAGAAAGCTTCAGCGCTTAACCAGCAAAACCTCTAGGCATTTCATAGTGAGTGTTTTAGAAAATGAGAAAGAAAAAGCTTAATTATCAGTAGTTGAAAGTACTTGGTGCAGCATAATTGTTATGCTATTATGAGTCTGCACCACAAACCCCCAATCACCACTAAAGCTGTGAGGAAATTACTTGCTGCACATTACAGGCTCCTCACCTATGAAGGAAGTGACCCGATTAGGGCCACCCGGGTCACTCACAACCACCTCATAGCCTTCCAAACAAATGAAGAGTCGGTCAGACAGAGGAGAATACAAACCAAAGCATTTATTGGATCTTATGCTGCAGCGGAGCCCGGTCTGACCAGTCTCCTTAGAGGACGGCCGAGGGACTGGCTTTCACAAGCATAAAGGTGACAATTATACATTTCAGCATGAGCACAAGACACACCCACCCAGTAACTTTCCACAGAAGGCAGCAAGAAACAAAGGCGGCACACAAAGATGAGCTAAGAGTCTGAGACCGGGCACACACTATCTCTCTGGCAAGGTCATTCTGTCTGTGCCTGCAGCTGGGCCAGTGGGAGCAGGCTTCCATCTCATGGGAAAGGTATGCAGAAGTACAAAACAATGTATTCATTAGTACTGCGAGGCCCAACTTTGAGAGACACAGAAAATTCAGCACGGCTACTACTTGCAGAGCCAGAGAGCAATTAATTGTGATCATGGCCTAGAATTGGCAGCTAAATATGAAATGGCGCCGCAAAGACTAACTTAAGCATCATTATATACGGTAGCACAGATCAGACTTTTCATTTAATTCCAACAGACCGTCCTTTTAGCCTTAGCTAAGCCATTTCATACTAGGGAGGGGAAACATCTCTAGTCACATGATCAATATATTAATACTCAGAAATTTTCAAATGCTCGTTATTAAGCAGGGAAACTATAAGAGACATGTTGACCTAAAAAGTATCTACATCAACGCTCATCAACCCTTCGATCTCTTTCTGAAGCATGATCTTAGCATTTGTATTGCATGGATATCCTTTGCTTAGGAGTCAATGTACTTACGCAGCAGACACAACAAGCTGAGAGTCAGTGCATACAAGGACTTATTTTCCATGTAACATACTTTTACATTGTACCTGATGAAATGTGCGATACGTAGATGGGGCAACAAATACAGTGGGAAAAAGAAAAGAGAGGCAACATTTGCAAACCGTCCCCTCGGAGGTCAAGTATGAACTTGTGATCCACGGGCGAAGTGAACATTATGATGCAGGATCTAAGACGGGCCTGTTGTCATGTTCAGTCTGTAAGTGAAGTCATATGTGTTCTCACCCACCTTAATTTCCCCCGCCCCCTGGATACAAAACTAACTGTCATATCAACCACCGTTACAGACATCTTCTTAATGTACATATTCATTTGCAGTGCGAAAAACCAATAAATATCATATCTGGAACAGAAAAAAGGAATTGAATGTGCATCAATCGAAATAATTGAATTATCAGCGGGGCTGAAAAAAGCTGTTCTTCTTCAATAATGGAACGACCAAAAGGATACATGGTAATTGGGAGAGAAATGCAATACAATGGAATTGGTGACCAGGGAACAAGAGGATGGACAAAACTCTTCTTTCCAGTGTCTTTCAGAGAGCCATCACTGGCAGGCTCCTATTGTTCATCTGGCGTAGGCGCTGTTGAGCACCGGCGGTGGAGCTGTTCGCCTAGCTCGGATCCAGATCCCACGTTGCAGGGCAAGGTATTTCTTTCTTTAGAATCACAGTCCATTTGCCCCGTTCGTTGACTGTCCAAACAATGCACCAATCTCTCTTTCCCTACTCTATCGCTGGTACCTTAGACAGGGTACCTGCACCCTATTCTTCGTCCATGAAGTCCATCCCTACTAATCCGACTTTCCCTTGGTGCACTGTTCCTCCGTCGGGGCGTATATTGTACCTTGTCACTCCAGGCACAGAGGGGTCAAGGAAAAAGGGGGGTCGGACTCAAGAGGACCAGGGGGCAGAGGCCCAAACACAGGCGAGCCCACAGGCTGGGCTCAATGGGCTGGGGCTCAAGCACAGGTGAACCAACAGGCATGGGCTCCTGGATAGCCCCTCTTTCTTTTGTTTTTCGGTGGTACTGCCTCGTCCAGCACTTCTTTGCTCTGCAGCTTCACCTCAGTCGTATGCATGGATGTTCCATAACAAGCAGCCTGACTGTGCATCACGTCCGGGCCCCTGTGACTGCAAGGCGTCCCGGACCTATTAGTGGATAGAATGAAAACTTTCAGTTAACTGGCAAGGATAAGACTTTATATAATTTTTCTTTTGTTGCCTCTCAACACTAAATAGTGGGATAAGCCTCAATCCATTTGCTAAACTCTTAAAGAACAATCAGGACATCCTTTGAATTACTATATCCGTCTATTCCTATATAATTCATCTGAAGATCATCAGAAAGGGAAAATGTGTGGTGAGAAATTACCGGGGGCATACAGGTACCCTTCCATCGTATTGTGCGTCATGCTCAACATACAGTACACTAGTTGGACAATGTCTCCTCATAACCACGAGAAACACATATGCATCTGGCAACATTCTTTTTCCTTCCCTGGCCTATCAATACACCATCCCTTGCCCTTTCAATTGTGCTATACTTTCTATTCAAACATCATGGCTTCCGGTACCCATTCAGCAGGGTCTATTACAAACATTCTTTTCATTTTCAGTCTAATCATTTTCCTTAGTTGTCTGATCTGCAAACATTAACCCTTCCCACAACATCTGTTATTTTCCCGTAGGCACTACACTTACTTGCAATTCACAACCCAGTTACTCAGGCTAACTAATAAGGGACTCGTGATGTCTCTGCGACTGTATGTAGGGTTGTCCACGTGCCACTCCCAAAATGCAGTCCATGTCCGAGACACAAAGCAGTCTCCCTCCATCCAGCAATGCCCACATTCCTTTCCATCCTTTTTCGCCTCTGTTAACCTCCTTCAGCCATGTTCAAAAAGAAATCTAACATAGACTGCCTCCTCGTCCTATGTAAAAACAAACATATATTTTATTACTATTATTTGCGCCCGCTGATCTTCTTCCAATCATGCATCTGCAGAACAACAATGACAACAAGAAACTAATTCCAGGCAATTTCAAAAAGGAGCCAAATTCATTATTTTGCCTGGCAAAGCAATTGTAAGTGCCTTTTTTTTTTTTTAAAAGACAGTCCTCAGACCGTACCAAAAACAAACTGATGGTGCACCATATTCCCAAAACACATTCAAGCGCTTTTTTCCAAAGACGACCCTCAGACCGTGTCAAGCAAAGGGAACCACAAGTCAGTCCTCAGACTGCACCAAGACAAGACAGTCCTCAGACTGTACCAAGACAAGGCAGTCCGGAGACTGCACCAGACACTCCGAAGACTGTACCAAGACAAGGAGACAGGCTCTAGCCCCAGGCCTTTTCAAGAGTAAACCAAATTTCCAAGTGGCCTGGCAGAGCGTTCGCAAACACTCTGTATCTCAAGGGTCCGCAGACCCACCAAGTTCGATAAAACTAGGACTTCAAAATGGCGCCATATTTATCACAAGACAAAAACAAACTCACCTGGTGCACACAGGTCAAGTAAAGTTATTCTCCACTGCCGACTCTTCGGACCAAAGGTCAGATCCAAGGGTTTCGCCTTCTCAGGACTCCAGCCAGGGTGACCACTAGAAGAGGAGCCGCCCTATCAGACAGGCGGGCAGCTGCGAGTGCAAAGCTCTATCGTGCAGGGTACCCTGATCCGACCAGACGCAACCCCGTCCTCCTCTCACCCAATTACGGGCGAGGATGGGTCACCCAATGGAGGAGTCCCTGTTCGGGCGCCAACTGAAGGAAGTGACCCGATTAGGGCCACCAGGGTCACTCACGACCACCTCATAGCCTTCCAAACAAATGAAGAGTCGGTCAGACAGAGGAGAATACAAACCAAAGCATTTATTGAATCTTACACTGCAGCAGAGCCCGGTCTGACCAGTCTCCTGAGAGGACGGCCGAGGAACTGGCTTTCACAAGCATAAAGGTGACAATTATACATTTCAGCATGAGCACAAGACACACCCACCCAGTAACTTTCCACAGAAGGCAGCAAGAAACAAAGGGGGCACACAAAGATGAGCTAAGAGTCTGAGACCGGGCACACACTATCTCTCTGGCAAGGTCATTCTGTCTGTGCCTGCAGCTGGGCCAGTGGGAGCAGGCTTCCATCTCATGGGAAAGGTATACAGAAGTACAAAACAATGTATTCATTAGTACAGCGAGGCCCAACTTTGAGAGACACAGAAAATTCAGCACGGCTACTACTTGCAGAGCCAGAGAGCAATTAATTGTGATCATGGCCTAGAATTGGCAGCTAAATATGAAATGGCGCCGCAAAGGCTAACTTAAGCATTATTATATACGGTAGCACAGATCAGACTTTTCATTTAATTCCAACACCTACTCACTTTCGTGCCAGCAATGCGCTCCCAGCCTGAGGAGAAAAGGCACCTCACGCAATCACCCTCCTCATACCAGGTTCACATTTCATTAACTATTACATTCCCAGCAGTATGGAAACCCAACAGCAGCAGAAAAGTAAAAACACAACGGAGGGTGCTAAACAAAGCAGAAATGCACAACAGCAGTAATCACATTCCCACCTAAGATTACCGGAGTATTTAGCTCTCTGCAGAAAACATGGGGAATAGCTTGCAGCTCCTGATTTGTCCTGTGTGCTTCAACTTTTGGTTACCACCAACCTGTTGCTGGTGGTCATAATGATGAAATTATCATGCAGCAAAGCAGTAATTCCACCAAACCGAAGACCAGCAGAAACGGTGAAATGTGCGGTTACAGGATTGCCACACATTTCGGTGAATCCACAGTTGTATCGCTGCCTACTGAAAAGGGGACTGAGAGATGCGAGATGTTTTTGACACTTCCAGGCAAAGTAATACCAGAAAAAACAATGGGAAAGGGTAAAATAGTTCAGCAAAGCACACATTTTGGACCATGGGAGGCAGTGACCTAAATTCATCGCTTAAACAGCGAACAGTAGTTTAAAAACGTATTTTGAAAGATGGGCTCCAGAGAGGAGAACTAAACGTTAGGGCAGCAGTTTAAAGCAACGTTTTGGAATGGTGGGCAACAGATTTAAATTAAACTTTTAGACAGCGGACATCAGTGTAAAACAAGGGTCAGACAAGCGACGTCCACACTGACGAAACACAGCCAACGAACTGGAAGGTAGCGCCTGTGTTCCTAGAAGCAATCACAGGCAGATAGTGAGGAAGTTGTAGAGCCCAGGAAGGTTTGGAGGGTGGGGATGCAAGATAAAGGCATGCAAGCAGCGTGCGCGCCGCTGCTCGCTCCCAAGGCAATACTCCATGGGAGTTAACTTTAAAAAAAAAGTGGGACATGCAACACCCATCACCATTATCACACTTGCATTTTTAAATGACACACAGATAAGCCAATCCTAAGCAAAGGAGGATTCAGACTCCACAAAGTAGATACAAGAGATTGCCTACAGCGCAAGCGCTGTTTAGGCTTGACCTAAAAAGGGCTCTTTCTAGACCAATAGCTAGCTTTCTGCCATATTTGGTATTATTCCGTTCAGTAGTTCGGGCTGTAGTCGTGTTCAAAATCCCTATGGGAATTAACTTGGGAAACACACTTTTTTTTACCCCCCCCCCCCTTTTTGTCAGTCCCCACTTGACGGATCGCCCGAAACTTTCCATGCTCCTTAAGACACAGCAGCACATTGTTTTTGGAAAATGTTGTGAAGATTTGTTAAATGGCGTCAAAGTTATAGGCAAGTCAAAAAATGCTTCTCCTATAGAAACTGAGGGCCTGCTTACAAGTTTGACGGATGGGCTATTCTGTCACAAACTTGATGGCTATCCCGTCCGCCGTATTACAAGTTCCATAGAATATAATGAAACTTGCAATAAGGCGGACAAGATATCCGTCATGTTTGTGACAGAGTATCCCATCTGCCAAACTTGTAATCAGGCCCTAGGTCCTAACTATAACTTAGTAGGTAGTCATTAGGCCTGGGTAGAGTTTGTGTGGAGGTCCGCAAGCGACGGAGTGCACTAGGTTGCACAGTTGGCGCTGATTTTTAGCACCGGGTGTTTGTCTTGCACTGGAAAATCAGCGCAAATGGCACCATGCGCAGCTCAAGAGGGCGCTGCTTGTTTCTGTCGCTCGAGTAGATTTTCTACTTGAGCGGCAGCTTCCTCAATGCGAACGGATGGTTTCTCAACGCGAGCTGTAGTGACCATCCGCGTCTGCCCACGTTGAGAAATCTCGCTGGGAGGTGGTCTAGCATTGGATTTACCATGCTTGTGCTTGCCAACTTAAGGTTGGTGAGCGAGGAAAAAACTCCACTCCGTGGAGCTGAGTCATTCGGAACTCGGCATGCTCCGCGGAGCGCAGAGTGTGGCAAACTCTGTGAACGGAGCGGAGTTCACCGCCCAGGCCTAGTAGTCTTGTTGCACAATAAATAATTGTGTTTGTCAAGACCTTGGAGTGCCCATCTGTTTTTGTGTTTCCAAAACTTTTTCTTGCATTTATCACAGTGCTCGGGCCAGTGTCGTAGCACTGACACGCTGTGTTAAGGTGGCAGCATTCCTGCGAGGCATTTGGAATCATATATGTATATATATATATATATATATATATATATATCCAAATACAATTAGATAGAGCGCACACTCAAACAACCTCTGTTAGTGCAAAAACATTTATTCCTCAGTTGCAACGCGTTTTGGCAAAACTGCCTTGATCACACGCTGAGCAATGGATTGAAAGTGCATTACATAGACAAATGATACAAACAAAGGACTATTGCTCACAATTGTTAGGATGGCTGTGTAACAGTGGCGGCCATATTTGAATAGGTATTCGTTCATGGTAAATTCAGTTTCAAAAACATATTCACAGGCATTTGTTACGTTACAAAATGTTTGATCCTGATGGAAATGATTGTGGCCATATGTAGTCATGCTGCTAAATTGAAATCGCAATTGAGGTACAATTGGTGTGACATGCAGGATTACTTGTGTTGGTAAGACAGGTTTGTACGGCGGCCATCATGTAGTGTAAGGTTACCACATGAATGCCTGTTCCCGGTAGGGAAACACATCAAGCTTGCTGTGATAATGCAGGTTATGCAAAGTGATTTAAACAGCTTGTATCATGAATTGTTGTGTTTCATGAATATATATAAGAGTAAACGGTCTCTAGGATACAGTGTAAAATGACGTACCAGTATAACAGTATGTACATGTAAAACATTACCGTGCATAGCGGTATGAGTGTTGTCCCGGCATAGTGATCCTAAGTAGGTACTACGTGTCATCGTGAAGGATGAGCATGTTGTGATTGCCATGCGATCATATATCATGAAGACCAACCTTTACACTACAGAAGCAGGTTTTATATATGGCAAAGGAACTGAGCCAGTTGTCTCTACAGTTGGCAATCTCTGAATGATGGTGGCTTTGAGGGCTATGGAATGGTCCTGATGTTATTGGACCTCTTCACCACCTTTGACACATCAACCACTCATTCCTGATATAGCATCCTTGGCCAAGGGAGTTTCTGTTCTGACTTGACTCTCTTCATTTCTGTCAGAAACATCCCAAGTTGTTCGACTGGGCTTTTCACACATCACCCAAGGCATTATTGTGTGAAATAGGGCAATAATTTCCTTTCTTTTGTTTCATCTTTGCCTATGCCCGTTAGCCTTTCTGTAGCATATATATTTAATGTTAAAACATACTTTTATGCAGATGATACCCAGCTCATATTTAGGCTCTCAAACAACTCTGTCTACTTCACCTCTGACGAGCTTCTGGAATTAGTGACCATGCAATGATGGATGGCGAATCATTTTTTTAAACGTAACCCTGTAAAATCTGAAGTTCTACCCATCTTTAATACAGTTAATAGAGTGGTGTGTCTTCCAAGGGCCCCCCTCATGGAACTCCCTTCCTTCCACCAACGGGTCTAAATACAAGGTACATAAACTAGGAAACATTTAAAGACCAGATTCTTCTCTCTGTAACGACACCTTTTCTCTTATGACTGTTCTCTCCTTTCAGTCAGTCTAAATCAGGTTCTTACCGTTAAAGCACCAGGACAAGTTTATTTATGAGTGACAGTACACTCCATAAGTATCCATAAATAAATATAATAGTTTCTATGCTCTGCCTAGATATATTCAGAAAGAAAATGGGGCAAGTTAATGACCAATTAAAAAATACTGGTAAGTATGTGAGTGAGCTATTGTTAACTTGGGTACAACATGTCTTCTTGGAAGCATGTTAACTTATACTCGGTATTCATTGCAAATTCTGAAATATTTAATATTATGTGCAAATGGAGGGATCCATTTCCATTAGTTGTGTTTCTTTAGTACGGAATCGATTCTTCCCCTGGGTTCATATTGAAAGCTATGTACAGATTGCCATCTAGGCAAAACTGATTGATTGATATTTAGTTAGATGTAGAACTTTGTTTGGTTTGAATAAAATGTTGAATAGTTTTTAGGTCGAGCATGGCAGCGTGCATGTGCTGTCTCAAGACATGCATTATTGATTATACGGGGACAACCGTGTGGACTCTGTGCTTTGGGGACTTTGTGTCCCAGTTTACCTATTGCCAGGAGGAGGTGGAGCCCAGTTTCCCTACGCCGCGCACTTTTAAAAGCGCTGTTTCCTTCCCACTGTGCGTGACAACCGTGTGGACTCTGCTTTGGGGACTTCGTGTCCCAGTTTACCTATCGCCAGGAGGAGGAGAAGGAGCCCAGTTTCCCTGCGCCGCATGCTTTTAAAAGCGCTGCTTCTCTCCTGTGGCGTGGGCCGCGACCGGGCAAAGCCCGGACCAAGGGCTGGCCTGTCTGCGCCCATCAGAGGCCGGGCCAAGCCCTCCAGCTTGGTCCTCTGGTTCCAGACCCCCTGCTGAGTATAGCTGTTGCCTTCATCGCCTCTGTCATTCACACAGCTAGTGAAGTGTTGTGGAGGGGCTCGAACTCCAGCATAATTTCAGCATAAGGTAGGCCAAGCAGGGCCCCCTGCCAATGACTTGGTATCCAGTTGCACACTTGCAGTACGCTGCATGTCAGTCTACTGCTTCTCTTCACTTTATGTCCCATCCGGTCAAGTTTGAAGAAACACCAGTTTGAAGTTTGATCTTGCAGTTCTGTCCTGATTTAATCTTGTTTTAAAAACTGAGATTGGCCCTTCATGGGGAAACGTTAGATGGTTGTGGCAGCTCCTGCGGCCCCAGCAATCACCACAATGGACTCCTTTTTACTGCCTGCAGTGGGGGTCCTTGACAAGGAAATTGAGCTTGTGGCACGCCGGCACTCTCACTCCCCGTCTAATCATCTGCTCCTCCCTCTTCTAGTCCCCCAAGTGGCCCAGCTTCAGCTTTGGCATTATGCAGTCCAGAGTTGACGAAACTGGTGGAGCCAGTCGGGGGGTTCTTTCCCCCATCCACTCCTGGCCAGGAAACAGCTGGGTCACCAGATGCCCATGATATCAAGGATGAGGCCGGCAGGGTGAAAACAGCAACAGTGTTCGTGTCTGGTTGGTACCAGCGAGGGTTCTGGGACCGGGGCTAAACGAAAGTGCTCTGTGGCAGGGGGAGGGCAAAGCAACTCAGAGCGGAGGCCCCAATGTCTAATACACTTGGCGCAGAGGCCCTGTCTAAGGGGGATATGGCAGCCATGATGGAAGCATTTGTGGGTACCC
Organism: Calotriton arnoldi; assembly: GCA_963921515.1. Taxonomy (NCBI): domain Eukaryota; kingdom Metazoa; phylum Chordata; class Amphibia; order Caudata; family Salamandridae; genus Calotriton; species Calotriton arnoldi. Next base: position 718,807 of record CAWUFW010008126.1, read on the forward strand.
TATTGGCAGGAATGGACTCTCAACTGGAACCAATTAAGGATTGCCTGGTTTCAATCGAGAAGGATTTTTCTAATCTGACCCAGCATAAGAACATGGGCATCAACGCAGCTAAACATGGCCATGGGAAAATATTGGACCACTCTGGAAATGAGTGTTTTAGTCAGCCTGGACCGAGTACTGCAAATCAGGAGGATTTACCACCCCCACCCCAACTTCTGGAGAGTACCCACAAATCCTTGGGGCCCCCCTCGCATTTGGTCTTCAAGGAAAGGTTAAGGGGGGAAGGATCCCCCCTTGAAAACCCTAGGATGAAGGCCCGGTGGGGCACTGACAGGACCAACATGAGAGAGCCTGGGTTAGGAGGGGAAACTACCCTAATGAATGGGCTGCCAGGTATCCAGACTCATGGCCCAAACACTCTAGGCTTACCACTGGAAGCAACACCGTTCGTTGTGGTCTTGAGGAATGACCCATGTTGAAGCGGGTGCTACAGAGGATTTCTATCAATTAAAGAAGAAAGCATTGCACTGGCTGAACACCAACATGACCTTGGGGATAAGAGTGGAGAGATATATTAACATGGTGCAGAGAGTTGCCTCGGTAGGGGAGTCAAAAAGGAATTATGGTGGTGATTGTGTTATAATCAACTTCAATCGACCACACGTGGCAGAGAGAATCCTCCATGCGGTTAACTGAAGCACCTCTTTAGTTCCTGCCACTTCCATCGTGGCCCTTCCCCTGGGTTTCGTTTATAGACATTTGAAACCTGTAAAATCACCCAGATCATGGTGTCCAAGGAGGCCTGTCGCCCCAGCATATCAGGATTGGCAATTGGTGACTCCATATATTCCCCTTTCAAATGCCTTTGCTCCTCTGGGGTTTCTGGATACTAGTGATTGACTCCCAGCGACAGCGCTTGTGGACAAGATGGCTCCCACCCCATACACCGATCCTATTTATCAGTTTGATCATGGCTCTTCGGGAGTCAGTTCTTTGGATGGCAATTTCGGTAAACTTATCTCATGGAATATAGCTGGACTGGCAAGCAAGTTTACAGATCCAGAATGGTGCTGTTTTGTAAAACAAATCTGATGTAACTCGCACTGAGGGAGATTTTAATATCCATCTATGTGGGGATCTGAGGGAGGCAGGCATAGAGCATCTAGCTTGCCCCCACCTGTCAGGGACGCATTTAGAACACACTGGTCAGGGAGACAACCTTAATGCCCTTGTAAGAGATTTTGATCTTTTATCAGCAATGGGCAAACTGGACCCGGGCCAGACTGACATCAGCCCCACTTTTAAAGGGAATGGTAGTGACTCAATCATTGATTTTATTTTTGTGTCTATCCCCCTTTTTTATCTTATTTTAGAATTTTCCATCGTAGTGAGCATCCACAGTGATCACAACCCTCTGTGTCTGAAAGCTAGCCGGCCCTTATTAGGCCAGATTAAGGGGGGACAGATGGGGGTAGAAGGCTCAAATGGGCACAGATCACTCCTGATTCTTTTCATTAGACCTTATCAGTCAAATGCTATAAGGAGTTACAGACATGACTGGCTGTGCAGCAGGACCAAGGAGAAGTCATCAATGCTTTTGTAGCTATCTCCCGCTCCATAGCTGATTTACTGCAGGTATCTGCCCACAAAGGGCACTCCGATCGGGCCCCAAGATGGTTTGATTCCTCCTGCTCACGTGCGTTTAGGACGTTAAAGGAGGCACTACACACTATCCCAAGAGATATCTTCCTAGTGAGAACCTGTAGACAACGGTATAAAGAAACTCTGCTTAGGTGAAAGGAGGCACTGAAGGAGGATGCCTGGAGTAAGCTTATCGAGGCTAGTACCCTCAAGAGTAATACCAAGTTCCGGGAATTGTTAATAGCCCGCTCCTGGCAGCCGATACAGCAAATGTCCTCGATTCCTGCATCACTGAGAATGAATGGGTTAGCTATTTCGAGGAAAAGTTTCGGTGCCCACCTGCTCAGAGTGCTTCCTGCAGAGCGGGAGTGGGGAAATCAGCCCTGTCTGTTTCAGAGGGGGAAGTTAGGTTGGGTATAGCTGGGCTGTCTTGTAATCAGGCTCTGGGACCAGACGTGATCCCTCCCAACCTCTATATTTCCATTCTGGAGTTGTGGGCCCCTGTTCTTACCTCAGCTATCAGCGCGGCTGTCAGAGTTGGTCCTCTGGTTTCCTGGGCCATATCCACTATTGTCCCAGTCTTTAAAAAAGAGAATAGAGACAGTACGCATTTTTATAGGCCCATCTCCCTGTTGGATTCTGTGGTAAAAGTGGTGGGACGTATTCTATTGGACAGGTTATCTAGCTGGGCTGTCGATAATAACATCCCATCAGATGTCCGATATGGTTTTCGCCCTGGTCGGTCGACGGTAGACCAGTGCCTGAACCTGTTCTTGATTCTTAATAAGTACATAGTTGCCCGTCCGGGTACTATTTATCTGGCCTTTATGGACGTGTCCTCCACTTTTGATCGTGTGAACAGATGCAAGTTGTGGCAGAGCTTGCTATCTATGGGGGTGGACAGGGACATCGTTCCCTTCCTACAAGATCTCCACCGAGACACAAAAGCGGGGGTCAGATACTCCAATGATTTTAAAGTCACATGTCTGTTCTTGATACAGAGAGGGGTCCAACAGGGTTGCATTTTGGCCTCTTTTCTGTTTAATTTATATATAAACAATTTAGAGAAGGTGTTATTGGAGACCAAGGTGGATTATCCTCAGGTGGGACGGCGTGGCCATCCAGTCCTTTTGTATGCAGACGATTCCTTCCTGATGGCTAGCACTGAGAGGGGTTTACAATTGCTGCTAAACTCCTTTGCTCAATTTATGGAAGAGCAGGACCTGTTAGTCAACAACTCCAAATCCTATGTGATGCAAGTAGGTGCCCATTCACGTAGGCCCTATACTTTCAAGGACAGGTCTATTCTGGTCCCTAGGACGAGTGTCTTTTCCTATTTGGGGGTTCTGCTGGATGCCAAGTTGAATTGGGGCCCCTAAAAATTCATAAGAAAAGTGACTTCACTCGGGCAAACGTGGCTATTTTTAACTTTGCCTCTAGATTAGGCAAAAGGCTGGTTGGAGCAATATTGCAGCTCTATAGGGCCAAGTGCATCACAAAAGTGTGGTACGGTAGTGAAATCTGTGGCTATATCACCCTTGATGATCTCCAAATTGTCAAAAATATCTTTCTGAGATGGCTCTGAGCCGTACCTCAGGGTACCCCCACCTTTACTGTACATGAAGAACTTGGTATGGTCTATCTTACTGACCTGTTAGCTTTTCGCCCTCTTTCATTATGGTTAAAAATCTAGACCAGCAAGGGGATTTCATTAAATAAATCGATCTTAAAGGACTATATGGCCCTTGATCACACCTCCCATATTCCGTGGCTTAAATACATCAGGGAGAGCCTCGTGAATCTGGGAAGAGCAGACCTCTTTTTGCAAATCAGAATAGAGTAATAAGAAGGACCTGGTTGGAATCAAAGCAGCCTTTTTTAGACAGCAGCCAGAAGCCAGGGAGGATAAGGAGCTTTTGAAGCCTAGTGTATGTCGCTTTATCATGCTAAGAACCATGCAAACTATCAAACCTTACTTGTTAGGGTTTGTGAATTCATTTGATCGCATTTTATTGACCAAGTTCCGGTTTGACCTTTCCCATCTTCTTCTTCCTGCTCACCCTAGGGGGCAGAGTAAGGGACAGAGTCTGTTGCTCTGTGGTTGCGACGGCAAGTCTCCACAGGACATGCTCCACTTTTTGATGTTCTTTAGCTTTTATGATCTACCCAGGAAGTCTTTTATCATCCCGATATTGAAAAAGGCCAACTTTAGGCAAGTGCGTCCGCTTACATTTTCTTATTAATGCTCACGGGCAGTACAGTTTTTTATCTGCTTAGTTTTTTTAAATCTGCAGTCCGGCTTAGATCTTGCTGTGATTAACTAGTGCGTTTTCAATACACAATTTATGGCACGATGCACTCTGTAATGTCCTGCACATTTTTACTGTTCAATAACTGTTTTATGTGAGGTGAAGAGCTGTTTTAATCTGGGCTATTTTATCTCACTTGGTATTGTCCGTTTGAGTCTAGTGTTCTCTGTAACTTGACTTCTATATTCGGCTTAGGTTACTATTTTAATTGGCACTTTTTATTTCAGGAAGTTCTATTCTGTATTTAACGTGTGCTTTTATGGTTTTTGTGCAAGAAACCGAATAAAGACTAATGATGATGACTATACGGAGTTAATCCTGCCTGCTGCTTACAATAGGCTGAGTCCAGTGTCGGTCTTCTTTGCTGCTTCCTCATTGGTTCAGCAGCCGATAAGTCACATCTATTTCTTCGTTTAGCAGCACCAACTCAATACGCTTTTATTGCTTTTGTGCTAGTTGGGAGAACTTTTTTTTAACATGCATGATGGTATTGTGTACAAGTGGCTACGTTGTGTGTGGTCTTGTTATAATTGTTGCAGTGTGGCATGCCGCGCTTTATCTTTATTTGTAATTGTTGCAGCATGGCATGTTGCACATTATTTTTAAGTATGCAGCCTCGGCCTTGCATCGCTTGTTAAACTTCCGAGGCATCTGTTGTTAATTCTTGACAGAGCGCTTCATTCCGTCTACTTTGTTTTGCTCATTTGTTTACATTCACAACTACCACTCCATGTGCGGCAGCGCTTCAATTATGCGCCAACCCAGATTGCTTTCGCACTCTTCCTTTCACTTTCAGTGAGTGCGGGGTTGCTCATATTGTCAAGAGTGGACTAATTTAAACATTTTGTGAGACGCCGTGCGTGCATATTAAAACTGTTTATTATGGAAATTTGCACAATGCAAAACAATTCAATGGTAACGCTGACATTGCACAGCACGGTGTAGATTGTATGATAATACAAGTGTGCTTCGATACTCCGATATTCAACGCTGATGTGGTTGTGTTTATTGCGCTCTGTGTGGCCCTTATAACTGAGCGTGGCTGCTAAAAATGTTGGCTGCCCTTCTCTGCAGAAACCCAAGCAAACAAAGCTCCATGAACAACATATGTTGGGTGGCATCAATCATGAACTGTTACACTCTTCCCCACGGCTTGACTAATGCAACATGACATGATTCATCACAGCAGCGCACATCGATGGATAAACACAAGGAAACGCTGCAGCAACATATACATCTTAGCAGGCTCTTTCTTTGCTTCTGCTCTTTTCATACATTTTCTCAGGATTTGTGTTTTATACATTTCAAAGGGGAAAGATGTGGCATAACGGGCAGCATTGCAGACTTGGGAGCACAGGAACCAGGTTCAAGTGATGGCATTAGCTCAACATCCTGTGATTCTGGGCAAATCACTTAATCTGCGATCCTTTTTTGCTTTAATATTGTTGAAACACCCCAGAGATATATGGAACCAAGGCGTGAAGCCGTAGCAAAACTTGGAAATAAACAAAGAAAAACCTCTTCACAGCTCTCCTCAGCACAGCAGGAGAGCTGCTGCTATAAAATTCATTCCACCACAGAGACGCGCCCCATAATGCTTTGCAGTACCTTTTATTTCAAAATCATGTTGCCATATCTTCGCCTGTGGTAGTCCTAGGATGATGGGGCCACCACCAAACTGTTCAGCATGACATGCTCTCATTCTTCAGATCATCTTCTGGGTCCTCACCCTAAGCTGGTGGGGACCACAAAATCATCACCTACCCAGCTTTTATTTAGGCATTTAAAGTCTTAAATGGCTAGAACTTTTGCTCTACAGTTGGGAGGGTGATTTCCTTTAGGGTTAATATGCATTCATGAAAAGAGCATCATTGATGCTGTTCTTATTTTTCTTTAGAAAGGAATCTAAATCTTGCATTCAATAGATGTATGTCACGGGCTATCCGACATCTTGTTAGTCTGTGTACAAAACTTATGGCATGATACCCACTGCTTTCAGCCAGAAGAATTGTGATATCGCACAGGGCTTATTTCACATGTTGCTAAACATAATGGATTGTGTTATTTAAAATTCCAACTGTAGTAATTGAAGAGATATTTTTCTTAGCAATTTCTGTATTGCTTTTCACCTTTGCTTTATTTCTGTTTTAATTACATTTTTGAAAACTTTCTATAGAGCTTTCATGAAATGCAAGGCGTAAGTCAGTCACCACTTTCTACAGGGAATTAGAATGGTTTAAATGTGTATTTTTTTTTTCAGCCAGCATATTACTTGTCTCCTCGCCTTCATAACCTATTTCCCATTTTCTGGTTCTCCAGCGCCGCAAGGTCATACGAATGGCAATAGCGCTATGCAAATATCATCACTCCACTGCATACAAAAAACAAAAGTATAAAACATTGTCATTTTCAGCGCCAAGAAATGTGAGACCAATTGCATTTCAAATGCTTGTTATTTATTGTGACTAACATCCTAATTTTCATCTTGTGAAAATATGCCCAAACCACGAGCTATAAATTTTGTTCAACAGTAACATTAGAATAACAACAGCAAATTTGCCTTTTCTGCATAGTCGACCCAAACTTTTCACCTCTTTGGGACTCTATTTTTTGTGGTATCAGGAGAGATTTTTCATATCTCCTGGACCCTATTTTTTGTGGTATCATGACAATGTGTCCTATGACACTGTTAATCAGTCCCACAGTGTGCATTCCCTGGCTCCAAAAAGGTAGTTGTGGTAAATTGGGTTTTTGATTGAGGGGGGGTGAAGACACTTCTCAAGCAACAACCGCAATCCCTGTCAGCAAGAACCACAAAAGTCACTAAACTAACCTGTGCTTAAACTATCCCTGGGTGGTAAACTCTGCTCTGCGGGAGGAGGTCACAGAGTTTTTGCCACTCCGGCAAAACCTCCACCTACGCACGTGGTGGAGTTTACCGGTGCTCAGTGCTGATTTACCTGTGCTCAGCCCCCATGTTATCATACTGTAGGTAGAGCATGCCGTGTCCCTGAGAAGTGCTCTAGTCTTTTGCCAAGGTGAAGGCGATATCTGACACTTCCTGCCTGGTTGCGCGCAGAGCCCCAGTGTGTGACATCACTTCTCAGCTCCTTCTAAGGAGCAGCATGGGAATGCAAGTAGAGAGAGCCCATTAGAATTGGGGGGGATTCCAGCCCAAGTCTGAGGTGCTGCAGGATTGTGTGCTCGATCTGCGGGAACATCGTCCTTGCAAAATCAGTAGCCATCAGCATCTGTGTTAGCTTGAACTTGATACAGGTGTCTATTAGGGTGGAGCAGAACTCCGTGGAATCCCACAGAGTTTTTATGCAACTCCACGTAATTCCACATAGCCCAACTCCGTAAACTTTGCCCACCCCTAGCTTAAACCTCTGGTAGCTTGGCACAAAACTTAGAGGCAATTTGTAAAGTATTTAAGCAGCACACAAACAGTAATAAAGTGAAGACACAACACAAGATAAATCCCACAACAAATTAGACAAATAGAGTAAAAATGTAATACATAAAATGAGATCAAATTTACAAATCTCCAATCAGTACAACAAGAGATATGCAATTTTAAAGTTTTAGGTAAGTATATTGCTCAAAAGCACAAAGCGTCACTCGTGGTTATCTGGTCAAGCTAGACCAGGGGAAAGTCACAAGTTCAGGCCGACCGTGATGAAGTGCGGGTCGGATACAGGGAGCAGGTTTATCTCTCTGAAAAAGTTACCTTCTCAAAATCCGTCATGAAGAGACAAGTTCACAATGGAGGAGGCCGCAAGGAGCAGGGACAAGCTTGTGAATGGTCATCGCTGTAGCATGAAGAGCAATCTGGGTGCCGTGGACGGTATTCACTGTAATATGAAGGTCCTGTCAGGGGTCGTGTACAATCTTTTCTGGAGCTGGAATTGGCATTCACTGCGGGCTGTCGATGCTGTTGCGTGAAGCACAGGACTCGCTTCGCCGCGCATTGATGATGGTTGCAAAGGGTTGGGTCCACTGGAGCTTCGCTTTGGCTGTCATCGTGGGTGGTGAGATCTTGGCGTGAACAGGCCCGTTCATGAGCATGAAGAGCCCAAAACGTTATGATTTCTCCTTTTCTTCACAGGAGGAGCCCAACTGATGCCAGCCAAGGGTCCAGGACCTGAGAGGCACCTCCTGGCACTCAAGAACTCATTCCACCAGAGGCCAGCAGGGCTCAGATAGGGCCAGTTGCAGGTCCAGTCCTGCTAGTCAGCTGGGAATTTGCATTAATGCCTCTGGGGCTTGTTGTGTCCCTGTAGCTCAGAACAGGAATGTCAGCCACCTGACCCTTGGAGTCACTCTGCCTGGGATGAAGGGAGTAGGTCCAGTCTTCCTTCTCAGACAGCTCAACAGGCCTCATGCAGCAGGGCAGTCCTCTGGCAGCATGGCAGTCATTCTTCTATAGTATCCACAGGTCCAGGAGTGCACTGAAGACTGGGTCTGAGGGTCCTATTTTTATACCAGGTGCTAGCTTTGAAATGGAAGAAGCTGCTGGAGTTTTCTCCCGACAGAGGAGTTTGTAATTTCCTGTATCCCTGTCATAGTCCCAATCTGTCTGTAGTCACAATATGCTGGTGTGAAGTTCTTTGTATGTGAGCTGAGGCAGTGTCTTTGAAGTTCAAGTAGGGCTTTGTACAGCTCCACCCCCCAGCCTGCCTTGGACAGCTCATCTTTCCAACATCCAGGCCCTCTATTGTGTGGCTGTCTGGGAGGAATACACAAAGGCCCACTTTCAACTACACTTAGTCATGTGGCCCCGGAAACAGGATGCAGGCACCAAATGGTTAGGATAAGAAAATGCCACCTTTCTAAAAGTGGAATTTTCAGAACTGTGACTTAAAATCTGACTTTACCATTAAAGATTGTATTAAATTACAATTTCTCAGAAATTTATCAGAAATCAAACATGACATTCTTACCTGCTTCCAAACAAGAGTTATCACTTAATAAATATAATAAGGTAACCCAATGTTATCCTCTGGTTATCCTTGCAATAGTAAAAATTGAATTTGAGAGTTTTTCAATACCAGGACATGTAAACCTTAAAATTATATGTCTAACCTTTCAAATATAATGCACCTTGCCCTGTGGGTTGTTTAGGGCCTTCCCTAGAGGTGACTTATAATTATTAAAAAGGATGGTTTAGGCCTAGAAAAATGGCAGTTTAAAATTGCACACAGACTGCAAAGGCAGACCGGAGACATTTTTTAAAAATCTACTTAAGTGGGTGGCACAAAAAGTGCTGCAGGCCCACTAGTAGCATTTAAGTTACAGGCCGGTACATGTAGTACCACTTTACTAGGGACTTATATTTACATTAAATGTGCTAATTGGGAGTAAGTCAATTTTACCATGTTTAAAGGAGTGGCACATGCACTTTATCATTGACTATCAATTGTTAAGGGCACAGAGTGCTAAAGCCAGCAAAAACACATTTCAGCAAAACTGGAGGGGAGAAGGCAAAAGGTTTGAGGAAAGACCACGCTAAGGCTGTCAGGTCTACAAGTAGTCATGAAATAGTTTTTACCCAATTGATCGATTTAACTATCATGTATGGCCACTGCAGATATCTCAGAAAATGAACCTATGAAGTTGTAGTCAAATAATATGTATGGACTGCAATGTATATCTACACCACCCACACATATTTATGGTCTCCAAGAGCGCCACTGTGCAATGGCTGGGCTGCATTATAAATTCACTGCAATAACACATAGCAAGAAAAAGTGCCATCAAATAAAGCTTTTTCCCTTTATTAATAAGTCACCCCTAAATTGCTATGTATTAATATATGGTGCCAAATATATTTAACAAATGGCACATTATATACTTTAAAAGTGTGTCATCACAGTGACTAAAGTCCTAGAACCTATTTCCTCCTTGTAGGGCCAGCTACATTTTCCATAAGAATGGCCTAGGTTTTATTATTATTTTTCCATCTCACTTGGGATAATGCTAGAGGAATATTTCAGTTATTTTTCAAAATCTCATTAATGGTCAAATCAGGTTTTTGGTAACTTTTGTAGAAAAATAACTTATAAAAATGTACTTTGGGCTGACTGAGCCAGATCTGGCTTAAAACCAATTTATCCACTCATCACTCCTCCAGGGGCCAATATACATTCTTGGCTGGAGTTGTGTACTCTGCCTGCCAGACGACAGTAGTCTGCCCTCTAGACTCAGGATGTCAAGAGAGTTATGAACAACTAGCTATTTAGCAGGGATTAGCCTGAACTCTTCCTCTTTTCACTTACTGTTCCCAAACATAGCTGTCAGTATATGCTCCTATCCATACCCAGAGCTCCCCTAGACCATTTGGATCCCACCGCAGTAGGGGGCAGAGCCAGTTTTGACCATGACAGAGGAGGAGGGGTTATCTAAAAAGGGGCATCGTTAAGGACCAACCTTGACCTCCCCCAGAAGGAAGATAGGGGCTTCAATTTTGATTTTAGGACTTCTGAAAAATATTACAGTACAGCAAAGAGAAAGTGCTGCAAAGGGAGGTGAGCAAGGACGAGAAAGGAGGAAGGATTGGGTATGCAAACTTCTCCAATAATAAGGGATAAGACTGGAACCTCACTACAACCTCATCAAAACATTCCTGGACCTAGCAAGTCTGTACCTGAGGAAGAAGGTCCTGTTGGAAGAAAGAAGACTCCTGACTCAAGGGCTCAGGACTCCAGCTGACACCAAGGCAGTGGAACTACTCTCCAAGTGGTTGGCCTCCTGTTTGCCTGCTTCAGGAACATAAAGAGCAAAACAACTCCTGACTTCAAGAGGGCCCTGTGGACCAAGGAGCTTAAGAACCTGAAGGATCCCTGGCTGGAAAAGGTTCTACTCCTTGAGTCCTGCCTTAGTACCAGGGAATGTAGGACTGACCAGGAAGAACTTTCACAGAAGCTGGAGAAATGTGGAACTTTATCATTTTATCTACTACTGGAGGACTGGGACAAACTGCTGAGGCTTGCCCAGGGAGGTTGCACCCAAGATAAGAAATGTCTGTCTTGCTTCGAGCTTTTGGCTGCTCTGAAAACAGGTTCAATAGGACAAAGTAGTAAAAATATACTGCCTTGTAAAGCCCCGCCCAGATCCAGCTTCCAGCCCTGCCCCACTGGAGGATATTGAGAACCATAAAAACAGACTAAGTCCAAAGGTAAAACCTTGGACCGCGCGAGACAGCAAATCTATCTGACTGGCATTGTCCCCAGTATGAGATCCCAGCACCAAAACAAACAAATGGCTTCAGCTGAAACTTGATGATGATGTATCTGAATTTGAGGGACCCCTTTCTGGCCTTAGCCTTGGACCTTACCCCACTGAAGAATTCTGACTTTCATGTGAGAGACCAAGCCCAAAGGTAAAAAAACTTTGACAGAGTTGATGTACTTGGTGTATTCATCTTCTGCTTCTTCACCTTCAGCCTGAAATCCCTCATAGGTCCTGGTCAACTACAATCTGTTGTTTTTCAATGGCAGTTTAGTTTTCTAGGTGGTTTTGGACTAAAACATTAAAAATTCATACTTTCGGTTTGCAATATTCAATTTTAATTTCTTGGTGTAATTTTGCACATTAAAGTTTTCTCCATTGTTCCAAATTAGTTTGTGATTTTTTTAATGTTGTGTTGTTTAATTTACAATTATTGCTACTAATTGAACCTAACACACACTTCTCAGAGCAATACATGGTGCTTATGCAAAAGCTACCAAGGGTTGAGCAGAGGTTCTCGAAAAACTACATTTTTTCCTAACCCGATTGTGCTAATTAACTGGAAGTTGTCACCCCTTACTAAATTGTTAACTCAATTTCTGACAATTCCATGTTGACAAAGCAAATATGTTGCACTTTCGTACATGGAAAAGTGTTCCTGCATTCACCCTTATACACAAATATCTTTACACACATGGACAAGCATTCAAAGAGGAGAATAAGTGGACAATAGGACAAATGAAAGGGAGTACATTCCTGAAACCTTTTCTTTTATTTTTTTAGGGCACAATGGTGGCAAGGTCTAAAGAATCACCAGAGAAGTCCCAGTTCACATCCCTAAAATGTTTTTAAAAAATTGGCTAGCTGTAGCTGCAGTGTCACCAACCTTCTCACTTTTGTAATTATGCAAGATATTCTTTTGTGTATTAGCAATACAACAGATAGGAAGCAGTTTCACTCCCAATATTCTCTGAATAACAAAAGAGCGGAAGGCTGACGCAAAGAAAGAAATGTATGAAGTGAAAGAGTAGAAATTGAGAGGAAGGGAGAAGCCCCAAAGAGAGGTGGACTGGAAAGTCATTCTCCTTCACAGTGTGTACACTGGAGCTCTTTAGCTAATGTTTCTGCCATATGAGCATGCTCAGCTAGCCTCATTGTGCATGGCAATGAAGGACATGCCATGTGTTAATGTGAATCATATAGGGAACACTGCCACCAATGAACAGCTGCACTACGTGAGAGTTGTAGGTACGATGCACTATTTTGAAGTGATCACTTTACCTAATACATGTCACTTGGTTGTATGGATTAATTTTCAGCCTGGGCGCAGATTCATCTAATATGATCTACAATCTACTATTGAGGATCAATGACAGAAATAACAAGCATTGGACGGTCTCGCATTTGTTTGAGTTAGAGGTATTTGCATTGTAAATGGCAATATCCTTTACCTATGTATGTATATGGTGTGTAGTGGAATTATGTCTGTTGGATTGGATTAGTTAGTAATGTAATTGTGTGGCATGAGATTGTGTGGTGTGTCATGGATTGGATTTGTGTAGTGGAATTATGTGGTATGGTGTGTTGTGGAATTATATTGATAGTAAATATGTGGTATTGAGTGTGCTGGAATTATGTGGAGTGGGATCATGTGCTATGTTGTGTAATTATGTGGAGTGGTATGTAGTGGAGTTTAATTATATGGTGTGTTGAATTTTGTGGCATGATGTGGAATTGTGTGGTGGTGATTAGATGTATGTGGTGTGTTGTGTAATTGTGCTGTTGAGTTGTATTATGTGGTTTGGTGTTGAATTATGTGGTATGGACTGCAAATGTTTGGAGTTGAGTTGTGTGGTGTGGAACTGTGAGGATAGTTTTACCTGTTTGGTGATGAAAAAGAAGAAATAGGTAGAAGCTAAGCTTCAGATCTGTGTGTTTGAAAAAAAGAAAGCATTAGAACAATTGGTGTTGTAAATGTAAATATCTCTTACCTATATGTTATGAATTGGAGTGGATGTATGTGGTGTGCAGTGGAATTATGTGGGTTGGACTGGAATTATTAGTTGTGGCATTGCGTGGCATGGAATTGAAATATTGATTTTACTGTGCTCTAGATAAAGGTGGACATGGATCCTGCTACATAAAAAGTATTATAATGGGATGCTAGTCCTGAAAAAGGGCACATTGGAAGTTTAGGCACCAAAACATGCATCGAACTGTTAGTTTTTTTAGGTTCACCGGACATAGACAACCAGCATTAAAATGGTGAAAACAATATGATGTGCACTGTGTTTTTGAGCTCTAATTTTGTTCAGGGCCTATTTCTTTTCTTAGTAAGATTTGTGAATGAGGGGAGGTAGGGTTTAGTAGCTAATATGTTAAAATACAATTTGTAAAGTATTTTTGATAATGAAATTAATAGCTATTTATCATACAATGCAGTGAAGTGTTAATGATTTATGATATAGATGTGTGAAGAATTATAAACATTTGCTTAACAATTATGTGATAATGTGATGTAGTTCTATTACTGAAGCAAAATGGGCTAAACAGGAAGTATTACTTTTTGATGTTGTTATGTAACCCCTCTCCCAGACCGCAAAGTAATTTTTGGAGGTAATATCTTATATGTATAATATTTAAATTCATCAGCTTCTATTCCAACAAAATGCCATTCAGGAGTGCCTCAATTTGTTTTTGAATACAGAATGTTAACATTCCAGTTGTTCATTATAACTCTGTGGTGAAGCTACAAAAGACTGCTGTTGGTGCTGGAAGTACATGTTTAACTCAACATCCCAACACTTATTTTCTCACATTGATAAGGAAGATATTTGAGAACTTATAGAAAATATCAGTGACGGCTTCCCACCCAGGGGGCTGGGTCTGTGCCCTCTTTGTTTTCACCCCCAAATTCCAAATTTTTAAAAATGTTTCTTGCATGCACACACATACACAGACACCCTGATTGAGAGCTACACTCACCCGCACTCTCGCTCCCTTGTTCAAGGACTTAAAAATGCTGTGATGCTCATGCCTAGACATGCCACCTTAGGCTGACTGCAAATATTTTCTGGGCTGAGAATCTCCGAACACTGAGACCTTTGGGGTCATCAGCTCAGCAAAACCATAGTCTCATGGACTAAGCCTCAACCCCTGATAATGTGAAGATAGAGTTTACCCTGGGGTGCTTAAGGCTGAAGCCCTCTATCACCACTGACTTCACGTCAATCAGGGATTCAAGCTACAACACTCCACCCTTTCATGACTTATCACAAGGTGTTGTTCGATCAGTAAGTGTCACTCACCCCACCCCACCCTGTAACGAATGGTCAAATAGTGGGGTAGAGGTATCAGGCATGAAGCTAATTACTTGAACCTGCACATTGTACCAGCAAGAGTTTTGATGGTACCATGTGCAGGGTCCAGTGCTCAGCTTCCGAGATGTATTTAAGGAGTGCCCTGATCTACCACAATCATAGCTTGCGCAGACATGGGCAGAGAGCAATGCACATTGCCCTCCGTTTGGAGCTAAGCCAAGACTCAGGAGAGCAGGTACAGGTATTAGGAATGCAGACATGCGAACTAGGCCAACTTTAAGCATGTTTTCAGTAGCCAACAACTTCTACATAAGCTAAGCGAAAGAGCTCCATCACTGGAAGATTGGAACAAGCACGCTCTGGATGGTGTGGCTGTTCAATTTTTTTTTTCTTTCCTAGTGTGTACTTCTATGTACACCTCAGTGTATTTAAAAAAAAAAATGTAGCTAGACAACTGAACCCAGGGAAAAAGTAAGGTTTCAAGCATTAGCAAAGCCAATAGATCTCGCCTATGCGAGAGCTATTGGCTTTGTCAATGTCATTTTGCCATGTTTTACTTGTGAACTAGATATATTTCTCTTTCTTAAAAATCAATAAATTATTTATTTTATTTTAAAAAGGGACATTGATACACACAGCAACATTTCCGCAGCTGGAATAAATATGAGAGAAAAAGTAAAAGAAAAAAGACAAAGAAAGAAGGGGAAAAAGGAAGAAAAGGGGACAATTTGAAGTAATCACACACAGGACGGGAACGAGATGGTCAATTGTATTTCAACTGGTTGAAGGTTTTTATTAGAGATTTCGATCTTACAATGAGATCTACAATATAAAGAAATTCATCAATTAATGCAATTTTAAAAAGAGCAAAAAAATTTTTTTTTTTAAATGTACACCACATTCATTCATTTACTGGGCAATTTATCATCTCCATAGCAGCTTTGGTTGTTGTAATACCATATATATTTTTTTAAAGTCTTTAAAAATCTCTGTTGGTAGACTTTCAAAACGGGACTGACAAATACAACATATTTGATAGTCTGTATACCATTATAACATAAAGTGCATATTCTTTCCTCCCTAACTACAATTTGCCATGTATCCGTCACAGTTTTCCAGGTTCCAATTCAAATACACTAGGGGAACTGCTGCCTGACATGATTAACACAATGGAAACGGGGAATTGCTCTATATATATCCATATAATTCTCCATGGAACAAATTTCCATGGTATGTTTTACATCATTTTTAAGATGACCATAGCTCATATTCTGTATTTCTAATCTAGTCAAAGAAAAGTGCTGAAGTGCAGAAAAATGTTAGTGAAAAACGAATCAACCTTTGTATTAGGAGAGAGACAATCCGAGGCCATAAGACTCCTTAAAGGCATTTCTTTGGCATGTAGAACACAATGATATCAATGTAAAATAGTGGCTAGACCTCTTATATAAGTGCTCACTAATTCTAACACTAATCCTAATTCTAGCCTTATCCTAGGCTAATTCTAGCCTTAGTATTAAATATTGCGAAGAATCCTCCACTCCACCTTATGCATAAATTGCCATTGATTAATATTTATTGTTTCTATAGTAACCCTGGGCGTAGTTTGCGTAGTAGCGCTACGCGTAGCTACGCGAAGTGCACTTCGCACTACGCACGCTACGCTTAGCTACGCGAACTGCGTAGTGCGGTAGGGAAATGCTGTTCGCACTGATTGCACAGTGCCGGATGCTTGTCCGCACTATGCAATCATTGCAAACGGCATCTTGCACAGTGCAAGCGGTCGTTTTCTGCCACTCGAGTAGATTTGTACTCGAGCGGCAGCTTTCTCAACGCGGACTGGGAGTTTCTCATCACGAGCGGTTGCGAGCATATGCGACCACTCGCAATGAGAAACCTGACCTCCTCGCATTGAGAATCTCGCCGGGAGGTTTATTTTCCACGCTCGCGGTCGCCAACTTGACGTTGAGGACCGCGAGCAAGCAAAAAATGCCTGCTACGCTATGCGTTTTTGCACTGTGCTACGTGCAATTCGCGTAGTGCGTAGTAGCGCAAACTACGCACGCTCCACGAGCATAGCATAGTACTACGCCCAGGGTTATTCTATAGCATATAAAAGGGTCACAGGATCTTCATTTTGTATACTGTTAAAAGATGATTAAAGTGCCTGTGACCTGTTGCTCTATAAAGTGCCCTTAGTGCATTTCCATGAGCATATGCTTTATTTGATACATGTGCAATATGTTCATTATCAGCCAGATTTGTCAACACAATTCTTCCAAGTGAAGGGTATAGCTTTACTACTTCTATAGTAGAATTATTATAAAACCACTCTTACTTTGTATTGATCCGACACCCCTTTTGACAAAACCTCATGACCTTGGTTATATTTATATTAACCTTCAGGAATTGAGCGTCTGAGTAAGATGACATGGTATCAAGGCATTTCTGGAGGCCTTTGGGAGTCAGGTCTTGTACAACAATATCATCCGCATAAAGGAGTGTCCCGAAAGGATAGGAGCCTAATTTTGGGTGATCATGTGCAACCCTGCTCAACACATCAGGCAGATCCGCCATATACAGTGAAAAAAGTAGAGGTGCCAAAAGGCATCCCTGTTTTACACCATTTCTGGTCGGGATTTTCAGAGTCATGCCTCCCCTACCTCCTAACATATTCTGACATCAGGTAGCTGTGTGAGTAGCAATGATACATTTTAGGAGATCCCCTGGCATTCCCATGGCACTCAACTTTCTCCAAAGGGTCTGTTTGTCTATGCGATCGAAAGCAGTTGAAAAATCGATATAAGCCGCGTAGACAGGCATCCCCTTCATTTCACATATTTTTCCAATATAAGATGAAGCACAGTTATCTTATCCAAAGTCAAGTGGTCAGTTCTAAACCCTGCTTGCTCCAATGGTATAATATTTTTTTCCTCCACCCATTCTAGAAGATTAGATAAAACACATTTAGAATAAATATTTCCTGTGGCGTCCAACAGGATAATCTGCCTATCATAGCTAGGTAGGTTTAAGGGGCCTTTTTTATCAACCGGCAAGATAATGCTATCCCTCCATGAACTAGGGACAACCACAGTGTAATAACAGTAGCGAAAAAGCGCCACTAGATAAGAGGCCCATAAGTCCAGCTCTAACTTTATGATAGTGATAGGTAGTTGGCCTGGACCTCTTGCACCGGAACTCCTAGCAGCTTTAATGTGATGCAGCAATCCCTGTCTAGTAGGAGGGGAAAAGGGAGAGCAACCTAATGGAGGAAGATTTTCAGTGATTGTCCTTAATTCTACTGATAGTGACTGCCTATCTTCCATAGTCCAGAAACCCTTCCCATTCACAATGCTAAGTAACACTTTATAACTATCAGGGATCTGCCATGGATATACATCCTCAGGTTTCCCATTGGTGGTAAGAAGAACATCATTGTGGTCACTCCACAAATTATTTTTCACCTTTAAGTCCGATAAAAAAGGGAAAACCATATACGAACTAATAACATAGGGCCAGATGTAGGTGGCGAAATACCGGTCGGTAACACCGAAATTCGAAGAATTTCAGCGTTACCGACCGGTATTTGGCTGAGTGCAATGTAGGTGAGTTCATACCTACATGCAAAATAAGGAATCGCAAAATAGCGATTCCTTATTTTGCTCTTGCATTTAAGGAATCGGAAATACCGATTCCTTAAATGCAATGTACGTAGCACTTAAAATAGTGCACTTGAGCCTTAAGGAATCGCTAATTACCACCAACTTCAGGTTGGTGGTAAGTAGCGATTTCCTTTAAAAAGCACTTTTTGCTTTTTCAAATGTGCCATGTGGCACACATCAATGCCCTTAGGGCATGTATGTGCGCCACATGTGCACACATGCACATTTCAGGGGTGCAACAGGGTGTCCTTTGGACACCCTGGCACCCTTGAAATACCTCCGCTATTAGCGATTCGGTAATACCGAATCGCTAATAGTGAATATCTTCCCATTCATTCCTATGGGCCTCCTAGCCCATAGGAATGAATAGCTAGGTATTCCTTAATAACGAATCTCAATTACCGATTCGTTATTAAGGAATGTTAAGGAATCGCTAATATTTTAGCGATTCCTACCTACATTCCATTTAGCGAGTCCTTAATAGTGATTCGGTAAAAATCGCTATTAAGGACTCGCTAAATTGAAGTTACCTACATCTGGCCCATAGTCAATATTGTAGTTGATTTTGCTGTAGTATGAGTGAAATGAGCTAGAATATCACTCTGTAATCTCCCATTGAGAAAATTAAATTACGTTCCCTGCAAGCCCCCAGGAGCAAAGTCCCCTTTTATTTGTCCTGAAGCAGGGAGGGACTATGGTGGCTGGGATATTAACAGCCTCTTCATCTTCATTGTCCGCAAAAGAAAAAGCGAGTGAATGATTAGAGACAGTTGCATTCAGATCTCCCATGATTAAGACCTTAGAAATACCTAATTTATGCATAATCATGTTAACATAATGAAAGCAGTCAGTCAACAGATGAGTATTTTCTTGACCCGGTAGAATACAAAGATTAGCCAAAATAAAAGGAAAAAAAGAGGAGTGACAGGAATTCTGCTCTGGGAATACAATACAATGGAATAGGTTTGATTGATGACAGTACACCAGATATGTCCAAGTAAAGTTTGTGGAGAATAGTGTGGCTATGCCACCACTAGCATGGCCTCTCTTTGACTTAAAAGCAGGGCAGCTAATCACAAAGAAATGTTGAACATCAAAAGCGGCAGGAACCCACGTTTCTTGTAAACAAATTGCCAGAGGACTTAATACATACAAATTCCTGATTTTCCCCAGGTTATTAACAGCCAACTATATTCCATGGTACAATTTTAATGGAATGGGACACCCTACTAAACAGCCCAATTCAGCATATTTGGGGCGGCCACTTTTCCAGTATTCAACCAACCAGCTATCCACGCCCATTGGGAACAATCATCACTTTTTGGCAACAAGCCGGATGAAACCACCCTAGAGCCAGCTTTGCAGGAGATTGATGTTAATTTTGTGTTTAGGCTATCTATTCCTGTGAAACAGAGCATTCCTCAATGGGACACAACATTGAAAAATAGTCCCTCACCCCCCTCACCCCCAACAGGCAACACCTTGTTTTTAAGAGGAGAGGGAATAATGTCAATTCCTTGAGACATAAAAATTCAGGATTGTTCAAGATAAGATTCACAATAACTGGTGACTTAAATGTAACCCTCGTTCTCTTCTCTAGTTGTGTGTCTAATAATTCCACCAATTCCAGATTATTGCTCCTTACCAACTTAAGTTAGTCTACCTGAGCCAACAGATTCAACAAACGAGATCAGTTCAAAAAGATGGAATCATCCTCAAATAAGACAATAAAGTCCAAAGTTATAATTTTCCTCCATTCTCCTTTGAATTTTATTCTGGTATGTATGGAGATAATGAGGGACATTTTCCACATCATCAGACGATCTACAAGAAACAAAGGCCAATGAATTTGGGTTCAGAACAACTGATGAGGCTATTATTTCCTTTTTTAAGTCTTTCGAGTCCCAATATGAATAAACCAATGGTATAAAGTTCTTTGAATCAAGGGACATCTTTTCCAACTCCTTATCTAATATAGTGTCTTTTTTAGTCATTAACTCTGGCTCGTTTGCCAGTATGGCCCTATTTAGACTGCTTAAACCACAAAGGTTCTCAGAAGCAACAGTTGTCTGCGGATTCTCAATCCCCACAGTAGACTGAGCCCTTTCCTCAGGGGTTACTGAGAACTTAGTAGAAGACGTTTCCTCAGGGAATTTGATTTTTCAAGCCCCTCTTTTGTTTAATCTTCTTAGCTTTCCTTTAGCTTTTTTCCTACCTTTCCTTTTTTTGGGAGTTAAGACTGCAGTTGGTGGCTTTTCGACTGCCACTTCCCTGTTTCCTTTCGTTTCAAAATTTGGAAGAATTTCGGAACCCATTGATTGTACTGAAGGAGAGTTATATTTGCCTGCAGCTGCCTTTGGTGAGGCTTGGAGAGAAGAATATTTTCTCCATGAAGAGAAGCTCCAATGAAGATAGATCTGCTTCCAACATTGATTTATGCGTAGTTGTTGGAAACTTCCATATGGGACTACCCACTTGCAGACCAATATCATTCTTTTGAATAGGATTAAATTGAACAATCTGCTTTCCAACTGATACGTCATTGGGAGTTCTTTCAGAATTTCTGATAGAATGTCCAGAATATGATCTGATCAGTCAGTAGTTTTTTCCAATAATTGCATAATGGAGGACAGAATTCTCTCAAGACATTGAAGAGTTCCAGTGACGCAGACATAGTCACCAGAGGGATTCGCAGATGGATTAAAGGGTAGTTCTAATGCCACAGATAGATTTAGCCCTGACGAAAGATTAATGCTGGGTGTACTACAAAAGAATTCCATTGACTTTCTCTTTCTCTGTGATAACGGTACAACTCTTTCTGAGATACATTTACTTGATGCAGAAGAGGGAGCCTTAAACAGTGATATCTCTGGTAGAGTGTACTTTACAAATAAGGAAGCATCTCTGGGGTAGTTCCCCTGTTGAACGTTCTTGCTTTTCTCATGCAGACACTCAAGTGGATCTAAACCCGGAAAGACTTGTATTGAATGCTCTTTAACAATTAGGCCTGTATCCTTATCGAGAGAGAGAGCAAGGAAGTATCAGGAATGTTCTTGCTACATAAGGAATCATGAAAATTACTCTCAGGGTCCTCCGAAGGGCCATCCAATTGTGATTTTATTTTCGACACCTCATCCCTAGGTAACCAATCAGCTTCCTTCTTAAGGTGTTCTTCACCAGATCTCATAAACTAAATCGGGATCGTTGACTTCTCCTTTAAAATAATAAAGTGTGGTGCCTTATTCCTTAATGGATTTGATTTGGTCTTTTGACAACACCTTGAGGAGATTAGTCTCCTGGATTTTAATCTTTTTGCTGTCATAGTCATATTATATACAAGCAAAAGCGCAATATGTATAAGAAGAAGGGTAACCTAACTAAACTGTCGAGTCGGCTTGTCCCAGGTTTCAGCAAGACAAAGATAACAGCACAAGTCATTCAAGAGAGTTAAAAGCAATACTAGTCAGCTTAGCATCTCAAACTCCGTCTGGCCAACCATGAATGAACAATCCTCCACTGCAGCTACTGGCAGGAAAAACAGGATCCTTAGTAGGAAAGGGCAGGCAACATGCAAGCTGCACTGGCACCTAGGCTGACTGCTTCTGCAGGAGAACCCCCCCTCCCCGTTTCCCTGCGCCTAATGTGGTGCTGTGTAGATTTGTGTAGTTCTGTGCTGTGTAATTCTCCTGAATCAATCAAGCAATAGTTATGGCAGTGACTACCCCTAGCCATTAGGTGTCTAGTCAGGTATCTAGCAAAAACACAGAAGTTCAAGTGAAGCAGCGAAAGCCAGCCCCCCCCCCCCCTTGCCAATGGCAGAAAGCTGCACTCGAACTTAGCCAGGCTGCTTCTGCTGCCGCAGGGGTTTCACTCCAATCGTGGTGTTTAAGTTGTGGCTCAAAGAGTCCAAGCTAGTCTTTAAATGCAAAAACGTGCACCCCATAAACTAGCAGAAAGCCAAGGAGCAGCCTGAAACAACTGAAGCACCAGGACACTGGAGCTGAAGCAGCGGATGATGCCTTTATGCCTGTAGCCGAGTCTCCAGGCTATGGCACAAGGATTTAACAAGAGATCACAAATGCTTGCATTGGCATGGAAATAACTACTTTATTGCTGCTGCCACACACTGCTCCACACCTGCTCACTTGCTGCTGCTTGCAGCTCACCTGAATGCCTGGAAAGCTGGATGGGCACTGGACGCAGGATGCCAAATGCTGAGGGGTGTGATTACCTCTAAAACTACCACCACGCTGGCTTCTCCTCGGCGTGTAGGAGTACCAAAATAGCCAGGTGGGCAGATTCTAACCCTGTGAACCACAGACCATGGGGCCACAGAGCACGGCACACATGCCACGTGGCTGTCCGCGTCTCAACCCCACCTCCTCCTTCCTCCTGTGAATGCGCCAAGGGGAAGATTTACTAAGATTTTGCACCGTGTTTGCGTCACAAAATGACCCAAAACAGCGCAAAATCTTTTTTTCCTAATTTGCTTTCCAGCGCTAAACTTGTTTAGCGCTGGAAATGAAAGAAGTACATATTTGTGTTAATCTAAGAATCCTCTAAATGTACGAATTTCAAAGCTTGTGCAGCCTGTGACATGGCAGCTATTGGTTTAAAAAAACTATGAATATGATAAGGAGCTGTGAATGTGCGCACGCTGCAAGAATATCTAAGTAACTGGAAGTTATGTAGGTAACTTTCACTTCAGAAAGTTGTGGAGCTTGTAATGCGCTGTAAAATAAAAACCAAGGGAAAAAAGCACCATTGAGGGAACAGCAGGCAGGGAGAGTGATAGGGGGTAATAAATAGTACCTCAATCACGTTGGGAGCAGCGGACAGGCACTGATTATGTTGAATTAATCTGTGTATGGTCCCTGCTCTATATAAAGGATTGAAAGTGACGTTTGGCCTGCACTGGCCTATTAACGAAGCTGCAAAGAAGAGTGCCACTGTAGGCAACAATTGGTAAACAATGGGCGGGCTCCAAGCCCTTTTTGTAAACAAAAGTCTCTTGCAAGAGAGACGCATGCTGTCGCAGCCTTGACCCTAAAAATATGAAGCAAATAGCTTTGTACAATAGCCAACAATCTAGCCTGTGTTACCCTGCCTTGTGGGTGAACATGTATAGTCCCCTTCAGCACATGGCTAGGACTACGCACAGTGTGTGTTCAGTTATTCTGTTCACTGGTCATCAGTCAGTGAAGGTCTATAATGTCCAGTGGCTTAGCAAGGGAGGGGCGGTTCGCCCCGGTTGGTACGAGTACTCGGGGCGGCGGCTCCCCCATCACATGAGTTTGCTGCGAGACAGCAAACGCAAGATTCATCGCCAGCAACCCCCCCCCACCCCCCCGTTCAACGGGCCGCGGGGCTGGAAAGGCAGAGACCGCCACAGGCAGCAAAGTGCCTAGGTACGACACTGATACTGTCCATACACTTAATGGGGCGTTCATAGTTTAGCAGGGATGGAAATATTTTTCACAAAGTGCCGTTTCTCACAGAGCATACACAACAGATACACAAACCTACATAAGACACCACACACAAAATACACATCAGACACACCAAACAAACACTCGAAACCCAGAGAAATAGTGCTCACTCAAAGCACAAAAAAAAGAAGTGAGCCAGCAACCCCCTTGTAACCCATGACCCTAGATTAGGCAGTGACAGGCTCTGTGGTCAAGGATCAAGAGTTGTGATGCTTTATTTAAACATGTCACCAGTTTTCAGTGGTGCCCTGCAGTGCCCTATGAAGCTGAGTGAATATTGACCAGTCACGAGCTGTATTGGATACAACTTGCCAAATCAAAATGCAAGTGCATAACTCTGTATCTTGCACTGCAAACATAGATTCATATTTTAACATTGTGTGAACTAATTGGTGCTCCCACCATAAGCATGTATTTGCCTGAGCACATTTGCTTGCAATAATTATTATGAGAGTGAATTGTCATGCATGTAATCATCCTCGAGAGGAAATCTCCCTATTTCAGTCCTCTTACAAGCCAATATTATGTGAGCATAGAAAATAAGTGGAACTCTAGTGTGTAAAACTCGGCATGGTCGACTAGACCAGAGACACTTAAAGGCGCAGTGTTCCTCAAGTCTCATCAGTGCCTAAAAAACAGCCAGAAGCATCTGCAGGGTAATAGTGCAGCTATCTGCGGCTAAGTGTACAACTTAAAGTAAAAATAAATGAGGTGATTTTCCTAGTGGCTAGGTGGCTATCTATTAAACTAAGAGACCAGAGTTCTAATTAGGGTATTTCTACTTGTTGTAGGACCCCAGGCTTGATCCCCCCTCAGGACAGTCATGCTCGATCACTGACACAGGCAAATTCATGGTTTCATTATTAGTTTCACATTCAAACTTTACCAGCCACCCCTAGAAAATGTGTCCTCATCACAGACTACTGGTGGTGTTGGAAGTACTTGTTTTGCTCAGCATTTCACATTTTCCTCACATGACTGAGCAAGATAGAAAATGTGTTTTAATCTTAGAATCTGAGGAACATTCCATGACTCTATGAGAAAATCATGACAGAAAACAGTTTTCTGTTGAACATGGTTCATCTATCTCCAGCAAATTATCAGCATTTTTCGCAGGATAAAATCAACTCACCACAGTTCCTAAAATGAATTAGATATCACTAGCAAATGATTTACATTATGACCAAAATCTGTTCGGATCCTTTGTATTTGTTTCTTTTTGTGACCCTTAAAACTAGGAATTTACCACAATGTATTTCAACGTGACAAAAATGGCAAAACCTTATTATCCCCCCAAAAATCCAAACAGTTATATTTTTTCTAACATCCCGTTCAAGTAGTTCCTTGAAAAATACCCTTTAACAAACAATTTGTGAATTTCGCCACACATCATAAGGGTCTGGTTTACAAAAGCTGTATTATCCAAGGGGGGAAGTCACTCTGAGGCCGTTATTGACTGTGGTGGAGTAGAGCCCTGTACTTTTCCTCTGGGCCCTCTGAATCCAGTAGCTGCCATTATCTGGGCAAAGTCGCAGGGCGGGGAGAGGGAGAAACTGGGGCAGGACAACAAGATTTAAAAAATAAATAAAAATAACTTACCTGCATCCACGCTCCAATCTGGCTCCAACGCTTAGATATGGCTCCGTGCACTGCAGGCACAGGCTCCCAGACTACCCTGTAGCCAATCCTGACGCTGCATGAAAGCAGCATCAGGATTGGCCTGAGTGCCGTAGATTTGCGCTCCCAGGTAGACTGGTAGCCTGTGCCTGCTCTCTCCAACACAGCAACACAGCTGGGGTTGAAGAGAGCTTCAGTGCGCATTACGGTTTGGCCGGCCTAAGACGGCCGGCCAAACCATCATGCGCACTGATTACAGTGCAAAACACTCCTCCACCAGCCTGTCATCTCTAGCCCCACCCCCAAGCCTCAGCTCCGACAGCCAAAATAAAATAATAATATAAAAGAGCTTAATATCATTTTATTTTTCATTTTTTTGGGCTGCTGGCAGGGTGGGGCAATGCTCCTCCACCATAGAGGAGGAGCCACTGCTGTCTGATGCCACCCCAGTAATTGACTACTTGGGACTTCCCTCCCCTTCTTGGATATATTGCTTAATTCTTATGTTTTGCCAGATTTACACCGGGCCTCAGCACACCATCTTATTGTGGCAATCGGTCCTGTATACTTCTGTTACAAGCATGGCAGTTTCTTATTTTTATACATTTCATGTTCACATCTTCAAACTCAAAATTGTATGTATTCTCTTGATTTTGAAAGCACTGAATAACTTATCCTGATCTGCATCTTCTGTTTAATTGCAGGTTCTATGCTGCAGAGATTGTTTGTGGATTGCAGTTTCTCCATTCTAAAGGAGTAGTTTACAGGTAATACATTCTGTTTAATTCCACATAAAGTTTTCATCACAGTTAATATTATGTTTTATTTAAATAATTATTCTTCTTTGTCCCTAAAGGCTATGTTTAGGTGGTAATACAGAGTGTGTTGGAAACAGATAGATTAAAAACAAATAGTATGTCCTACACCTAATTAAAGTAACAGATTGTAAATAAAAAAATCATTTGTGATAAATCCTGTAGAAGACATCAAAATGTTATTGATCAAAGATGGAAGATGTCATAATTGAGCTTGCACTTAGACAAAGCAGGATTGGGGAAAAGCATACACCTTGTGTAAAGCAGACTATTGCTTCTTTCCAAGGAGAGAATTTGCTTTTGCCTTGATTCAGAAGCAGAAGTGGGACTTTTAAAGTCTAGGCTCATTTACACAATTTCTCCAGAGTGGACAGGTTTTTCTAGAAGTGTGAGCAGTGAAAGGAAAAATCACTGGTTATCATCCCAATACAATGCACCCAATATAGCCACACATTTATCCACTCGACTCTTTGATCTGAGTTTAGTACGTTTTAGTTATAAGTTTACAAACAAATCATTGTAGATCCATCTCAGCATAATCGTATAAAAGTATGAAAAGATCAGAATAAGTTCATCTCTCCTTTAGAGATGTACCCTATATAGTACAAAGCCAATGACTAACTCTAAGATTTTGATGCAGACAATCAAGAAAAAGAAATGAAGGTTAAATTGCATCAGATGATTCTCTTTAACGAGCATGAGCAAACTAACTTTCCCTACACTACCTTAACAAAGGAAACCTAACTAAACCATTTGGGTAAGGGCATATTCACGAAAAAATAGGAGAGAACGGTGTCAGCCGTCAGAGTCCTCAGTAGAAAACACTCCGACAATGGGTCAAGTAGCATAAAGCCACACTAGCAGCAGCATAGGTCTGCTCTCTGCGAAAACCTATGAGGGACTCTATCCCTCACTAAACACAGCACATAATATCAACTGCAGTCAAATTGACACTACCATGCGACTTCTTTGGAAATTTTCACAGCTCTGGCACAACTAGATACTTTCAGCACCTGTCCCACCTAGATTAAACACAATCTCTTCTCATCGTTATTCATTCCTCTCCCAAGAGAACTCCTCTCCTCGCTCGTTACCGCGATTTCCTCAGCCGACTCCTTCTTCTCATGCTTTGCTATCTACTAAGACAAAACTCCTTTATTCTCACTAATGAAGCTTCTCCACACCTGCAGTAGAAACAAAATGAGACAAAACATTCCACAGCAAAGGCTAACTATAGATAAAACATGAGATTAAGACGTGAGCTTGCACAGAAACAAAGAACATTAGGCTAAGATGAAATAGCACATGACATACTCATTAGGCCGCACTTTAACTGTCAACTTTGACCAGTGCTCTAGATTACAAATATGTGCCCATTTCTACAAATTACATGCAGCCTCTCATACCCATAAATATAATGCAACAACTACGGAAGATCATTATAATTATATCTTCACATGATTAATTTGGGTTATACGTATAAACCTATCAAATACTAGTTGCAC
This sequence comes from Calotriton arnoldi, assembly GCA_963921515.1. Classification (NCBI taxonomy): domain Eukaryota; kingdom Metazoa; phylum Chordata; class Amphibia; order Caudata; family Salamandridae; genus Calotriton; species Calotriton arnoldi. The sequence goes on from CAWUFW010008126.1 coordinate 746,395, forward strand.
ACATCCTAGTTAAATATCTCACAATAAGCCAATTCATTTTAATTTCTCCTGTCACGTTAATATGGAAATTGTCACGTAACCTTATTAATCACGTTCTAAACATATATATTTCAAATAAAGTACTTTCAGTATACAATACTCCACTCTTTTTAGTACCTTAATTATGACTGAGTATATTTGAGTGCCAGCTATGCTTGAGTACGATGCACTCCTACATTATCTCAGATAGGATTAAGATTACATTTCTTCAGGACTTTAGTCCATTTACATTTTTAAATGGTGATTATGCTTTTCCCTCTACGATAATGTAAATAGTCTATACCGCCGCCTTCCCCCAAGCATGCACTGTGGAAATGGGGAACACTCTGAGGTAGCTGTTCCGGTTAATGGCTAGTGCCGAGGTAGACGTTTATCATAGTTAGCTGGATTTCCAGGTGCGTAATTGTATGAGGTGCAAGCAGGATCCTGATCCTGTAAATGCCTAAGTGGTGTCTGAGTGCCTTGAGTTCATGGAGAGTAAGAAGCAGAAGAAAAATGTGACTTCGCTCTTCTTTTTAACAGGGGGAAACAGATAAACAATTAAATATATGGAATTATCTACCATTTACCCCAGTCTCTCGGAAATGGAGCCTTAGATACCTAAAAAAAAACTGAGCTCATTCATTAGAAATGCTGAACATGTTATTTTAGGCGGACAAATAGCACACACAATACTTCTTGAGGCCTAAATGTCTAACTTGAGTTTACTGCAAAAATATCCATAATGCAAGTAAAACAATAATTGACAATTGCTGTTTCAACTCACAAAGAGCATACACCAACAATCACATAGGAGCATATCATGCTAAATTCTCTACATTACACACATATTTATATATATTTTTTCTCAATACAAGTAAATGGAAGCAAATCTATGTGATCGAAACTGCTACTTTAAGCGAAACCAACTAACAAGTAGATTGCAGGAGCTTCTCATAAGAAAGAATGCAAGAAGTCCTTGAGAAAAGATAAAATAATGCAAACAAGTGCTAAGTTAATCAGGTGCCTATTTTAAAATGAGGCTATGCATTACTATAAAATGCAGGAAAATGTACAAATGTATGACACTAAATTAAATTGTTTCTAAATCTCATGAATACATGACGCTCAACAGGCATTTTAGAATTAGCTTACTCGTTTACTCAGTATCAAAACAAAATTGGAATTCAAAAGTAATTTGTGCCAGTATTGGATAATGTATATTCAAACATTAGCATGTTCATAATAAGAAAGTAAAAAGAAAGCTCAGTGATTTTAGTTTCTCAGCCCCCTCGCCCCCCACTTGTTTCCCGGGAGGCAGAACTCTTTAAAATAACTCAATTGCATACAATCTAAAAATGTCAGCTTTAAATGCCTTGTCTTCATCGTCCACACTTAAAGCAAGCAAACAGTTGTAGACAGGGCCTTTATTAGCACAAGCGCACATGAAGATGCACATTCGTTGTTTTATTAAAACATGCAATATAACCACAGTCAGTATTACTGCAACTGCTGGCTCAAAAATCTTCATTCTCCAATTCCTAAAGATTCCATAAAGTCAGCACCTTATGCCACTCATGTTGAAACTAACCTGTTTTGAATCTAATACAATTCCTTAACACTATCCTTAATGTGGTCTCTCTGTTCATGTTTGCCAAGAGGGGTGTTAAGAAAGTATGTACAACACTTGTCCCGATTATGGTTCACAATCCCGCTTTTGATAGGAAGAGGTTATCTAAAGCTGTTCTATTCTGTAGGAGCATAGACTTCTGAGTACCTAATTGGTCAGTGGTTGGTGCAAGAGCAATTGTGGTTGTAATTTCTTCGGCTACTGCAGCATTTCATCTATTCTCTGGGATAGCTTGACCTACACCATAACTAGGAAAGAAAATGGAGACCAATTGGTTCGGTTCAGAAACCTTAAGGTGATCCCACAGTTTTTGTTGCAGGTAAGCAGTAGAATGCAGAGGGAAGAAATTGGTTTGCACTACATATACAGCAACACCTGCACTTCCACACAAATTAGCTGTTCACGCTGCTGAATCAGGCAGGGCATTTCTCTTAGACACGTCCTGGGTATACTGGTGGGCATCGCACTTAACCACTGCTTCCAGTTTGACTAATTGTAAGACACTCAGGAGATTTTGTAGATAGTGACTGCTTTTAATCATCAAGGTTTCTTCAAAGGTCAGGAACCCTCTTTGCAACCAAAGGAACCCAAAGCTGTGCATCACGTCAAAACAATATTTTAAGTCCACATACAGAGTAACAATCTTTTCTCAAGCAAAAAATCTTGCTCAAGTCAAAGCAATAAGCCTAGCTACTTGGGCATATTTCACATTGGGCAAATGACAACAATCAATTATTCGATAAGAGAGCACTCTGCATGTCCCGCAACCAACACCCCTTTCCGATTTAGAAGGTAGGATCCATCTACAAAGTATATAGCTTCAGAGTTGGGAATTGGAACCTTTGGTCAGGTCAACAAAGGGTTTAGTAATGTGGGCAGTGGTGAGCAAACAACCATGGGGCTTTCCCTCACTGAGAGCAGATATCAGGGATGCAGGATTCAGAGAGGGGCAGCCGACAATTGCAATATGTGAGACAGATAACAAAAGAAACTCATATTGTGTCTGGTACCAATCTGGCGGTGGAAAGGTGCTGGGTATTTGTGGTCTGGAGGAGGAGTACAGCAGCATGGAGCACAGCTACATATAAAGGGAAACTCAACACAATATTTTCAGTAGCCTCAACAAGGTTAGCTGTTGTGGCTACAGAACGGAGGCGGGGTTGAAGCCCAGTCACGACTGGTCTATGGAAGTAATCAATATGCTTTTCTTGATCCCAATCATCTTGAACCAGCACACCAACAGCAAAACCATTGTGTTCATCACAGTGAAATGTAAATCAGACAGACCCACAGTAGGTGCGGAAGGTAAGGATTGTTTCAGTTTTACAAATGTATTTTAAGCTTCGCTAGACCAGTACAAGTGCTCGGGGTATCCTTACGGTCATAATTTTGTAAGGGTTTGGCAATATCAGTGTAACCCATAAACCACGTTCAACAGTATCCGGCTGTAAGAAATTAGGTTATTGGTTGAGAGGGGTGGAAGCCCTACTCAATCAACAACAACAATCCTTGTCACGGTGAAGCACATAAAGTCACTAAAACTTGTGCCTAACTGCCTGGTAGCTTGGCACAAAAGCATGTGTAAAGTATTGATGCAGCGCATAACAGTAGTAAAGTGAAAACACAACACAGGAAAAATCCCACACCAATTTAGTTAAATAGAGTATATTTCAATAAATAAAATGACATCAAGAAGAAATAAATCCAATCAGTAGAACCGGAATTATGAAAATTTAAAGTTGTCAGAAAAAATACTGCCAAAAAGAACAAAGCGCCAACTGCGGGGATCTGGTTGAGTGAGGTCAGGACAGAGTCACAAGTTAAGTCCACCCGTCCCAGTGTGGGTTGGATACAGTTAAAAGGTTTACCCCGGTCAAGAGTTTCCTTCGTACTTAAAAGAAATTCTGAAGATTTCTTGGAGAAGGTAGAGTCCTTAGGGGGGCCAGGCAGCAGGCTGTAGCCAATGGCCAAAAAAACTCCTTGTGGAAAAAGCTGGATTTTCAGGTCAAATAGGTAATTGTCGTTGATGGGGTGTTGGTTGTTATCGAGTTCGGTGAAGTTTTCTACCATCAGTCTTAGAATTTTTTCTGGAGCTCAGATACCCCAGCAGGACAAGGCTGCAGGATGTAGCTAAAGAGGGCTCTACGAGGCCTGATATTGTCGCCGATGGGTCCCGCTAAAACATATCGGATGCTGCGGAGAAGAATGAAACGGGAGGTGTGATGAAGTCAATCCCAACAGCGATTCACTTTAGGAGGATCAGCTTACAGGTAGGTCCAGGTCTCTTGAAAGGTTCTCGAATCAGCTTTTGCTGAAATTTTCCAAGTCCCAGGTTTTGGCAGGAGAAGGCCACTTTAACACAACACCATGGGTCCAGGACCCGGGAAGGGGGGGGCACCATTTGGTGTCTAGGACTTGCTCCAGCAAGGGCCAGCACCTGGATCTCCGGAGCTTGTTATGTCCCTATAGCTCTCACAGGACGCCAGCCAGCTAGTCCTGTAGTCACTCTGGTGGTACTGGGTTCAAAAGGCAGGCCTTTCTTCCTTGGGCAGCAAGGCAGCAGGGCAGTCCTTCCACCAGAAATGATCTGATTTGGGGTCTGAGAGTGTCACCTTTTATCCCCAGGGCCAAGCTCTGTGTGGGACACAACACCTGGCCCACTCCCCTGCCCTTCTTAGGTTTGACTCCAAATGTCTGGGGTGACAAAACCATAGGGTCAGGTTACTTTGTGTGTGCTAACAGCAAGGTCTTTGAAGTGTAATTTAGGGCAAGTCCTCCCCCAGTCATCCTGCCAGGATGGCCTATCCTGCCACACCTAAGCCCCTTTTGGCCCCATGTCTTGGGGAATCAGCAATCCATCACAGAGGAGACAGCCACCTGACTACTGGCAGAAAGGCCTGGTAGGTAGGTTTCTAGAAATGCCAACTTTCTAAAACAAGAGGATTTTACAATTCAAAAGAGTCCAATAAATATATTTCTACCTGCAACCAATCTGAAATGTCACTTTATTAAGTGTAATAAGGTAACCCACTGATAGTCAATGGGAGAGGTAGCCTGGCAACAGTGAAAAACTGCTTTAGGTGTTTTTCACTGTTAGGACATGCAATACCTAAAGCCACATGTCCTGCTTTTTTAATACCATGCACCATGCCCCAGGAGCTGTAAGGGCCTACTTTGGGGGTGACGTATCAGCTTAAAAAAGGTCTGAGACTTACTTTAAAGTGACTCTTTAGTGGGTGGCGTAATGAATGCTGCAGGCCCACTAGTAGCATTTAATTTACAGGGCCTGGGTGCATGTGATACCATTTACTAGGGACTTAGCAGTAAATTAAATGTGCCAATTAGGTGTAGGCCAATTTTACCATGCACTGGTTAGCAGTGGTAAGGTGCACAGAGTCCTAACACCAAAACAACCAAATTCAGCAACATTGAGGGGTGAAGGCAAAAGGTTTGGGGGACTACCATCCAAGGGTGTCAAGCTTAACACCGGCCATACCCAGAAAGGTACGTACCTGAGAAACATTTACTGGACGGTCTAACTTATGAGTGGCTTTGATTGGCTACGATTGTCTTGTGACAAGTGACATTCACCAGCAGTGATCTCATGACCAATGTACTGTACCTGAGGAATTCAATAAGGTTCAAGTCGACCTTGCGATGACCTAGGGTAACAGAAGCCAACAATATACAAACTGAACCAGAGTAGAACCCTGTGGAAAACCAATGTGTCCAGATATTTCTTGAGGGATAGTGAAAGGATGAACAGAGACTCTGTAAACCCTTGTGGGAGGCTCCTCCATGAACGTTGAAACCCTCCTAATGAGAAAGTGAAAAGAAAATGGCTGTCTTCATGTAGGGAAATGGAAGGCGGCGTAACAGAGGTCAACCACAGTGAACCATTTTGCATTAGCAAGGATGCAGGAAAGGATGGCGGCAGGGTTGGGGACCACCGGGAAGCTATGGATGACCACATTATTAACCTCCCTAAGATCTATCTTGTACAAACATGTACATGTTGGCTTTGCATGTCGGCAAAATCGGGGTTTTATACTGGCTGACAAAATATGCACTAAACCCCCTTGCTTAAGTAAATCAGCAGTCACAGGGTAGATTGATTGCTCTCGGTTTTTAACAGATACTAAGGTATTCTGGATATCTTCTTCTTCTGGGGGGGATCTATCTTGATCGTCACTGGTTCCACTGAAGTAATGAACCCAACATCAATTTTCCTGGTGGACCACAGCAAGGGCTGGGCCTGAGAAAGCAACTCAGTTAAATCAGCAGACATTTCACCCTTGTTTGTGTTGGGCTGACAATTATTATATTTACACAAGAGGGAAAGACCTCATTTTCTCGCCTTTGGAGTATATCTATATAGACCCGATCTAGGGGACGGAACACAGTGCAAAATTTAGTTTGTACAGTGCATGCCTTTCTAATAAATTGGCAGGTGAGCTAGGGCTCACAAAAAAAGGAACGTTTTTCAAAGTGTGTGCCAAGAAGACAGAGGTGGAGTCAGGGACGTGGTGAGGAACTCGTTGGTTAGAGATACCGGCTGTGTCTATGGACTTGGCTGAGAGAAATAAGGTGAGAAACTCAGAAGACTGTAAAAATATTTAGCTAGTACTGGGGTATGTGAAGCACATGGTCCATTCACTATATTACTGTTAATGAGGCAATGTATATATGGATCCTTTTGATCTGCAGGAATTAAGGTATTCATTACACCACTGGAACCTTTCAGGCTGTCTGTAAGAAATCAGGTTATTGGTTGAGAGGGGTGGAAGCCCAACTCAGGCAACAACTACAATCCTTGTGCGGGTGAACTACAAACATTCACTAAATTAACCTGTGCTTAACACTCTGGTAGCTTGGCCAAACCAGTCAGGCTTAGCTTAGAGGAAATGTGTACATTACTTATGCAGCACACAAACAGTAATAAAGTGACAACACAACACAAGAAAACTCCCAAACCAATGTAGACAAATAGGGTACATTTTCATAAATAAAATGAGACCAGAAAAACATATTCAATCAGTAGAACCAGAGATAAGAAGTTTCAAAATGTTAGGTAGATATAGCTCTTAAAATCCTAGATCGCCACTCGTGGTCATCTGGTCGTGCTAGTCCTAGATAAAGTCGCCAGTTCAGGCCGACTGTGATGGAACGTGGGCCAGATACAAGGACCAGATTAGCAGTGCTTAATTTGTAAAAAAATAATAATAATAATAAGTGCTAAGGCCCTCATTAGGTGACCACCGCAGCTTGCATTACCCATTGCTTTTACCAGTGTTGCCAATGACAGCACCTACACAACTACTAACCATTGCACTGCTACAAGTGTGACTTTTCAGACTGTTCAAGGCTTCCAAAGCTATAAGAATGGCTTGAGCGGTCCGTATTAGTTGTTTTTTAATGTATATTCAATTAATAAACAAATGTTGTTCTGCTAATCCCTAAATTTCAGAAACAACACCACCATGTGGCAGCTGTCAAAAGTAACGGTGTTGCCAATTAACTGCCGGTGCTGAGCACCAGAAACCACCAGCTCAAACTAAGCACTGTAGGTTAGTCCCACTCAAAGTCCAGCACAAAGAGTTCCGTTCAGAGTGTAGGAGGCCGCGAGGAGCAGGGTGAGCGTCTCGGATCGTCGTCACTATAGTGCAAAGAGCAGGCGTGTTATCGCTGTAGCGCGAAGAACCGGTGGGGCATCAAAAGACAGTTGTTAATCAAGCATCACGTTGGTGGTCACTACGGGCTGTTGTAGCGCAAAGTGCAGCTCTTGCGTTGACGGTTGTCACTGGCGGTTGCTGTAGTGCGAACAGTCAGGTTTAAAGAAGCTTCGCATTGGTGGTCGATGTGGGTGGCAGAGCCTTGGCACAAATGGGACTGTTCGTGGTCACGAAGAGCCCAAAACTCCAGGATTTCATCTTCTTTCACTGGAGGAGCTTAGGAGATGATAGCGAAGGCACCTCTTGGGGATCAGGAACTTACTCTAGCAGAAGCCAGCAGGACTCAGGCAGGCCCAATGCCACGGGTCAGCTGGGCAGTTGCAGAAAGGTTTCTGTAGCTTGTTGTGTCCTTATAGCTCAGACAGGAGGTCAACCAATGGACCCTTGGAGTCACTCAGGTGGCCTATTATGAAGGGAGTAGTTTCAGTAGTCATTCTAAGAGAGCAGGCCAGCCCTGTGAGGGGCAAGGCAGTTCTCAAGCAGCAGGGCAGTCCTCAGGGGAGCAAGTCAGTCCTTTTTCTGAAATGTCCACAGGTTCAGGAGTGTACTGAAGAGTGGCTCTGGAGGTCCAATATTTCTACCTGGTATCAGCCTTCGAAGTGGGGGGATTCCTTATAATGAGCCCCACATCTGTTTCCGGGAAGTTCTTCCCTTTCCCTGCCAAGACTTCTAGAAGTCTGCTATGACAAAAGACTACTCAGGTTCCTGTGTGTGTGCTGAAGGCAAGCCCTTTAAAGTGTAAGTGGGGCAAGGCAAAGCTCCGTCCACAGCCATCCTCGCAGGATGGCCCATCAGGCCCACATTTAGTCCTCTTTTTTTCACTGTCTATGAGGTATATACAAACCCCAACAGCACAGCCATTCACAGTCATGTGACCCAGGACACTGGCAGAAGGCACAAATGGTTAGGACAAATAAATGCTAACTTTCTAAAAGTAAATAGAACAAGTGATGGACAAAATGCTGAACAATATCAAGCACTGACCCCCGTACAGTGATCTGGGCCTAAATCCATCATTTTTTAGCTCACCACACCATTCCTGTTTGAACCCAGCCATATGAAAATCAGTCTTGACCCTGCTCTCCATGGGAACAGTCTAGCCCGAACTGCCATGCCAGGTCCTCCCGGACCTGAAACAAGCATTCTAGAACTGGTTTTGGGGTATCACTCCTCAATAGCCAGGATAGCTTGACTCCGGTGGCATGGCGAACTCGGGATCCACGTCTGGGCACACACGTTCCACTTTGGGCCACAAATGCAAAAAGAGCAAGTGATGGATGAAATGCTGAACAATGTCAACCACTCACCCCAATACAGAGATCTGGGCCTAAATTCACAATTTTTTGCTCATCACGCCATTCCAATTTGGACCCAGCCATGTGAAAATCAGTCTTGACCCTGCACCCCATTGGAACAGCCCAACCCGAACTGCCAGACCAGGTCCTCCCCAGACTGGAAACAAGCATCCTGGTTTCGTGATATCATCCCACAGTAGCCAGGATAGCTTGACTCCAATTGCATAGGGAGCATGGGACCCACGTCTAGGCATACTGTTATGTTTCATATAGATGCCCTAATATAGGAATGGTTTGAGATGCCCTAATATAGGCATAATCTTTCACCTACATTAGTTCCCTATTCTCCACAATAACGGGCGCTGAGGGCTGAACCTTATCTAGACTGTGGTTTGGGTACAGAAGGAGGGTTTTTCCCGAACAATGGCCTCCTATACCATCTTCGATGTGCTCATCCAGTATGATTAAATATTCATAAGAGTTCTAGGAAACCAGGCAGGGGCTAGAATCCACCTGCAAAAACATCTACGTAACCGGTTAATCCCATACGTCATCTTCATACCCAACAGTGGCTAACACAAGACACAAGGGACAAAGGGACTCTATACTTTTCTGTATAAATACAGCACCTCTTGCTATCAGTAGTTAGAGGGAACCGAGACTTCCAGGCCGACACACTGACCAGAGACGCTGAGGCTCTTGCATGCAGTCGCTCCAGCTGACAGTGGTCTAATCATCCCTTGCGAGGTGTCCAACTCGAGACCAGGACGAGGTCCCACACTCTCATTATTCAGGTAATGGGGTTCGACTAAATCCTAGCAGGATTCTTGGCTTCTTTCGCACCTACTCACATGCTACGTACACTTAGGTACATCTAGACAGGCATCGTAGGAGTATGCGCTTTATTTTATAAATGCATTTTATATTCATGTATATGTTCATGACTATTGCAAAATGGTAGAACTGTACTATCCTTTTCTATTCACTGTACTGCTGATCATATATCTCTGCTACTGTTTAACAGTTGTCGCAGCACATATATTTTATACTAGAAGAACAACTGTGCAATAAATTCTTATTGTAAACACGCTCGACTGTTTCTTCTGTGTAACTATCTGAGACCAAATGAGCAAGCACGAGTGACTGAGCGAAAAGTAGTACAATGTTTCCACGAGTTTGAGGAATCAGGGTTGTTGTGTTCTGAGGTTGCCACAAACTAATCTCTCTGATAAATAGGAGATTCTAGTGGCACTGTGAGCCAGCTAATGCAAATCAGGCTAACATACATGGCGGGGGTGCTCAGAATCAGTCTGTCACCAGGCCCACAGTATATGTTATCCAAAAGCGCAGGTCCTGCAGGGGTACTATAGGAACTACACTACATGGCGCCACCAACGTTGGTTTGGTACTTATTTAACAGTAGAATCTGAGTAGTTCAGTCGTGCTTATTCTCAGAGACCCCTACTCACAAAAACCAGAGACGTCTGGAGTGGGTGGGCACAAACTCCGCCACAACTGAGTAGGCGAGATATCCTATTTATTGGCTGTTGGTTAATCAAGCTTGAGGGACATTTTTCCCAAAATTGTGCAAAACACCTTATTTCATTTCCTTGGAAAGTTATTCTGTGTTTTTACACTTAATGACTGAGAGGATTTTAGACCCAGTAAATATGCCATTACCTCTCTCAGACGAGGAGGAAGATGCCAATGCAATACAGATTGCACCCAATGTAAGACACACACTCACAGTTAAACTCCTCAAAAATGGTGTACCAGCCAGAGGAGGTGTAGTAATATTCGTGATAGAGGCACACGAAGATTTCCAAACAGAGGTGTTCTATTCATGGGTTACATTCCCAGCAGCGAATGCTATAACACAAACTTTTCATTATTATTTACATGAAGAAGTCCCAAGAGTATACACTCCGTTTGAGGAGATTGAGATTCCGCTTACCTACCAGGAACATAATTTCTGGTTTAATGCGCCCTACCCCACTACAGAAGAAGAGCAAGACTCGGTCCATTAGGAAGACCAGGAGCAACATGGCCGATATTAGCGACCTATGCACCACATCCTGACATTGACACAATGCCAAATGATGAATTGCTTTTCCAACACAAAGAGTTGATAAAACTTTACAGAAACATGACACAATTCGTCATGAGGACACTTGTGGTCCAACCAACAGTAATTACACCAAATACAGCTCCTACACAGAGCACAGGTACTAAAATTACTCCACAAACATTACACGCGGTAATGGGTAAAATGCCCACAAAACGTGAACAAATTCCTATCTGGGTAGCTCAGGAAATAACCCAGTTAGAAGCAGTATTCCCAAATACCACACCATTTGAAAAACACAGAATGTTAACAATCTGCTTGCCCATGGGGATTACACCACAGTTAGAGGATTGTACCTCTTGGGGTACAGTCTTTGCTGCCATACATACCAGAACTGATTGTATTCCTTCATTCGCAGTGATACCAGATGTATTAAGACAAATACAAAATGAGTACGGAGCAGAGCCTGCTCTGAACTTGGGGATGAAGTTATTAAATAACTACGACCAGGTATCAGCCATAATACTAGCTAACATTAAAGGGGAAGCAGCATCAGTGGCAATCCGCCAATGCCTACGGGAGTTCTCTCCATTAGAACAGGAGAATGAACTACCCAAAATAATTGAAACTGCGTATGTAGAGTTAGGCAGGGATAGTTTGGGGGGGAAAACTGTAAAACCTCAACTAATGGGCAGTCCCGAAAAGGACACTTCTAAGCAGACACCGACTTCTTCTAAAAAGAAGTGGGATAATAAAAAACAACAAAAGTTTAAAGACAACAGATCTCAGTCCCGAGGTAGGTCTCCTCCACAGGAGCCATCTGAAAAGAGGTACAAGCTTAGGAATAGGGATAATAATAGGAAACCTGACAGGTATCAGAAAACTGATACACGTTCCTCTCGTTCCTTTCAGGACGCGAAGAAAAACTCCGAGAGATAAGGACGGTCAGAACGCAGAGAAGAGCACACACAGTCCAGAGACAAGCAGCGCGCTCAAGACTTTACTTCCAAAAAAGAAGATAAGCCAAAATCAAAACCTCAATTTAAGAAAAAGAAAGTTGCTGGTCTGAAAATCAGACATGCCCAGAATTCTGAGGACACAACTTCTGAACGGGGAATGGGCTCTGACGATGCTAGACAGTGCGGCAGAAGTAACAATAGCTCGCCAGAACCTAAAGGAATTTCTGGTGACAGCGGACTTGAATGATTATATCACGGTGGAAACACCAGACAAAAGGGTGAGCGTCCCTCATAAGTTACATGAAATAACACTCCAGATGGAGGGGGACAAGCCCAGGAAAGTAAAAGGTCTCTTTTGGAAGAACTTATCATCAGGATATGACATCCTGTTAGCTGAACAAGATTGGCCGCCAGCATTCGTAATGGAGTGCCCCAGGGGAGAAAGTATAGTTTTTCCTGCATTTTCCGACCATGTTCCCGTTCACCTTAAACATACATATGCACGGGAGTGGGCAGTAGCCCAAGCTCCAGCATTGTACAAAAATCACGCTGGGTGGGATGAGGATTCAACCTACCACGTGATCCCGTTAAAAGTTTCACCTAATGCTCAGAGGCAATACCCAATAAAGCAAGAAGCTAAAAAACAGGTCAGGGAGATCTTAGATCAACTTGAATACCAGTGGGTCATTGAAAAATGTACCTCTCCAATGAACAATCCTTTGTTTCCTGTCTCTAAACCCGACAATACATATCGTCTAGTTTTAGATTACAGACATTTAAACTCATGCACAAAGACATTTGCTGTCCAAAATGCACATAGTGCCGCATTAATGAATAACATTGTGTGGAAAAAATACAAAACAACACTTGATATCTTAAATGGATTTTTTTGTCAAAATATAGCGCCTGAAAGCAGGTATCTGACCGCATTCTCAGCGTTAGGGTCCCAGCGACAATTTTGTCGACTCCCCCAAGGGTATAAGAATAGCCCCGGGGTATTTTCAGGAAGGGTAACACAGAGTTACTTCAAAAATTTGATGAAGAAGCATTGTCCTATGTAGATGATATTTATCTAACAGACCACGACTTAGAAAGGCACTTGACCAGGGTAAGCACCATTATTATGGGATTTGCCACTGAGGGCTACAAATTTAACTTTAAACAATCAAAAATAGCCCACCTCAATGTCCTATTTTTGGGATATGAGCTGTCAAGTGAAGGAAAAAGTCTAGCAGCAAACTTTTTAGAAAAATGTGCGCTGCTCCAGCCTCCAAAATCATTAAAAAATTTACAATCAATACTGGGATTCCTAAATTTCGGCAGAACATACATTTTAGATTACGCACAAAGGGTAAAACCTTTCTACGACCTAATAAGACCTGACTTTTCAGCCAGAAATTGGACACAAGAACATACTAATATTCTTCGTTCACTCCAGGAAGACATGATAACTTCCAAACACGCGTAAACGTACGCCACTTGGTGATCCGTATAATTGTGGGTCAATGCGGGTACACTTACTTAACCTTCAATGAAGGGGAAACTATACCAATCGCATACAGATCACACCTGTACACAAATGCAGAAATGCGTTTCACTTCAACAGAAAATATCCTGACAGCTGTTCAGACCGCTGTAGCAAGAGAAAGAGCACTGGCACAGGGAAAACGCATTATTGTCGTAACCCCGGTACCGGCTTTAGAAGCTGTTACAAAGGCTAGCATTCCAAATGCAAAAGCCTTACATCTGAGATGGATACAATGGGCTAATTCTCTTACTGCAACGGACGTTGAATACAGATTTGATCCAAGTTTAAAAACACAGGCATTCCTGCAATATGAACACGAATATCCTCTACCAAATTAAATCTTGCCTCTCGATCAGTATGAATATATTATTTATACTGACGGATCTGCTCAACCGGCCATAGGGAGTAAGCAGCAATACAGCGCAGCGTGTGCAATCATTAAAAGTCGCATGCGGGATGGCAAGTTCCATCCAAGTTACACCAAGACGCAATCTCTAGGAGACTGCACGGCTCAGCTGGCAGAGTTAAAAGCACTGATACTGGCACTTGTAAATACGGATCACGAATTCCCCACACTAATCGTGTGTGATTCGTTTTACTGTGTTCAGTCATTTAATGAATACCTATATCATTGGGAGCAAAACGGGTTTAAAGATGCGAAAGGTGGCACAATTAAGCATAAAATGCTATGGGAACAGGTAGCAGAGTTGAAAAACGAGCTACCAAGCACTCACGTGATCCACACACTGAGTCATCAACATGATGGCGTACACGTTGAAGGGAATTCATTGGCTGATGAAGCCACAAAGGGGGCTGTTCGCACGGCTTCCGTAGCTGCACTCACTCGTTCTAAAACGAGGATAGACGGTGATATTATGGTAGCTGTCATTGCTTCACGCAAAGGCAGCACAGCAGTACCTAAAAAATGTCCACTCAAATACTCCTACAAGTTAGATGCACAAAACATTCCATATGCTCAGATTCCTGGAGTGGGGGATAGAGTAATACCAAATATGGATCGTAGGCAAGGTTTAATACTCGCAGCACATGAGGGTTTGGGCTCTGCGCACACAGGGGTTACTGCGACTATTTCCTTACTGAAACAGCGCTATTGGTGGCCAGGGTTAACTAAGCAAACAAAAGACTATGTCTTGAATTGCGACATTTGCCAGCAGATGAAAGGCTCCACGGTAGCAAAACCCACGCAGACTCCATTATTAAAATCAGACAAACCTCTTGCATGTGTGTACTTGGACCACTGCGGCCCCTTACAAACGGACGTGCTTACAAATATATCATGGTTGCAATGGATTCCTGCTCAAGATTCTTATGGGTATGGCCTCAGCGCTCGGCTGACGCTCGAACTGTTATAAAAGATTTGCAAGTCTTTATCGGCACATACGCAGTTAGCACGTTACATTCTGACCGCGGCCCTGCATTTAGCTCTCGAGCTTACAAAGAGGCCATGGAATGAATTGGCGTAGCATTGCGGTACTCTTCTCCGTACCATCCTGAGGGAAATTTGGTTGTGGAAAGGAAAAACCGGGACTTAGAGCAATCTTTAACAGCTAGGGTATTAGGCAAGGGTGGTAGTTGGGTCAAACACCTTTATGGGGTACAGCAGGCATTAAACAACCAGCCAAGAAACTCTCTAGGGGGTGTCACTCCATATGAAGTCCTCTTTGGGACACAAATGTGGGTACCTGATCTTGATTGTGAAGGCGCAGTGGCGGATGAAAAACCATTTGATATCCATGATCGTTTGGCTGTTTTACAGGATCTAAATGAATCCAGGACAAA
Organism: Calotriton arnoldi; assembly: GCA_963921515.1. Classification (NCBI taxonomy): domain Eukaryota; kingdom Metazoa; phylum Chordata; class Amphibia; order Caudata; family Salamandridae; genus Calotriton; species Calotriton arnoldi. The sequence goes on from CAWUFW010008126.1 coordinate 761,422, forward strand.
ACAAAGCAATGTCCGACTAAAGCAGACCGCCACTGGGGAAGTCAAGGCAGACACGGCAAGACCTGTCTGGATCCCAAAAGTCGGGGATCTGGTCAGAGAGAAAATTGTGGACAAAAAGGAATTTGGACCTTCTTACAGAACACCTGTACCAGTCCTTGCAGTACAAGGAACAAGAACTGTACTTTTGCCACCTCTTGCCGGGAAAAAGGAGAAAAGATTTGTCTCAATTGACTTAATCAAACCACACTATGTGGCCAATAATAAGCAGTAGGCCTCGTGGTCTCCACAGTAGCAGACGCCCTCCTCTAGCTACAATCCAAGAAGTTCAAACAGAAAGACTCATCACGTTTGAAGAGCCACCTGTAAGGAATGAAGGACTAAGCAACAATGCTATGGAACTTGTTCCACTTTAACCAAACATTCAAATTCAAAAGGAACATCAGATTAATTCACAAGTTGCAATCAGACCTAATACAGAAGTCTACGTCAACATGCCTCGTCGAGAGCAAAATAACATTTCAACTAATCCCGATGCATTTCCTACAATTGATTGAACTGCTTCTGGCTATTTCATGAACTTTGATACGTTGTCTCTGGATCCAAGCGAGCCAGAAACAACGCCAGCCAAAACACCATTCAAGCTACAAATAAAGAACTTTCTTCATTTTCTAAAAAAGACATGCCTGGTATCGCCTTGGATTGAACTCTGGGTAATTTCTGGGATATTGTTTTTTCTTTTCTGGCTTGGCTTAGTACTAACTTTAGCATGCTTATTAATGGACGCTATCTTCAACAAAGTTCCACAGCCCAAAAGGTCAACATACTACAGACTTGTCATCAGTGAACATTACAGCAGTTCCTATACCGGATGGTATAGTATGGGACAAGGTTGATTTTAACATATTCGGCCAGACCGAACTTTTAAAAATTAATCATATATTTAAAATTTCATTAAGTGATATCATTACCTCAAGTACATTTTCTGATGATTGGGACTCTGATACAGTAAATAACATGCTGTCTGATTTAGAGAAAACTGCTGCATTTTCTAATAATGAAATGTTAGCGGGTTCTTCAGATTATGACACATTGTACTGTTACCAACATTGTGATCATCATTTCCTGCACAAATCCATTTCACCTAGGAATGTTTTTGAGTACCATCAGTGGGAACATTGCCCAACACCACCAAAAAGTAGTTCACAAACGTTTGCACAGAAATTTTCATACTTTCAGGGTTTAACACCACAGATCCAGCCTCATATTACTATAAGGTTGCACCAACAACAGCACTGAAAATTATGTTGACAAACACTAAACAGATTTACTCTGCTTCCTTTTTGGCCCAATTGTCTGAACAGGGTTTCGACCTATGGAAAGACGAAATTGACTGAAAATCAGTTTGGGGTTCAAGGGACTGGCAAGTCCAGGGTACAGAGGCACTATTTAGAGCATGCCTCATTCCACAGCAGATGATCTTTTTAAATGATACTGTGCAACAGACATCCTGTCTTGGACTAGCCAAGAACAAAGACCTGAACACTCCTAGGTTTCCAACACCAACACAGGGGTGGCAGAATTCAACTACAAAAGAAGGGGCAACAGTGGATGCCATCTTAAAGTACAATAGAACAGACCCAAATTGGAAACAGTGGGTGGTTTGGCCCTTAGACACGAATAGCTGTCATAAGCGATTCCTGAACATCACCGAGGAACTCAGTATCCATAGGCCAGACCCACGTTATTTACAGAGAGAACATCCAGGGGTAGTGACATCCTATAGTGTTGGGAAGTTGTGCCTCAGTTGGCTAGAAACCTCAACACTTACAGAAGTGAAACAACACTTATCTTTACTCTCACTTGACATGGATCTTAGGGACTTTTTACTAGGACCCAGGAAAACACGTCAAAAACGTTTCATATATGCAGGCCTTTATGCTGCCTATAATGAAAACTGGAAGATTTCCCAACAAGAAGCCGCAGAGAGAATACAGGAAATAGACCGTAAAACTTAGAAAAAGCTTTAGCTGTGGTAGATAATGGGTTAACAACTTTGACCTCCAGGATATATTCATTGGGCAACATTGTATCTTCTGCTATCCACATACTGGAACAGGATTTAGCCATATTACAACACGGCCAATCTCAGTTACGTTCTATTATGTTATTGAACTGGACGCTGCAATCTTTGCGTGCAGGCTTTGTGCCTTGGTGTTTTATAAACAGTACGTCTCTGTTTTCTGAATACACTCTAACAGATACACAGATAGAAATGCCACAGAGGGGAGCTAAATATACAATGCTGCGTATTGAAAAACTGGACAGGCTACCATTTACAGTGGCGGAATCACCATCAACAGAATGGCTAATTCACGGCCATATCACTCTACCGGTCATGACCTTTCAGTTTCAGTATTGCCTTGAGCAGAGGCTGGCAGGCAGATATGAAATATTGGGTAAAGAATGCATTAAGGAATCCTGGGAATTACCATAGAGATTTCGATGCCGGAGTGGGGATCGTGAAGTGTAGGGAGTGGTACAAACTGCAAGAACGCTTTAAGCGGTTCTCTCATGTGTCAAGACATTATTTTGCACAGAGCTTGTAATGGTTCAATAGCGAATCTGTCTTGCCACAATAAAGGAACTCCAGCTGCCGTGATCACACCAGTTTTTGAGTTACTCTCAAATGGGAGTTACTTGATGCTGAATGATCAAGGTTGCTGTGGCATGCTTCCGGGCATCGCCTATCTGGTCACCGTGAATGCAAGGTTACTTGCCGTATGCAAGTATTGTTTCCCCCAACAAGTACAGTCAGGGAGGCGCCTTTGTGGCCTTTGTTAGAGATATCTTTTATAAAATTTGACACTTTGAGCAGACTGAAAGCCATGATTTTACAGCAAACTGTACCCTTAACCTCCGCTCGAGAGACCTTTGATCTTCAAGTTGCAAGGACCTCGACCGAGATACAGGCACTTATTCGTACAAACTGCCCCTTTCATTTCGTAGAAATGGTGGGTCGTATCTTTAACATGTCTGATACGAGTGGTATTGTACACCTATTTAAGACCATAGGGTCAGGCTTCCTAAGCACCTTCCAAACAGTCCTCGGAGTTATCCCAAATTTTATACACTTCGTATTTGGAAGCATCTTTGGAGGTTTTCCTCTGATACTGCTTTTAATAGCTGGAATCCTGATCATCATTTTCCTGATACGCAATGGACGGCCCAATCACGAACGAAATGGCGAAAGCTCTTCTGGAACGTAAATACCGTGAGCGCATGGTACAACATCTGGGCGCGCCTCGCCTACGAGAACTGAGTGCTTCTTGGTTCTTATCGTTTAGACCAGTCTGGATGGACTGCATCTTACCTGTTCTTCGATGCCTGTTTTGCGGTGAAGAATGTGTGTTGGACATCTGTCTGACACTTGAGTCGGAAACGCCTGCGGACTTGAACACAAGGCTGGAACCGCTGAGGTCCCACGCTCAGCTGTGTCCCCAGCGTATTCCTATCCTGACGACTGCATTCCTTGAAAACCCGCAGGTGACTTTTGCTACAACTGAGGTGAGCATCAGCTCAGCCACCACTAGCGCTGACACCAGCACAAGTGCTACAACTAGCACTACGGGCACTGAGGTATCGACTACAGCACCGGCTGCCGATATGCCAACTATGGGCAGTACTGAATATCATCTGTGCTCCATCGACGTACTGTGTGAAATATTACAATTCCTGTCCCCTACAGCAAGTGACTGTGATGTTGCGTCTCACAGCCAGGACACTTAATCTTCAATTGGCTCATCATGTGCTGGGAAAGAATTCGGAGTTTCCATTTTCATTTCAACTCTGATTAAATTTGGAACATTTCCTACTAAATTGACACTATCGCTAGAGAAAGCATGGCCTTCTAAAGACTCTTGTAAGAGTTTTAAATTCTATAAATGAACTCAGCTAGACCTTTGGCTTAGGTACAAATTAAAAAAACTGACTCTACACATTTTTCCCCTCTTAGAAATGTTTTTAGAATGCTTTTAAAAAGTTTAAAAATGTTTTTATGTAGCTCACTGACAATTATATGCGGTACCACCTAGTATGACTTAGTAGTTTGCTATCATTGTTTATTATTGTTGAGTATTAAGAGGAGTGGGTATTATGTTTCATATAGTTGCCCTAATATAGGCATGGTTTGAGATGCCCTAATATAGGCACAATCTTTCACCTACATTAGTTCCCTATTCTCCACAATAACGGGCGCTGAGGGCTGAACCTTATCTAGACTGTGGTTTGGGTACAGAAGGAGGGTTTTTCCCAAACAATGGCCTCCTATACCATCTTCGATGTGCTCATCCAGTATGATTAAATATTCATAAGAGTTCTAGGAAACCAGGCAGGGGCTAGAATCCACCTGCATAAACATCTACGTAACCGGTTCATCCCATACGTCATCTTCATACCCAACAATGGCTAACACAAGACACAAGGGACAAAGGGACTCTATACTTTCCTGTATAAATACAGCACCTCTTGCTATCAGTAGTTAGAGGGAACCGAGACTTCCAGGCCGACACACTGACCAGAGACGCTGAGGCTCCTGCATGCAGTCGCTCCAGCTGACAGTGGTCTAATCATCCCTTGCGGGGTGTCCAACTCGAGACCAGGACGAGGTCCCACACTCTCATTATTCAGGTAATGGGGTATGACTAAATCCTAGCGGGATTCTTGGCTTCTTTCGCACCTACTCACATGCTAAGTACACTTAGGTACATCTAGACAGGCATCGTAGGAGTATGCGCTTTATTTTATAAATGCATTTTATATTCATGTATATGTTCATGACTATTGCAAAATGGTAGAACTGTACTATCCTTTTCTATTCACTGTACTGCTGATCATATATCTCTGCTACTGTTTAACAGTTGTCGCAGCACATATATTTTATACTAGAAGAACAACTGCGCAATAAATTCTTATTGTAAACACGCTCGACTGTTTCTTCTGTGTAACTATCTGAGACCAAATGAGCAAGCACGAGTGACTGAGCTAAAAGTAGTACATTGTTTCCACGAGTCTGAGGAATCAGGGTTGTTGTGTTCTGAAGTTGCCAAAAACTAATCTCTCTAATAACAAGCATTTGCAATGCAATCGGTCTCGCCTTTGGGACCTTATATGTATTTAGCTATGCAGCACATTAGCCTGGGTTCTGAAACATGTACTATTCTTTAACATGGAGGGAAAGTAAGCACCAAACTGCGTGACACACCAGGTATGGGAACACATGGAGAGACACATTGCCTTTCAGCAGGAAATGGTATAGTCAAAAGCTCTGTTTTTAATATAAAATCAGGGCCTTCGGTGGTCATATCACTGAAAATACAAGATTTGAAAAAAATATTATTGTCTATGGGTGCTCGTGGAAGACAATTTCTATGGACTGGAATCTAGAGAATGCTAAAGTGATTCTGGTATTTTACTGACCTCTGCCACTTGCGATCATTGACAGGTTCATTACCCACCGCACTCGTGAGATCAGTGTCTCCGCTGCAGCAAATCATCCATTCAGGAAACGACAGTGAGTTTCTGGCATTGAGTGAATGAGGGACTAGGAACTTGGAGCTCGTTAATGCAGCCAAGCGTGGGGACAATGGCCTCCCTGCAGACATTACGAGCCGGTGTACTGCCTAACCTGCTGTATGAAGATCGAGCCGCCACACGGGTCAGGCGGAGAGATACTGACCAATGTGGCCACACTGAGATTTTGCCATTCCATCAAGTCTCAAATTTCAGATGTGTGCAGGTTCCCCCTACACATGTGGCAGAGAACATGATTGGTCCATTAATAACGCACCTCTGTTACGCTCTGAAATATGTATAAAGTCCGTTACATTTAAAGGGAAAGATTAAGATGAACTATTTAAACTACTTTGTCACAGGGTCCTGTGTACAAATTTTCCAGGTTTAGAAATATACATAATAAAAAGCATAGTGTGACATTAGTCCGGCGCTGGCCTTGGCCAAATGCAGTTTGATGCTAGTCCGCCGTGGTTCAATTCTGGAGAAGCAGTGTTTGATTCTTTGCCAGGACTGCGTAATCTTACACCGTTGTTATGTTCTCTGGGACCAATGCTTAGTAACAGTGGGTTAGCACGAGGCAATAGTTGGCCGGTGCTGTATTGTTTTAACGCATCGCTGTGTAACCTGTACTCATTGATGCATGGTTTTGGCTCAGCGCTATTTTCTCCCATCACTATCTTACATTAGTCTAACATTGTAAGATCTCTGGCCAGCAGCTCGTTCATTAATCACCAGTTTGTTATTTGAGCCCCAAGAGATATTTGCCCCACTATACTATACACAGCATCTCTCTTATTTGGAAGGCTTACACAATATCTCTTTTCTTGATGCTTAGTTGTTGGTGTTTTGAGTGTAAAATGTCACTTTCGACTGCATGAAACAAAAAATTGCCCCAGCCACGATGTCAATCAAATAATGCGTTTATGCAGAGGATTTTAAAAAAGTCCAAAGTTTATTAAAGGGCAAACTAAATAAAAGCCTGGAGATGCCGGGGATTGAACCCACGGCCTCATACATGCGAAGCTTGCGCTCTACCACTAAACTACATCCCCATTGTACTTGACAGACATCCGTGCTACCCCATTATAGTAAGCAGAACATGGGAGCTCGTCTTTCAACGTGCAGAGATGTAGTAAGGACAGCAGGAGGAAGGGGACATTTTACAATCGGGAGGGGGGGGGAACAGGAAGGAAAAAGAAAGGATAAAACTCGCTCCCCTCAAGTCTGCACACATTTTCACCGCTTCTCCAGGGGAAACAAATACCCACCATGAAACCTTAGGCTGGCGGTAGATGTCACCCCCCTGCAGCCTTGTGATGGGCAGTCTGGTGGAGCCCCCCAATCAGCCGCCCTACATGGAGAGGGGGAGGACAGCGAGCCCCGTGCGTCACATGAAACTGAAGACAACTCTCCCACATTGATCAGGGTAGTCTAGGCATGTTTACTAAGTTACATGTGTGTCTAGATATGGCATGTGCATTCACGTCTTCATGTGCCAGTCCACCTTCCGCTACATGTGCTTGTTTGCTCATGGCCGCATGCATGCATTTTTGTGCAATTTACACACGGAGCATGAGTGGATATTTTTACTGCAGTGCATGTATAGAGCAGTGCACACTGCACGCACTGCAAGGATGTGGGGCCCCTGCAGGATTCACACAGTGAGCAGCTGTCGGGTGCTCGCACTCTGACCACCTCACCATAAAGCTCATAAACATAAAGGTGTCAAGGTGCCCGTGTTATTACTGCTGTGCCATAGGAGTAGGCAGGAGACAGCCGCGATGCAGCCAGCAAAAGCAGGCGGGCGGTAGCAGAGCTGTGTGCTGCAGCTGTCCAGGGGAGAACGGGGTGCAGCTCCTAGTTGGCCATGCATCACAGACGCTTCTGTGATCTTTGCAGATTCCCTTCACCATCCCAAAGTGTCCAGGCCACAGATCAACCAAGGTGCACATCCCGCGTGCGCTCGGCAAGGGTGGAAGCTCCGCCGGGACAGCTCCTGAACCCGCCCCGCCTCTGAGTACAGAACAGAAAGGCGCGAGAGCGGTATAATAAAGTTAAAAAAATATAAAAGCTATACCAAACAAGAGTAGTTAGGCGGGTGATCTGCGGTGAGGAGGACGGAGTGGAACCCACCGCGCTTTTTGTCCTGTTTCGTTTCTGCTTGTGCTGTCTCTGCCTTCCGCTGTAAATTGGCCCGTGTATGACTTGTAAAGACGTTGTATGCGCATGTGTTTTGGATAGGATAGGACAGGTCAGGCAAAATATAGTGCGAACTCACGCAGCCAATCCCAGGAGAAAACAAGCATTTACAAATGCAATAGGACTCGTATTTACGCGAGTCCTATTGCATTGTAAATAAAACTGCGGTCGTCCAAGAAGGCAGGAACGGGAGTGGGTGGGGGGGTTGTGGTGGGCAGAGAAGTGATGGTCTGCGGGAGGGAACAGGGGGAGGCAGGGGAACCTAACAGTTTTAAAAGTAAAGGGGCCGATAGCTATGGAAGGAGAAAAATGACGACATGGCCGTCAGGAGGCGGGATTAAGTTGAGGAAAACCAATCAGATTGCAGCATTTAGGAATTCGGCCAATTAAAAAGATAGGCAGAAAGTGGGCGGAGCTTCCCCCACTATACTGTATACAGCATCTCTCGACGAGACAGCGCATGCGCTGCCTAGCCGAGACCTAAAAAGGAGATTCTAGTGGCACTGTGAGCTAGCTAATGCAAATCAGGCTAACATACGCGGCGGGGGTGCTCAGAATCAGTCTATCACCAGGCCCACAGTGTATGTTATCCAAAAGCGCAGGTCCTGCAGGGGTACTATAGGAACTACACTACATCCCACTTAGGGCGACAAATGCAAAACGGACAAGTGATGGACGGAATGCTAAACAATGTCAATCACTCACCCCCAATACAAAGATCTGGGCCTAAATCCATAGATTATTTGCTCACCATGCCATTCCAGTTTGGATCCAGCCATATATAAATCAGTGTTGACCTTGCTCCCCATGGGAACAGTCCAGCCTGATCTGCCAGGCCAGGTCCTCACTGGACCGGAAACAAGCATCCTAGGACTGGTTTCAGGGTATCACCCCTCATCACCCAGGCTAACTTGACTCCAATTACATTGGGAGCATAGGACCCACGTCTTGGCATGCCAATCCCACTTAGGGCGATAAATGCAAAAAGGACAAGTGATGGACGGAATGCTGAACAATGTGGAGAGGAGTTGGCCTAACGGCTAGGGCGGTCGACCTCGGAGCTGGGGAACTAGGTTTGAGTCTCGGCAGCGACGCACAACATCCTGTGATTCTGGGCAAATCACTTAATCTCCCCATGCCTAACAAAAATGAATGTGTCCTCATGTAAACGCAACTGGTGCTCGTGTAAAGCGCTCTGATACCCGAATCGGGTCCAGTTTGCGCTGTATAAAACTCCGTAAAAATGTCAAGCACTCACCCCCAGTACAGAGATCTGGGCCTAAATCCATAGTTTTTTTGCTCACCACGCCATTCCAGTTTGGATCCAGCCATATGCAAATCAGTCTTGACCCTGCTCCCCATGGGAATAGTCCAGCACTAACTGCCAGGCTAGGTCGTCACCGGACTGGAAGCAAGCATCCTAGGACAAGTTTCGGGGTATCACCCCTCATCAGCCAGGATAGCTTGACTCCGGTGGCAATGTGAGCACAGGACCCAGCTCTGGGCATTTCCATCCCACTTAGGGTGACAAATACAAAAAGAACAAGTGATGAACAGAATGCTGAACATTGTCAACCACTCACCCCCAGTGCACTGATCTGGGCCCAAATCCATCTTTTTTTGTTCACCATGCCATTCCAGTTTAGACCCAGCCATATGCAAATCAGTCTTGACCCTGCTCCCCATTGGAACAGTCCAGCCTGAACTGCCAGGCCATCAGCGGACCAGAAACAAGCATCCTAGGCCAAGTTTCGAGGTATCACCCCTCATCAGCCAGGATAGCTTGACTCAGAGGGCAATGTGAGCACGGGACCCACGTCTGGGCATATCCATCCCACTTTGGGCGACAAATACAAAAAGAACAAGTGATGGACGGAATGCTGAACAGTGTCAAGGACTCACTCCAGTACAGAGATCTGGGCCTAAATCCATAATTTGTTTGCTCACCACACCATTTCAGGTTGGACCCAGACATATGTAAATAAGTCTTGACCCTGCTCCCCATGGGAACAGTCCAGCCTGAACTATCAGGCCAGGTCCTCCCCAGACAGGAAACAAGCATCGTAGGACCAGTTTCGGGGTATCACCACATATCAGCCAGGATAGCTTGACTCCAGTGGCATGGCAAACACGGTACCCAGGTGTGACCATACCTGTCTCACTTAGATCTGCTCCATTTGATGGAGTGATAGGATAGCCTTCTAGTGTCCCTGCTGGCCACATGGAAAACTAGATCTTCCAACTCCAGAGGCTTCTCCTCTAGACTGACCATTTCCTCTTCCTACTCTCCCCCTCCTCTTTTTCCCCCTTTTTTTGCACTCTCTAGGCAGCTCCTCTCTCCTTCTCAATAACAGTCTGCTGCATGTTCTGAAATTTCAAAGGCATCACCTTTGATTCAACATTCTATTTCTGTCTTCTGATGCCACACAGTGGTTCCCAATCGTTACTAGTTCAGCCAACTTCTTTGTTTGGTATCCAAAGCAAATTGTCATCAAATTCTTGTATTCGGTAATGTGGAAGCAAAACCATACCCCAAAATTTAGACATCCCAAATGTTTACCTCATCTGGCTCTCCCACAAATTCAATTGTGCATTAGGGCACCCCCTTACATCAGTTGGTAGGAAAAACAGTTCAAATAAATATCGGGACCTCAAAAATAACTGAGTTCTAGACCAATAAACAGTTAAAGGGATTTATTACAAAATTCAAAAATATGTGTTCTACAGATAACGTCATAAAGGCTCTTAGTTGCAAGGTTATAAAGAGTATGCAAAATAAGAAACTATTCTAAGTCCCAAATGAGCAGCAAAATCAAAAGAAAGTCAGGCAGCATCTCAAGGGGTTCTTATACACAGTTTTTGCTTAACAAATTAGACAAACTGCGAAATCATCATGGTGTGAGCAAAAGTATTGTTTCTTTAGCAAATCAGAACACAAATATACGTCATTACCTCATCACATAAGCACTATCCCAGTCTAAAAACGTATTCAACACTATCCATGATAATACCATCCAGAGATGTTCTAACTAATATGAAAAATTTAGACAATTAAACTTTCACCGAATTAATAGACTAGTGTTTACAACAGAAGGCAGCAGAAGGGACCTGGATAATGTTTCAAGTCCTAGAGAACAAGGAAAGTTCATGGAAATCTATGTAATCATAACAGTGGAAATAAATTACTACAAGTCAGCTTGACCGTGCTCCGTGGAGCCTGTGTGGAGCAGATGTAGGCGGGAGAAGCAAGAGTGAGTGACAGGCATGGCATCCATCTTGTCTAAGATGGCATCTAACAGAAAAATGTGGCATAACTAAAATACATTAGTAAACACACTTCTACTCATCATGTAAAACTTGTTTCAACTGTAATCATGTTAATTCAGCCTATATATGCAGAATCAATTGTGAAAAGCATAGTATTCATCATTATTAGTGCACAAAATATAAACCCCAAAAAACAATCTAACGGTAACCATCCCTTCAAAAAAGCTACACCTACAAGATCCTTAGTCATATCCGTCAGAAGAGCTATACTTGAATATCCTACAGACATATCCTTAGGCATGTCTAGGAAGTCAATTAGTGCTTCACCCTTAATCTGTTTACAATTTAAGATCTTAGTCCAATCAGTTTTTACCAGACAAACATCAGCTACTGCATTTAACAAAGCATCCTTTGCAGCACTCAGCACTCCATCATTTCTGGGGCCACTCTTGGCCATGTAGACTTTTTCACCAGCTAATCCCTAACTTCACTCGGCACCACTAATCATAACAATTGGTTCACATCCGGCCAATTGGGATGATACACTTGAAACACACTTAGCTGCTTCTCTCAAAACTAAGTATGGTTTCCTCAGATGTTTGAGAATTGTTTCTTAATGTTCAATAAGTCAGAGGAACATCGACCGTGATATACCCCTTGTCACTGGGTATTCTCTCAAAGGTAGCAGTGTATCAGGAGCAGACAGGGAGGGAGTTCTTGTATTTAGCATCACTAAAATGGGGCAAAGGAAAGCATCTTCTAACTATTTGGTATGTAGTTCATCTTAAGCTTTCTCTGGTATTAGTGGGGCTGCGATCTTGGAGGTCCTTGCATCCACCAGGTACAGCTCATACTCAGTTCAGCATGCTTGATCTCTCTAGTCAAATCGCCAGGTCCAGTGCTGGGCTGTGCCTCACTGCAATTCCTCTGGCGAAATTTCTCCCTGCCCTCTGGCACCTGAGTAATTTTGTGAAGTCCAGTACTGCTTTCTCCTGCTGACTTAGTACAAATGGTTTCCCAGTCGGTACACCATTTGTAAAAATAAAACTTAACACTTCTGGAGGCCTAAAAGCCTAACATGCATTTAATGCTAAAATAGCCATCATGCAAGAAAAACAATAATTGACAACTGCAATTTCAATGGACCGGAGCAACCACCCACAATCATGTTGGAGCTTGTAATGGTAAAATCTAACAGCCTGATTCTCAAAGGTAAACTTAAACTTATCAGTAAGCTTGGTATTTTTTGGCATTCACAAACTACGTGCAGAGCTTTGAAACTCCACACTCCCTATTCTTATGTGTGCGGAGGTTTCCACACCCGTAGACTCCTCAGTTGTGGCGGAGAACTCTGCACACATAAGTATAATTGTATTTTGCAGTACCTTTTGTAGTAATACAAAAGGTGCTACAAAATTTAGTTTGACTATCAGGCCCTATATGTTACACCCACATTTTAATAAAATTTTTCTCAATGAAAGTGAATGGAAGCAAATTTATGTGATCAAAACTGTTACTTTAAGTGAAGCTGATCAACGAGCAGATGGTAGGAGCTTCTCATGAGAAAGAATGTGAAAAGTCTTTAAGACAAAATTAAATGATACGAACAGGTGGGGATTACTTCCATTTTCTCAAATCCACACTTTGAGGTGCCAGTTTTAAGATGAGGCTACAGTTACTACAAGGTGCAGGAAAACGTGCAAATGTATGACACTATGAATGGTTCTATAACCTCAGAAATACATGAAAGGGAGCAGACGTGTTAGGATTAGAATACTCATTCAGTTAATACCAGAATAAAATCGTAATTCAATAGTTAACACAAACATTAGCAGGTTCATAGTAACGTAGTAATAAGAAGGCACAGAAATAACTGATTTAATTTTTCAGGGGATATTTCGGAAAAGTGAAAGCCGCAACAACAAGGCGTTTACTTTAAATTCAGTAAAACCAGACTCAGGACAGTGAAGTCATAAAAATAGTCAGGGAACTAATCTAGCACACAGATTGCACGGTAAGGAGTCTATACTAGACAGCCTTCTCTTTATCGCTGGACAGAGGTGAGGACACCTCTTTTGAGACAGTGCCAGGACAGTAGAGCTCTTTATGACAGGTAAGTATAGGGCATGTGAAAAATGATGGACAGGTAATTAGGTGACGTGAAGGGTTTTAATATCCTGTTTCCTATCTAGTTCCTCGTGATGTGGGATGACAGAAACCTGGAGGGGTTGCTGTGAGGTGCAGATTTCAAGCTTTAAGTTTGATGTAACAAAGTTAAAAACTGTTTAGTTATACTGTGCACTTCTTTTCCCTCACTGCATGGCACTAAAGAATTGTGGGTGTCAAATGTTATCTACACACTCATAATTCTAACATAGGTGTATTTACTATCAGCTTTACTCCAGTGATGTGCATCGGACAACATGGAAAAAACAACGATTTGTCCTTTTACTTAAATTAGCCTACGAATAAGTCAGTGTCTCAATGATGCGGATCCTTGGTTTATCAATGAATGCAGGGTCGGTTTGTGCAGGACGCACACCACTTCTACCAGCCAATGTGGCATTTTAGGTTTTATGCAGGGAGCCACAGGGCCAGTACAGGCACGAATATAATATCAACTGACATTGAAAAAGTAAATCAGATTTCACAAGTATGTTCATTGTAAGACCTGTCTTCAATGAGAGGGACCGCTCTCAAAACTTTCTACCGATTAGTGATTGTTGAGGCGCTGTGTATGCGCGAACTTTCTTCTTGTGTGTTAAGAGGCCTTAAGTGTAACATAACCTGCCAACCCTGTCCCTTCCCTTAGGTTTGAGCATGTCCGACTTACAAATACAGAACCCGGCACTTGCTTCAAACTATGTCGTGGCCACTGGGTCCACCCTACACTATTTTTAGCATGCCCCAGGGAGCAGCTTTACATCAAAACCCTGCAACATGCATTTTGTTCACTAGATTGAATCTCACACGTTTTCTTTTTTCAGGTTGATGTAGATTCAAATAGTTTAAGGTTTTTCATAACGGTATTCTATGATTTCGTATGAAATATTATAGCTATCTTAATGACGTTTTAAAGATTACAGTCCAGATGAGTATTGGTAGCAATTAAAACGGTGCTGACAATTGCCCTGAATCATTAAGATGCCCCCTGCGGTGAGCAGGCTGTCTATGTAGAATCGGGGAAATAACTGCGGTGAATGCAAACCTCAGACAGCACCGCCGGAAGCCAGTGACTGCCCCTGCGGCATCCGTATATTACTTTAGACTAAAGTGAATGCCAGATGATGTATGTCAGGGCAGGCAGTCAGTTTGTGTCAGAGTCCTGACAGCATGTCAGATAACATCGTGTCATCGGGATGTTATGTTTGTGATTCTTTTGTGAACAGTGATCGTGAGTGTCAGTGGTCGATACAGTCTCTTACAGACTGCTCCCAAGTGGCTCCTATCGCTCAATGAGAAGGCTGCTCAAATCACACAATTTGACAATGAGCGCGGAAACGTGATGTTTCTGGGCGCCTAGCGCTGTAGCAACCTCCATTAACTTTTAAGTAAACCAAATGAAATCTTTATCATGTTGTGTGACTTGGGGATAATGTGATCCCTAACGCAATAATTTGGAATACCTTATTTGAATCCCGTGGTTCTGTTTGGTAGGAGTCTGTTTTGGCTGTTGTTGCTTCTCCACAGGAGGGGGGACTGCCAGCCTTTGCTACAATGGAAAATAAGGGCTTTGCAGAAAAATGACTAAATTCCTAAGCAGTTCAATAGGTAACATTTCAAACTTTACTCTTTCTGTGGGTTGTCTTTGTTTAGAAATATTGCATAAATATTTCCAGTCTTTTATATCGTGATTAAAACTGGGTTTAAGCTAATTTCAAAATATTCCCAGCTTCGCCAGGGAAAGAAATATAGGCCTGGGAGGTAGTGCATGTTGCAGAGGATTTTCCTCACCTTCTCAGAGTTATTTGTCTTGTTTAGCTTCTTTTTTCACAACCCCTGGTTTCACAATGCTCTCTCCTATTACTTTGGCTATCTGTTTCCTTCATTGTTTTTTTTTTTATTTTTTATTTTTTATTGAGCAGCGCATTAGGTACATCAAACAGACATTCTTAAATATCATTATTAAAAGTCATCTGTACAAAAGTTTAAAAAGCTTCCTTTTTCAAGATAAGATTTTAAAAAGAGAATATAACTGTAGCAGCTAACGACTTGATCAATCCGAAACAACAATGTGCAAATCATCTAATAAAAATTCAGTAGTAAAAAAGAAAGTGCAAATGCTTTTAAAGTGCAATAATGAAGAAAAAGTGTTAATAGATTTTCTTGCCGAAAGCTACTACCTTATCGGCATTAACATCGATATCGGGTATTATTATCCTTCCTTTGACTTTTCTAAATCACTAAAAAACTTCAATTCTTTTTCAAATTTCCTAGTGGCTCCCACCCGTCTAGCGTAAGCTTCTTCAAACTTACGAGTTCTTTTCATTTTATTAAACAACTTCAAATGCAAGGGGCTTCTCTAGATTTCCAATTTTGGAGAATTAAAGAACGGGCTACAGTACCAGAAATAAATATAAAAGATATTTCATCTTCGGTTAACCGCGTTCTATCATTACAGATACCAAACAGAGCAACCTCAGCCTCGAGCGAAACCATCTTCCCAATTGCCTGCTTGATATCTACAAAAATAGCTTCCCAAAAAGGTCTCAGTCGTGGACATGCAAAAAAAATATGATGCCATCCACCTTCCCCATCCGCCTGGCAGCAAAAGCACTTATTTTCCGCATCTGGAAATCTTTTTTTTAAGGCTGCCGGAGTGAAATAGGAAAGCCAACGTGCTAAAAAGGTCATCCTTTTAAAATTTGCTGCACGCAGGGATTTACTTCCTAGACAACATAAAATCTCCCACTCCTTGAGGGAAAAAGTACAATGTGTCTCACGAGTTATTTTGGCCAAATGGTTCTCAATCAAGGATACATGACCTCGGTAATGTAATAACCGGTACCAGTTCCCTACGCCACAGACTTTGGCCCCATAAAGAGCTACCACAAGTTGATTAGAAGTATCAAACAAGCCATTAATATTTTTTAAGAAATGGACCACTTGTAAATATTCAAAAAAGGCAGGTCTCCTAAGGCTCCCTGTTCTTGCCATAACCTTTTGCCAGGAGATCACCCTATTTTGGATAATAAAGTGTCTTAACTCACTTAGTCCACGACTTTCCCAACTATTAATATAACTTGCTCGAAGCGGAAGGCCGAGACTTGTACATTCTCTCACTTTTAAATATTGCAAGCCCGAAGAGCCCGTTTTTAAAAAAAGGACAGAAGTCTAGCGTAGTGGTCCTTTAAAATGTTATACCTAGTTCTCTTAGGAAGTTTAGAAGTTTTTAAAAACACCCGAGTTTGAGTACCACTTTCTTGTGTCATTTTATCTAAAAAGAAGCTATCTCTAGTGCCTTTTGACCCCATCAAGTTAGACACTAAGTCCAAAAAGCGGCCTCATAATAAGTTTTTAAATGGGGCAAGGCTAAGCCCCCTTGAACAATAGGTAATTGTACCACAGTCAGTTTAACCCTTGAGGCTTTTTTCCCCAAATACAATCTCTAAACAAGGTTTCAATTTCTCTAAAAAAGGACTGATTTATCTTAATTGGAACATTCAAAAACAAGAATATAAGCAAGGGAAGTATAGACATTTTAATTAATGAGACTCTCCCCACTAGCGATAAAGGAAGCAAAAGCCACTGTTCCAAAAGTCTCTTAATTTTCTCTTTTGTTTTTAGATAGTTTAACTTGTATAGCTGTTGATACTGACTGGACACGAATATCCCTAGATACCTGATTGGATTTGATTTAACAGCTTGTGCCCTTAAACAAGATAAGAGAGAATTTGGTTCAATATTGAGGGCGAGGACTTCGGTTTTGTTAGAATTTATTTTATAGCCACCGATTTCCTCAAAATTCCTGAATTCCCTTAAAACCCTCTCAAGATTCTCATTGTCAGGCATCAAATATAAAATTATATCGTCCGCAAACAATTTTAGCTTTGTCATATCAGCAACAGGGGGTTGAATGACAACGTTATTTCGTATTTTAATTGCCAATGGCTCTATAAAAAAAGTAAAAAGCAGTGGCGAGAGCGGGCAACCCTGTCTTGTCCCACGGTTAATTTTTATAGTTCCGGCTCTTTTCGAATTTATTGTTACTATTGCAGTGGCTCCTTGATACAAATTGCGTAACATGTTAATAACCTCTATGGGAAAGCCATATAAACCGAGGGCAATAAACAGGGTTCTCCAATTGACCAGATCGAATGCTTTCTCAGCGTCGACCATAATAATGCATGCCGGAATAAAATTGGTATTAAAATAATCCAAGGCATGTATTAAAAACTCAGTATTGGCCGTCATTGATCTACCTGCTATAAAGCTGGTCTGATCTCTATGAATTGTCTCTTGAGCGGCCAATAAAAAACGCTCTGCCCATACTTTCATTAAAATCTTGTAATCTGAATTCAACAGGCTGATAGGCCTGTATGAATTAACATCTGTAGGATTTTTATCTTTCTTTACAAAGGACACAATTATCGCCTCTTTAAAAAATGAGGGAACCACACCACCCAGTTTAATATAATTAAATAATTTTTTCAAGGGGGCAATCAATTCCTCCGAAAAAACTTTATAAAATTCAATTGGGAAGCCATCCTGCCCGCATGCTTTGGCCCCGGCAGTTGCTTTAATGGATGCCAGTATCTCGGCAGATTCCACATCCGATCCTAATTGGCTGAACCGAGTGTCTGAGATTTTTGGAAAATTCACATTTGTGAAATAATCCTGGATCTGTTCCTCCGCCACAAGATATTCTGTGGAATAAAGTTGATGGAAATGCTCTAAAAAAATCTGAGGGATCTCATCACCAGCGACTACTTCACGACCAGTATGAGGGTCTAACACTTTTGATATTATGGTGGCTTCCTGTTTTTTTCTTGTTGAATTAGCCAGGAGTTTCCCAACTAACTGACTTTCTTCGTATATCTTTTGTTGGTATGTTTGAGAGCTGCAGATCTCCTCAATAACGAAGAAATCCCTCAGAGCTGTTCTGGCCTGATCTAGTTGATTAGGGAGTATCTGAAGCTGGAGAACATACTCTTTTTCAACCGCTGTTTGTAATTCGACTATCTTCAACTTTCGCGCTTTAATCCTGGCAGCAGTAAAGGAGATTATTTGACCGCGGGCTGCCGCCTTAAACCCGCCCCACACAGAAAAAG
Organism: Calotriton arnoldi; assembly: GCA_963921515.1. Classification (NCBI taxonomy): domain Eukaryota; kingdom Metazoa; phylum Chordata; class Amphibia; order Caudata; family Salamandridae; genus Calotriton; species Calotriton arnoldi. Next base: position 779,730 of record CAWUFW010008126.1, read on the forward strand.
GTTCTGCAGTATCTTCATTAATTTTAAAATACTCAGAAATCCATTCCCTGAAGCCTTCCACCCAACCCTGGTCTTGGAGGAGGAGGCGGTCGAGCTGCCACCTGGGCCACTCTCCTCCCCCTCCCTCAATAGTTAATTCAAGACCAATGTATGCGTGGTCAGAAAAAGGATTGTAACCTATTCCTGCCCAAGAAATCTGGAAAGATCTAGATACTAAAAAAAAATCAATTCGAGATGCGGTTTGAAAGCGATGTGAATAACAAGTAAAAAATTCTTTATCAGGGTTAATATCACGCCAGGGATCTACCAATTGATATTCCTGTCGGATAGCTTCCACTATTTTTTTGGTGTTTGGTTTTAATTGTTTTTTATTTTTGTTAGAAGTATCCTTTCTTAAATCTTGTATAAAATTAAAATCTCCTCCTACAATAAACTGTCCAGCTGCTTCTATCATAAGCTCATTTATTTGGATCAGAGCAGAAATGTCATCGAAAACCGGACCATAATAATTAATAAAATTTACAATCTTCCCCTGTAACCTAGTTGTCACCCATATCCATCTCCCTTGAGAGTCCCTATGCACTTGTAAAAATTCCCAAGAAAGCTTTCTTGAGAAATAAATAGCAACTCCTCTCATGGCGAGGCCTGCAGATGCAAAAAAAACATTAGTAAAATCCCTGGGTAGAAATAACTTGGGAGAATTTGATTTTAGATGCGTCTCCTGAAAAAACAGGACATGTGGGTTAAATGATATCAGCCATCTAATGAGGGCACCATACTTTTTTTTGTTCAAAATTCCATTAGCATTAACTGATAGGATCTTACACTTACTAATTTCCATTGATAATTCTATCTATCAGGTAGACTCCTAATTTCCTTGATAACAATAATTTAAACGGTGTCCTATCAATACCTTCTGCTCTAGCTCTTTTTCCTGCAACAAACCCTTTCCCAGACCCACCCTTCCCTCCCCAAAAGAAAACCCACCCCTCGAAATGCGGAGAAACCCTCGTTGGCCACGCTAGCCACATTTCACCCCACCCACCTAACATCCTGGGTGTCCTGGAATTACACCCTGGGTGACCCCACTTAGCCCAGCCCCCCCAAAATATAAAATAGAAAGAATAAACAAAAATTAACTAACTAAGAAGTGTACCAATGCCACTAACTAGAAAAAGCCCTTGTGTTGCTTTACATCACAACAATAAATTTAAACTGTTCATTTAAACTATGCCTTAGATAACCCCACTCACCCCTACACCTTTAATTCAGAAAAACCCTTTAATAGTTACCATAAACATATACATATCTGCTACTTAAACCATTCCTCACGATCCTTGCGAGATCTCTTTTAACAATGCCTGCGCTTCTTCCAAATCTGAAAACATAAAAAACTTCCCTTTAACTAATACCCGCAATTTCGATTGTTGAGCAATCGAAGCTTGAGCACCATGCGCTTTAAACAAGTGAAGAATCCTAACAAATTCTTTGTGTTTCCTTCATTGTTCATGACGATTCTACCAAAACATTGAGTTTGCCGTTTTATGGCCCCACAATATCGACTGCCACCTAATCGTAAAGGTAACTAGATGTGGATAAGTCAGAAAGCACGGCCAGGGAGGCAGTGTATATGATTTATTCTCAATCACACCAACTTATACGTGTCCAATCTGTAAAATATATCCAGAAATCCTGTTGCCCCATAGGGATAGCAAGAGAGATTTGACATTCCTCTTTTGATCAAGTAGCTTATTCTATGCATACAGGATATTATCCTATGAAATTAGGGGACGTTCTCCCTCGTCCTTACTCTTGTGGTTGATAGGATCTAGGTACCAGGTTCTCACCTGTAACACTTTCTTCCCTGTGGAAAGAAATAGAGTGGATAAAGGCTGGCAGTACGAATAGCTCCTGCAGCCCCTTTTCCATTCTCCAAAGCTTCAGCTGTGCAGTCCTCCCCTTTCTCTTCAGTGCACAAATATCAGTGTGGCGAAATGGAGTGCAGTATGTCTGTCATCCTGAGCATCTCCTGCAACCCCTCCTGGAGTCCTAGAGGTTCTAGCCCAGCTACCCGGTGGCTGGCCTCTAGCAATACTTGAATGGGTAGAGGATGGTCCAAAATGCACATTCAGTGATGTTGCCATTTATGATTGGTCCCTAGTCTGGAGAACCCCCATCCACCTTTAAAAGCCAACCCCCCCCCCCCCGCCCCTTCTATGCTTTTCTGCTGAGTCATTTTTGCAATGCTGCAGGTATGGAGAGAGGAGCCCTGAATGTTGGGATTCCAAAAAGGATTGCTGTAAGTCCCTGTACTCATTTTCCTGAAGAGGAAACCATCTTGCTGGGTCAGGGACATTAAGTGAGTGTTTGGCAAGAGACAAGGGTGAAAAACTAAGTGAAGGCTAGTGACCCATCAGGGTTAATGCCATACCAGGTAGGGAATACCCACTGCAGGCCAGGCCATTCATCCTAACGCACCCGACAGGGCCATACAGACATTGGGGACGGGTCCACCCATTTACAGGACTTAGGAATAGTAAATCCATACTACTCTACACAAGGTTACCTTCATGATATGCTTGTAGTCAATATTCTGGAGTCGATGCATGCAGGTCGATAATATTGACATCTATATGTTGACAAACAATGACACATGGGGACGACGCTCTTCTTTTTCCTAAAAACCTGTTTGCTCAACTTTCTCAGGACACTCTAACAAGATCCCGTTTCCAATCACCTAAAGGCTAGTGTCTCTGGATATTGTATCAGCACTTGCTGGTTTTGCTCAAACTGACAAAGTTGCAAACTGGGGCTGAAGTGACACCCAGAAAAGTTTTGACAAAAAGAAGTCTCTCTATGTTACTTGTCCATCACTTCTAGCTGGTAAAAATATTTCACAGAAGGTCGTCTGATGGTGATCCACCTCTTGGAGTGGTACATAATTCTCAAACAGGACAGCAAGGCACCCAATATAATGCCACCCCTTCTTCCCTGCAGGCTCTTGACGACACCAAAGGGTAAACTGGATGCAGATCTCTGAACAGTTTTGTGCAATGTGCAAATGCCGTCCTGAATCATGTGTTCTGCACATACAGAAGCCACAATGGTTTTGCATTTGTTCTGCATCAGGAATCTGCCTCATTTCTCCCACCCGCGGGCTAAGAACTGATTTCAGTAACGGTGGCGGCTCCTCCAATAAGGCGGAGGAGCGTCGCCCCCCTGCTTTTCAGCAGGGTAAGAATAAATAAAATGATAATAACTCAATGTTATTATAATTGTATTTTTTCCTATTGCGGGCGCTGCAGTTTTGTTGGGTGGGGCGGGGCTGCTCTGCTGACAGAGCAGGGGAGGGGAGGAGTGGTTTTCACTCCCTAAGTGCGCATGAATGTTTGGCTGCCCGTCTCGGGCCAGCCAAACATTCATGCGCACTTAACATGTTTTCCACCCAGGCTGCTTTACAGCCTGGGTGGAGATCATGCCCATTGCAGCGTTGTGTTTGGCTCAGGGGAGCCTGGGTGCCTCCTGTTCCATGTTCCGGCCGGAGGGACGAGGAGAGACGCGATGAGGAGGGCGCAGCGACACGGCGAGGATGTAAGTTTAATTTTATTTTTTACAATGTCTTTAATATACTTTAATTTCCATACTGGCAAGTTAGCAACTAAAGATGCATCACTAAATTCCCAACCTCTGGTAATGCCAAATATCCTAGATACCAGGCCACTTTCCGGAAGATACCACATATTTCTTGGCATCAGAAATAATCATGCCATTTTCCCATAAATTCCCTTATATTGTATTTTACGGGCAAAATAAATCCACATTTATTTTAAAGAATGGTGACGTTTTGAGATCTCATGGAATACAAAACTAGACTGGGCTCTAGACATTAAAATAAAATCTAATTTTATATAGATAGATAGATACACAGACAGACAGACAGACAGACTGACTGACTGACTGACTACATGTTTTGGTGATGCTTTTGTTGCTCAAATTGCAGGAAACCATCAAATATGGTAACTATTTCAAGGTTCCATGTGAAATACAGTTTTCATCATCATAATGAGAGCACTCATACCAATTTCTCAGCTTTAACATTGTAAGGGTGTTGGAACTAGCACTTTCTGGTTGGCTAAGGTGATGCCCTAGCCAGGCAGAACCTACCACTCTTGACAGGGGTGGATGATTACACACACTGTAAAACCTGCGCTCACCCTTGTGTAGCTTGGCACCGAACAGTCAGGCTTATCACAGAGGCAGTGTGTAAAGCACTGGCAGAGCACTCACGATACGTACACTGAGCGTCACAAAAGAGACTTCACACATGATGTATGTAAATAATGTTTGCATTCAATACACACAATAACCAACACAACATGAACATCATGTATTTCTCGGCATAAATCATACTTTGAATTATTACTAGCAGTACTAGACCCAACCATGTTAAAATTACATCAGTAATATGCACACTTGGGAAAGAACCTATTCTACACCCCTCCAGCACCCTTATGCGGTGCACCACGTTGTCCACCCCAGGCCCACCGTAGCAATTCTTATAATTCAATACCACACAGTTATAGGGTGCACCCTGAGTCACAACGATACCAGAAATATGTACATACAAGGAATTCTAACACTTTTTAGCAGCAACGTGGGCCGAGGCCGCACGGGTAAAACCAATGTCAAACTTAATGCTCTTCTGGCAAGAACTCAACATTTAAGGCAACACCGCTGGCCAGTGTCATGAATCACAGACAGTCTGCAGACTGTCACACCAACACACACACTCGCTCTGCATCGATAGGCGGTGCAACGGGTATCAGACAGGTCTGTACAAAACGCACTTGCATACATACGTACTCAGCAACCTAATGCGATGCAACTGATACCAAGCAGGTCAATTGATAACACACTGCAGACCCCGTGGCCCAAGCCTCCCTCCACCCTCCAACTCACACCGACTATCCACACCCCCAGATTGGAGATAACCCGTCCTCCCCCGGACATTAGGCCGCACGCGGCCGAAGTCACACTTAGTCAGAGTCCCATGGAAGCAGGTGGGGGGTAGGTAGCAGGCCTTATTAGGAAGTAGTCATCAAATGGGGGTTTGGCCATCACTCAGGAGTTCACCCACAGGATGCAGAGCAGAAGCGGGCTGGGGCAGTAGTCGGTCACTCAAAAGGGTTCCATAAATGCCTTCCGGCACCAGCCCAGTTGCGAAGCACAGGGGGGTCAGACAGTCAATAACTCTCACCACCCGGGCCCAAGCCAGCCAATACTACCTTGCAACACGATGTCGTCGAGGGCTGGGTGAGGAGAGGGCAGTTGGTGAGCCGCACTGAGGGCCAAAAATGGAACAATCAATGAATGGAGAATGAAGCAGGGGAACCTCTCGGAAGGAGGAGGCACCCCGTCAGGTACAAATCGATCAGAGTCGCACCCAGGCAATACGGGCACAACTTCTGGTGTGCGTTTATATGGGTCGCCCCAGACCATTCCGGTCACACAACGAGGACTTGCAAGTTCCATACCTCCCTGGAAAGGAGTCACAACGTCTGGTGCACGTTGATATGGGTCGTGCCAGACAATTCCGGTCACACACAATGAAGTGTTGCAAGTTCCGTGCCTCCCTCGAAATGAGACACAACGTCCGGTGAGCATTGATATTGGCTACACCAGACAATTCCAGACACACACACAGGCACAAGTTTAGTAATGCCTCACAAGGTAGAATGAGGCACTACTAGGGTTATTCCCCCACCTCCGAGTGTCGCAACCTGCGATTCAGATATCACAAGCAATGAGCGTGCAGTAGGTGTGTCGCATGAGAGAGAGGCTTCACGATTGACAAAGCTGGCTATGTTGGATCCCACAACCGATGAATCCGCTCACCACCAACAAGACGCTTATGCATGCCGAGGTCTCCACGATACACGGGTCACATGTCTTAGATGTGGACAAGACTTCTGGGGCTCCACAAAAGGCAGTCCGCTCTCCAGGCACAATGCTTAGGTCCACTCTCATGCCGTGCTACCAGTTGGGATCCAGTAGAAGATGTGGGCACTTAAGAGGGTACTGCTCTCCAGGTGTCACAAGTAGACAGTGTGGGTCCCTGGTAGGAGATCTTTGATGCCCATAATGCCTCCGAAAGAACAGGGGGCAAGCCAACAAGCCCTTGGAGAGTACACTTCAGGGTGCCACACAGCAGCAGGTAGTCAGCTCAGGCCAGCCACTATTCAGGAAGGGCATGCTAGTCCCTTTTGCTGTCCCTTTCAATGGCAGTAATCCTCCTTGTGCATAACAGATTCCTATGGCAGTGTGCACTACACAGTTCCAGGTTCTCCAGTCCCATGTCCCCAGAAGTGTATCTCCGCCCTGCTGAAGTATGGCACCAGTAGCCTTTGAAGTTGTGGGTGGTTCAAAGGGTCTTCCTTTAAACCACAGATGTCTCTCCTAAATGTCAGTCCTGTCTGCCATGAGGCCATGGAATGTAGATCTTAATCTTTAGTGGGGTCATGATCTGGCTCCAGAGGCCAAGTGTCAAAACCTCTTCCTCCAATCTATCCAGCCAGGCCCGCAAATGGCAGAGGTCTGTCATTCCAGTTGCATGCCCAATATTTTATAGCTGTCACTAAGGAATGCCCAGATGTGCTCCCACAGCCTCCAGTGTGGACTGGAGACTAGCACGAAGGAACACAAAGAGTTTTAGAGCAGAGAAATGCCCACTTTCTAGAAGCGCCATTTCTCAGCTAGTAATGACAAAAACACCTTTACCACTAGAAAGGGTTTGTCACTGTGAAGCCAATGACAGGAAACATTATGAGGCTGCTCCACTGCAATCAACTATTGCAGCCTGAAGTAATTTCAACCCGTTTCCCATGTTAGCCATGGGAAGAGAAACCCTAATAGGTAGTGAAAACACACATGGGCATTCTTCACTACCTGGGCAGGGAACACACATGTGTACCTGCCCGGTCCTTTCACCGACCACTCACTTCACCCCTTGCGGCATACCCTTGAGGTGCTCTAGTGTAGTGAAAAGTCCTCTCAGGATGGCTTGTGATTTAGAAATGCCAGCCTGAGTAGAAGGCAATTGCGCACACACAGACGTGTAATGGCAGGCTGAACACATGTTTAGAAACAACATAGGTGCAAGTGCGCATACCGGCCTGCAATGGCAGGCTGGACACATGTTTAAGCACATCATGGGTGCAAGTGCGCAGACCGGCTTGCAATGGCAGACTGGACACATGTTTCAAACATCATAGGTGCAAGTGCGCACACCAGCCAGCAATGGACGGCTGAAAACCGGTTTAAAACCACCATAGGTGTGAGTGCACACACATAGGCCTGCAATGGCAGACTTGACCTATGTTTAGAGACCTCAGGTAAGTACCACTTCCTAACGTGCGTAGGAAGGGCGCGCACACTTTCACACCACATTTACAGTGGGAAATTGCCCCAGGCCCGAAGGCTAAAGCAAGAGAATCAGCCACACCCGGGAGGTGTCCCTTGGGGAGAGCCGACCCTCTAGATAGGGAAAACCCACATTGGGGTTCGTCCGTACCCAGACTGGGAACACACAGGTGTACCTACCCGGCCACTCAACTACCCGGAGCTCCACCCTTCCGGACTTAACCTAGGGCCGCTATGGTGGTAGTGAAAGGCCCCCTCAGGGTTGACTGAGTGAGTGTCTGACAGGGTATTCCGGTGGGTGGCACAATTAGTGCTGTGTCCCACTACTAGCCAGCCCTAGGTATGTGGTGTACCTTTTTACAGGCCACTCATAGGTACAACACCTAAACCATTCAAGTAAGCATCCTATCCTTCCATGTATAGGTGGGGTGTGCGCACTTTCCCGCTGCAGTACAGTGGGAAAGTACCCAGAGTCCTAAGGTCAGGAAAAGAGAGTTGGCAAAAACCAGGAGGACAAAAAGTAAAAAGTATTAGGGAAATTCCCCTCGGAAGGGCCATGTCCAACACAGGGCTGCTATAATTATGAGGCATAGAGGACCAAATTATGCAGCAAGGTTATCTAAATTATGCATAAAAAATGCAAATTATGCACCAAATTCACTGTCAGTATTACTTTTATCCATTTGAGATAGAAACAACATTTTTGGAGAAATCTGAAAATGTGGCACATTATGTGATAAATTATGTGGCAAATGCAGTAAATCCATTATTTTGAGGTAAATGCTGCAGACAGAGAGTTGTCTAAATCCACTGGCCTCCCCATCGCCAATTTATTCAAAAGAGGTAAATAAAGCCTAAACATTCTAAATCCAATTAGTGACCATTGTTAGCAACACTTTGGAGTAAACAACTTATTCACACTATCCATCTCTGACCCCTAAAAACCCTTAGTTCAACTGTATGCTGTCCATCCCTGATCCCTGGAAACTCCTTACTACCACTACACACAACCTATCCCTGAACAGTAAAAATTACTTATAACTCTCCTGAAAACATTAAAAGTGACATAAAACCGTATATAAAGTTACATTTTTAACATATTTAAATACATTAATATTTAGAAATATGAAAGAATCCTATTTTATGAATTACATTCAACGCACTTATTTAGTATTTAATTTATAAACGAAAATTTGTGAATTAATGTATTTCTACTTTTATTGTTTTAAGTAACAATGTATACGAACATATATGTATATGTGTATATATATATATGTCTATATATATAGATAGATATAGATAGATATTTGCAGATATAGGGGCCGATTCCGATTCAGGCCGGAAATCTCCCCGACCGAGCCGGACCCGGAGAGATTTCCGACCGAATCGGACTCTAGCAGTCCGACCGAACGAGTACGATTCGCACGCATGCTATCGGACTCGATTCGGTCGGACTCCCATTGAAATCAATGGGAGCCGGTCGTACAACGCGTACGCGGGCTCCCATTGACTCAATGGGTGCGAGGCGAACGAGGGCGCCCCCTACAGCGGGTTCGCGTCGATGCGGTTCGCGCCGCACACGCACAGGTAGGGGGGACCCATGGGTCCCCCCTGTGTGCGACTCGCGTGGCTACGCGTACAGGGGGGTCCGACACAGACCCCCAAAGTCCGGCTCCGACAGCTGTTTCGAGCCGGAAGGTGCGGGTCGGTCGGACTGCTCTAGGCGCGCATCGTACTTGCCCGGCCGGGGAACGTCTCCATCGCGCGGTGCGAGTCGAGTCCGAGCGAGTCGGTTGGTGCGGTTCGGACCCGTGAACGAGTCGGTCGGCGATTTCGCGTGCGCTCGCATCGTACTTGCATGGCCGGACGCGCGTTCGAATCGGTCGGAAAAGAGGGCTCCGAATCGGATCCGGTTAAGCCGAATCCGATTCAGTGCGCTACCAGCCGAGATCGGAATCGGCCCCATAGTGTTACTTAAAACAATAAAAAAGTAACTTATCCCTGAAATAAAGACCTGAGAAGTAAACGTCTTACAACTTTCCTGTGGCGTAATGACTCCCAGTGCAATACCTGCTAACATACTATTATGTGTGTGGTATAGATCCAGAACAAACATGTGGAGCACAATAAGTACACAAGCAGGCAAAGAAAATTGTGAGATTAGCTTGATGTTACATATGATAATGACAAAAATATGTTAGAATGTGCCTTACTCCTTGTAGTGAAGCATCCCAAGCTTTTTACCCAAGAAAGCTGTACTGTATTCAGTCGTCAGATGGGTCACTGGATCCAAAATATGGCCATGTCATCCTGTATTAATAGAGCCTCACTGACTAGCACCTTCCTCACTTTCAAAGTCCTAGGACAACAGCCAGCAAAACTCCATTCCACGAAAAATATATCCGGAGCTGACTGTTAACCAAGGGGCATATTTACAAGCCCCTATCGCCACAGTAGCATCACTTTTTTCGACGTTCCTGTGGCGATACGTGGTTCGCCTTATTTACAAGGCAGTGTTAAGCCACTTAACGTGGCTTAACTCTGCCTTGTTAATAAGGCATCCTTTCACGCTATACTTAGCATAAAAGGGGTGGGCAATCGGTGTTGCAGTGGGCGTTCCGCCACAACACCCTTTGATTTTGACACTGTCCCATATTTACAAGGGTGACGTAAATATGAGGGAGCACCAAAATTAAGACCAAAAAAAAACAGGTCTTAACATGGCACAACGAGGAGAACTGCTTTATTTCTCCTCGTTTTTGCTGTTTCTCTGTGTGCTGCATTGCGCAGCACACATAAAAACAGCAAAACGCCATGCATGATTGTTTATATGCAGGAAGGGACCCAATCATTTTAAAAATGATGAGTTGCAACTTCTATGTGTGCTGCGCAAAGCAGAACACATAGAAGTTACAAATCGCAATTTAAGATTGTTTATGTGCAGGAAGGGACACCTTACTGCACATAAACAATCATTCCCCCCAACGCAGGCACCCTTGCACTATGGTGCAAGGGTGCCTGTGTTGGCGCTAGGCAGCTGTAATTAGTGCCAGCGCAGGGGAAAATGCAGGGCTGCACCGTATTGTTGTAAATACGGTATAGCCCTGCGTTTCAAAAGTGGCGAAGCGCAGTGTTAAGCCAAGAAGGCTAACGCTGCGATCCGTCACTTTTCTTGTAAATATGCCCCCAAGAGTTTCATATCTCACTCAAATGCATCAAATCTTTTTGTTGGGCTGCTCCGTCATGGTGGAACACTCAAACTCAGAACAACAGATGCCGGTGAAACAAAGGCCCTACTGAAAATGCTACTATTGAGCTCTCACCTCAACATTTAGCTCCATCGTTTTCCCTAATCACCTATAGAGATGATGGACAAAGGGGCATATTTGCAATCCGCTATCGCCACAGGAACGTCACTTTTAAGGACGTTCCTGTGGCGATAGGGGCTTCACCTTATTTAAAAGGCGGCGTTAAGCCACTTCACGTGGCTTAACGCCGCCTTGTAAATAAGGCACCCTTTCACGCTACACTTAGCATGAAAGTGGTGGGCAGTGGGTGTTGCAGTGGGCATTCCGCCTTAACACCCTTAGAAGGGTGGCGTAAATATAGGGCAGTGCCAAAATGAAGACCAGGGAAAACCTGGTCTTAACATGACAAAAAGAAGAGAAATGCTTTATTTCTTCTCGTTGTTGCTGTCTCTATGTGTGCTGCATTGTGCAGCACACATAGAAACAGCAAAACGCCATTCTGGATTGTTTATATGCAGGAAGGGACACCTTCCTGCACATAAACAATCATTCCCTCAATGCAGGCACCCTTGCACTACAGTGCAAGGGTGCCTTATAAGGCGCTAGGCAGCTGAATTTAGCGCCAGCGCAGGGAGAAATGCAGGGATGCACCGTATTATTGTAAATACAGTGCATCTCTGCATTTCTAAAGTGACGGAGCGTGGCGTTAGCTATTTTGGAGCTAACTTGCGCTCCGCCACTTTTGTTGTAAATATGCCCCAAAGTGCCTCCCTTTCCTCTGCTACTCCAATCAACCCAGTCGCCTAACCCACCAGTCATATTCAGGTCGTAGTCTTTGTTTTGACATATCTAAAGTTTTTGACCTCTTTTGTTGTTTGCTATAATTAGGGGAATTAAGAGGCTCATGTCTTGTATTCGATGTTAATTGCAAAGCGCACTGACACCCTCATAGTAAGGACAGTGTTATATAAAATGTATAAATAAATATTGTGGCAGCTTAATTGTATAGAGTATCTTTCAATTCTAGGTTTCAAAATAAACTAATGAAACAGGCTCTATTTTTCTATTGTTGCTTTTAAGATGTGTTGCATAGTACATTCTTTAAACATTTAATTTGACTAAATGTTGTTTCCCACAACTGATGAATATATCGGCTGCCTTTCTGTGTTAGGAGGTTGATGTTCAGATACCTCCATCCTCTTTGTCCCACATCCGCATTCGTTTCCCTGTCTCCCACTGTGAGGCATTGACGTGTGAATCATGCAGCATCAACTCAGGTGAAAAGAGGTCTCTAGAGTGCACAGTGACTCCTCAGGGGATGTCTGCGCACCCGGGAGGCGTTTCAGCTTCCACGTATTGTGACAGGCTCTTTGCAATGGTGCGTGAAGGATATATGTAAATATTTTCACAGCGGACCCAGCAATTCTGAAAAAAAGGCATTGGACGTGTCACTTAAGATTGTATGCTTCTAGCACCTGTAAGATAAATATGCACATGGGTTACATATTCGTTTTTAAAATAGTCCTGTTGTGGCACTAAAACAAACCACCCCGATCTACATAACACAGACATTATAGCTCTCTGGCGGTGCAAGGCATGTGAATAGCCAAAAGTCTCTTAATCGAAAAGTCCTAAATGTCATAACATTTACTTTTACAAGTATCCTTGCAAATGCAAAAAGAACATTAAATGACCCCATCGACAGAAGCAATTCCTCAATATAGATTGCACCAAAAGAACATTGAACACCCCCACCTGTAAAAAGAAAACACACACACACATTAAACAAAAACTCTCAGAGATAGTGGTCATCATGTAGCTTTTACTCAGAGCAAAATAAACGTGTGCAATGTAATACCATGAGAGGAGATATGAAATCATCCAATTTCAAAATGAGGGTTGAAATAGCGAAAGACGCCGTATCTCCAGGGGTGGTGCCTGAACATCACATTAGAAATCTGAGAGAGAAATAGGAAATCACTGACTGCAAACCTTACAGAGCATTTCAAAGTGATGCAGGGCTCAGTAGATAACATTGTTACCATAAGGGCATCAGCAAGGCGTTACTAAGAAACACATTGTTATAAAGAGACGGTGGTGGTAAGAAGGAGGACAGGGTAGCACCAGTACTCATCGAGAAGAAGAGTAAGATGCTAAAATCAACCTTTACCCGAGCTATGGAAATGAATGACAGCCTAACATGGCCTCTCTGATCTTTCTCTGCAGGGACTTGAAGTTGGATAACATTTTGTTGGATAAGGAGGGGCACATAAAGATCGCCGATTTCGGGATGTGCAAGGAGAACATGTTTGGAGCCACCAAGACGATCACATTCTGTGGGACCCCGGACTACATCGCACCAGAGGTGAGTGCTGTTCCCATCTCCTCTAGGCTCTATATGTTCTTGGAGGGAGGTGGTGATTGTATTGAACTTCAGAACACAATCTTCACTCGGATCTCACTCTTCAGTGTCTTACTGGAGGGAAGAGTTCAATCTATTATCAAGTCTGATGAGGGGCGGCTCAATGAAGCTCCCAACCCATTACCCAATGAAACTACAACTCAGCAATAAATGTACCTTTTGTTTGATGTATACCTAAGAATAGCATTCATGGGACAAAAGGCTTCCAAAGAATAAACACTAGCAAGGGAGGGGACTTAAAAAATGGTGCTTAAAACGAGCTGGTTTTTGCTATGCACTGCTTTCGCAATATTTCCAGAACTGTTTAAGTTATACATTTCGCGCTCTTGAGTCCAAATGGACATTGTGTGCCTGAAAGACTTAAATAGTGTTGTTAGATTGGAATGAGTGTTCACATAATATACTCCATAAATGTGTTTCTTTAATTTTCGACATGTTCTAAGGTTTTTTTAGTTTAAAGGAACTTTATTTGTTACAAACATGAGATATAATGCAATAACAAAAAGAGATATTTATGAATACAATAAAATAGGAGGGCAAGAAAGAAGAAATAAAGAAGGAAGAAAAAGGGGGAAAAGAAGGGAAGGAGAAGATACATCCATTTTATGCATAATATACAAAAAGCAACAATTTATGTATAACAATTCCTACATATATTGAAATATTTTATAACCATAATATAAAATCTACGTAAAACAACAGTAAGTGTAAATTCAAAGGGGTTTGGGCACTTCTTCAATGCAAGGATTATGTGTTGATAATTTTTAGCTGAAACACTTAAAAATTCAGTAGCAGGTATCCAAAGAGTATCTCTTTTAAGGGCAAGTGAAATCGGATGAACATAGGCTCTATCTAATCTATGGTTGTAGCAAACACTATAACACCATGCTTGAAAAGACACTGCAGAGGCGTCCTTCCATAATTTGGTGATTTGTTGAAATGCAATAGCTATGAGTAAATCAATTATATAAGAAGAAGGGGACCAAACTTCAGAGACACTACCCAGGAAAATATGTGAAAAGGAAAAAGGAGTATGGGAGTGACAAATAACATTGATCTGCCGCCAGACTAGGGTCCAGAAAGTACGTATATCTGGACAATCAAACAGCATATGCTTAAGATCTGCTAATGGAGGATTACATGACCAACAGGAAGAGGGGATGTTAGGGTCAATTTTATGTAGGTTAGCTGGAGTGATAAGGAGTCTGTTATAAATAAAAAATAAAGTCTGAGTAGTATTAGCTGCTCTAGAAGATCTCCTTATTTTAGCCCAAATTTTATTCCACATTGGAATAGGAAAAGATTTGCCCAAATCAGATTCCCAACTGCACTCTATCTCCGATTTATCGCGAGAAATAGGAATATCCATTAATTTTTTGTATATTAGAGAAGCCGAAGGAGAATTACTTAAAAATGATGTGGTAATAGGAGCTGAGGAAGGAGGCATATGAGAGGTGGAAAAAGAATTGTAGGAGGCTTGGGCCACTGTTGATAATGACATATATCTAGAATGAAATGAGGAAGGAAGGGAGTATTGAGCTTGCAATATCGAGAAAGGTATACAAATGTATTTATTATGGAGTTTAATATGTTTATTATACCAAATTGGTGAATTCAAAAATTGCGCCCGTTCATCTAGAGCAGATGAGAAAATTGGTTGAAAAGTTTTCCGAGCATTTTTAAGAATAGGAAGAGAAAATGACAATGGTATATGGGAACAAGAAACAAATTCCTCGAAGGAGAAAGGTTTAAAAAGAATCTCTCAATATCTACCCACAGTGGGGAGAGATGAGATTCAGTTACATTCTCGGACAACAAGAAGGAGGAGTGTCTAAGAAAAAATGAGGTATGATAAGAGTAAAAATCTGGAAAGTTAACACCGCCCATGTGTTTGGGCTTTTTAAGTTTGTTAAGAGATATCCTAGGGGGTTTATTATGCCACAAAAATTTTGAGAGGATCCCATATATAATTTTATAAAAAGATTTAGGGATATTAATGGGAATATTTGGTAGGTAGAACAGTATCACCGGGATCAGCATCATTTTTATAGAATCTAATCTACCCCACCAGGATAAAAATAAAGGGTGCCAACGCGAAGTAGAAGAACGCAAAGAAGTTTGCAATTCTTTCAAGTTTAAAGCGACAGTATCTTTAATAGAGGGAGTAAACGATAGTCCAAGATATTTTATTTTAATTGGATTCCAATGAAAAGAAGAAGTTAAGAAATCAGCATGAAAGCAGAGCTTGTTTAGGGGAAGAATCTCACATTTATCCGCGTTACGCTTATAACCTGAAACAAGTGCAAAGTCAGTTACCTCTGATAAAAAAGCCGGTAATGAGGATTGCGGATTGGAAATGAATAATAAAATGTCGTCCGCATATGCTAAAAAGTTTCAACTGATTGACTCCATAAGAAAAACCTGTAATGTTTGTGTTCGACCTAATTTTCAGTAAAAAAGGTTCTAAGGAAAGGATAAATAAAAGTGGAGACAAAGGACAACCCTATCGAACTCCTCGGAGAAGAGGAAAAGAGGGGGATACAAGACCATTAGCTAAAATAAATGATCTGGGAGAAGATTAAAGTAAGGAAACGTAATTAATAAACTTTGGGCCGAAACCAAACCAAGCAAGGGTTGAAAAAATGAAAGACCAACTAACCCTATCAAAGGCTTTTTCAGCGTCTAATGAGATTGCTGCTAACGATTTTTTATACAATTTAGATTTACTTAGAACATTAAAAAACAATCTAGTATTATCCGATAAATGGCGCCTTTTGATGAAGCCACATTGTTCCCTTCCAATTAACTGAGGTAAAAAAGAATCTAACCGAAAGGCAAGGATTTTTGCAAAGATTTTATAATCTAAATTGATTAAAGAGATGGGCCTGTAATTCTTACAGAGTGTGTGGCCTTTGTTTTCTTTCGGGAGGAGGCAAATCAATGCTTCTTGAAAAGAACCCTCCGATTTCCGAGAAGAAATAAAATATGTAAATAATTGGTATAATTTGGGAAGAAGGAGAGAGGAGAAATGCGAATAGAATTCAATAGTAAACCCATCGGGGCCAGGAGCCTTTCCCCTCTTAATAGCCTGAATAGCATTAAGAATAGCTGTAGCCTGTATATCCTCCTCTAAAGAGGAAAAATTCACATTAGGGGGTGGAGGTGGAGGAATGGAAGACAGACAACGGGTAATATCAACCTGTTGAGAAGGAGACTCCGGAGTATAAAGCTGTTGATAAAAATTTGAAAATTCTAAAAGAATATCCTCGTTTTTGTGGACTGTAGTGTCAGTTGATGTTAAAATAGATTCAATCTTGTTGCTTTCTTTTTTAATTTTGAGATAATTGGCAAGAAGGTTTCCAGCCTTATTTTGCATGTTGAAATACTTAGCATTAGATTTAAGTAAGTATAAATTGGCAGATTCAGTGGAGAATTTATTAAAAGTAAACTTGGCATTGATAAGCTGAGTCAAGTCAGAAGGAGATTTTGTGGAGTAAAAGAGTGTTCTAATTGCTTAATACGTGAAGTAAGCGAATTTATGGCTTGGGCGGATGCTCTCTTCTTTTGAGCTACAAATGAAATAATGAAATTTCTAGAAGCAGCTTTGAAGGTGTCCCAGATAAGAGGAGGGGAGGCATGAGGAGATTCATTTTCTAAAAAGAAAGTGTCTGCAAATTACTGAAAATTAGGATCTAATAACAGGGCATTATTAAATCTCCATCTTCTAGTTCCTTCAATAGGAGGGAGTAAATCTAAATCTAAAGTTATGGGAGCATGGTCTGAGATTAATATAGACCCTATGTCTGCATGGGTAATGTGTTGAGTAAGGGCCTTTGAAATAAATAAATAATCTATACGGGATTGTGAAGAGTGAACGGGTGAGAAAAATTAATACTCTTGGAGAGTGGGATGACATAGCCTCCAAGAATCAACAAGGGATCTTTGGGATACAGTAGATTGAAATTGGGTGTGCATGGAAGAGGAGATAAATTTAGACTTGGAGCATCTATCTAGGAAGGGATCCATAACCATATTACAATCCCTCCCAATATCAAGTAATCATCAGAACATAACATCAATTTAGATAAAATCTGAGGCCAAAAGAGCTTATCCAGAGTGGTGGGAGCATATATATTAAAAAGAGTTAGGGAATTTTATTAACAAGTAATGAAACCGAAACCCATCTGCCTTCAGAATCAGCATCTTGATGTAGGAGTTGAATATCTAAACGTTTATGACAAAGAATAGCTACCCCATTACGTTTGCCTGAACCCGGAGATGGATAAACATGACCCACCCATTGGCGTTGAAGTTTGGCAATTTCCTTACTTGTTACATGAATTTCTTGTAGTAAAACTATATCACCTTTTAATCTAGCAATATGGGATAAAACCCGCTGTCGATTGATGGGGGAACCCAAACCTCTAACATTCCAAGATATAATTTTTAACGACATTTATACAACTAAGAACATTGGAGAAAGTTTACTCTGAAATGCAAATAGTAAAATGTAATAATACATCGTAAATAATACATCGTAAATAACGCATCCAATAGGAAGAGCAGGAGAAGAAGAGCAGTATGCAGAAAAAGGTATAGAGTAGGAAGGAATATCATAGTGAAACAAAGAACGAAAAATAGTGAAAAGAGAGGAAAAAGACCAATGAATATAATAGAGAGGAAGAATGGATGGGAGGAAGCATATAGAATCTGTATGAGAAGAAAATGAAAACCGAAGAGAGAAAGGGAAGGGGAAAGGAAGAAGATAACGGAAAACAAAAATGGTGATAACAAAAAGCAAAAAGACATACCATAATAAACAATCAGTGTGGGGTTGGTGGAGCCACATAAGGAAGACAGTACGCCGAGCGGGAGACCTCAGGATGAAGACGGCAAGGGGAAGACACCATCCAGGCAAAAAGAGGATATATAAATCGGGGGGACCACAAAACTGCACCTGATAGAGAGGAAAAAAGAAGTCGTTAGCAGACGATAAGATAATACCACAATAAACTTTATCAAGGGAAACGAGAATACACATCAATGGAACACGATAAAGGGCACATAAGAGATACAACATATGACAATACTACATATCAATATAAAGAAGAAAAAACAGAGTCATAACAAACAACAAAAGGAATATAGATCAACTATGGGACTTGGGACTTGGGACTTGGGACTTCCATATTTTGTCCATTGCAGATATCCAAGAAATGCTGCAGACGAGCCGGATCTTCATAAGTAGTAGTCTTATTGTTATAAGTTACCTTCATAAGGCAAGGATGAAACAAACCATATCTAGCATTCAGAGTGCGAAGAGCAGGTCTCATATCCAAAAACTTTTTCCGTCGGTCTGCAGTCGCTTTGGCATAGTCTTGAGCGAAAAAGAGGTTGGCACCGTGCCAGGAGATCTTTCCCTTGAGTCTGGCAGCTTGTAGGACTTTAAGTAAGTCGGTGTACTCCAAAAAGTATAAAATGACTCCTCTTGGTCTGGTTGAGGAAGAGGGTGATCTTGGATTTTGTCCCAAGCGATGAGCTCTTTGAATGTTCAATTTAGGTGACTCTGGAAAACCTAGGAGATTCGGGAGAAACGTTTGAAAAAAGGAAAGAGGGTCCGTCCCTTCAAGACCCTCCGCAAGACCAAAAATTCGCAAGTTATTACGCCTATTGCAGTTTTCCAAATTTTCCACTTGCTGTTTGAGGTGTGAAATTTCCAGATGCAAGGACGGTACTTGGCTGGAAATGGTCTGAACAGAGTCAATTCGTTGTTCCAGGTGGACCACTATTTGTTCCGTAAGTGACCATTTATCCTCAAGGTTTTGGAGACGAGTGTTTGTCTCCACCATGTAGGGTTTTAGAGCACGTATTTCCTCAAGTATTAACTCCATGGAGATTGATGTTGAAGAGTTAGAAGGCGAAGGTGGATTTTTCTTGACGCGCTTACCAACGGCAGAGGATGAAGCAGAGGGAATCTTAGAAGATTGTTTAGTATTATTGCGAGGCATATGAGATATCGCACCCTTAGCAGAAGACTGACTGGTGTCTAAGTCTTCCATATTATCCTGAAGAATGCTGAAAGGGTTATAGTGTGCCAATGAAGCGCAGTCAGGAGAATTAGCGCTACTACGAGTAGAGTATGCCTTTGCCATCAATTAAAGTAATTTCAGCAATAATAATAATATATAAGATAGTCCACACTGTCTGGAAATGCTCCAAAGACCCAGAAAATGCTCCTGCAGGCAAACCTCCCTCAAAAATGATTCACGTTCTGAGGCACTGAAGTAAAATCACATTTTGAAAAAAGTTACTTCATAAAGGAATTGAACGTAAAACAAGACAACTTCCAGAAGTAATGAGGAGCATTAAACAGTGGAAGACTTGCCAAAATATACAGACGACCTGAAGAGCATTGAGGGACCGGTGGGCAGAAAGTGTGAAAAAACAAAATGGCGCCACGTGAAGCGAGCGCGGCTGAGCAAAGAGGAGAGAAAAATTCAATAACGCTCACCCTGGTCTCTTTTATGTAGCTCCTTCTCTTTTAAGTTGTTAACAATTTTTGTCTCAGTGCAGCTCCTTTTCTTTATTCTGAGTCAGACTCTGTAATTGGGCAGCTTTCTTTATAAAGGATTGAATAATCATAGGGAATCTCCCATATCTCCATTAAAAGTAGAGCGAAGGTGTAAATAAATGCAGAGTCGCAAAGACAAAGACAGCGGGAACTCTTCAACAGCGTGTACATTCATTTCCCAAATTGAAGTCTTCCAGCGCAAACAACGACCAATATGAAACACTGTTGTGTGCTTTCCAAAAAGCAGGAAACGCTGCCCGGAGGTGAAACGACCACTCACCCCGTCACGGAGCTCCACACAGAGGCGGCCATCTTCGCTGGCTCCGAAGCCACGCCCCCATGTTCTAAGGTTAAATATCTAAAATTTGTATTTGATCCAAGAATGCCTCAAATACCTACATATAGGCTTCACTTGATTATAATGCTTGTATCCTTCTACTCTTTAGTTCTTCCACCTTGTGGCTGTTGTGCTTAACTCAAGGTCACCAGAAAGAAAAGTAGGTAACATACGGTTACCGGAATCCTGAAAAACTACTTACATTTGGCCCACATACATCAAATATATAGTCATTTTAGCTCCAAAAATATAGTCCTACCCTCAGCTTGCCCAACCACCTCTGCATTCGGCCATGTGTGGCAGACTCTTGGTACTGGGCCTGCGCACCCAAACCAGCTGTGCATTGCGCTAGCACTGCGCAGTGGTCTCTGGGAGCTGGGTCAGCCACAGTGCCACTGAACCAGTCTTTAGCTGTGCTTAGTAGCTCCTGGGCACAGCGTACCATCCCCCGAGTTTGCAATACTCACCGTGCGCAGTCTTTACCATCTTTCCTGTGTTTTTTTTGTTTGCTTTTATTTTTAATCTTCAGGATTTGCAAACAATCTACCATATCTGCAGTGTGTCTTTGCAACCATCCTCCATGGCTTCAGGGGATTCTCTCTCAACCCCAATATATCACGTCTGTGACTTTCTTCAGGCGCCTGGCATCTTATAATGGGTGTCACAACACTTTTCAGTTGCTGGCATCCATCCAGAAAACACAGATACATTGGACGAATGGGAAAATGGTGCTGCTTCCAATGAGATTTGATTATTTTCAAAATCTATTTTCTTTTCAGGATTCAGATCCACGAATAACTTGCTAACTAACCGACAAGATGTACAAAAATCCCTAGCTGGTTAAGTGTTCAAAGCCAGCCTCCACCTTTTCACACTTCAAATATCTCAAAGTCTGCATATCGACTTAGCTCAAAACATTCAAAAGTACTATTCCGAGTACAATTTTAGTAATGGCAAGTTTGGTCATAGGTGCAAGCAAACTTTCCTATGGAGTGAAAATGGAAAACACAACTTTCGTTCCTCTCCCCATTTCTTTCCGCAATTAATGGTTTTGCATGAAACTTGAAATACCAAAACAGCCAAACAGACCAAGCAAGTGCCAAATGTATAAGCAAAGCAAAACGTAATTTTCAATGGAAATTAAGACTTTGCCATAATGTAGCAGTTATTATAGCTGACAATATGATATATAGCATATAAAAGTAGAAGTTAAAAGTGTAATAGGCTATTTATTACTATTGCTGACAGAGGAGCATGGCTTCGATAAACAAGTAAAGTAAACAAAAATTCGTTGTATGCCTGATTTAATCTAAGCCACAGGTAATTACTCCCAGCCGCAGCCCAGTCCGTCTTTTTTGCTCACCATGCCACCTCAGATGAGACCCAGCCGTATGCAAATCAGCCTTGATCCTGTTCCAATAGTCCAAACCCGAACTGCCAAGCCAGGTCCTCTCTGAACCGTAACACAAGCAACCGAAGACCGGTTTTGGTCTATTTGGGCCTCTTGAGTCAGGTGCAGCTTGGGTCCAGTGGTACAATGAGCCCGAGACCCACATCTGGGCATACTAATCACACCTAGTGAATCTCACTAAAGTAAACACAAAGGTGATAGGCGGAATAATTCAATTAATGTCAGCCACTGATAATTACTCGGGCCTCATCCTAATCCATCATTTTTTTGCTCACAATGCTACCTCAGATTAAGAACTAGCCATATGCACATCAGCCTTGGTCCTGCTCCAATAAGAACAGTCCTGCCTGTACTGCCAAGTGAGTGGCTGAGATGAGCATTCCATCCACCACTTTTTTGTATTCTTCACTAAGATTCACATGTGGTCACAATGTCGCTCCCCTACCTACTCGATGGCATTATACAGAATATTGTACTCAGTGGATCTGCATGTGTGGTTTTTCTCTTGCCCTTTTCCATGTGCAGCAAGAAACCTTTGCACTGTAGATGTGATAGATGAGTGAATCTGTGTTTATTATAACACTTTTTGGAGGTGACATGTTATTGGCCCACATTTGTTTTCACTGGTGTGACATAAATGTGTATATTGTATGAAAAACCACTTCAGTCAGTTGATGACTCCAGTCAGTTGTTAGGAAACAGACCACAATAGTGTTCCACTGAAGGGGAACCTGTGGCCTTTAGGACCAAAGTTGGAATACCACATACTTCAACATCTTGCTAACACATCCATCACTTTCTCTCACAGCACCTTTATTTTAAGATCTGCTCAGTGACTAATGCAACAAAATGCCACAAAAGATATTACCATCTGGTTCAACTTCTTCTTCAGTTACCACTTGCACTAAGCCAAGCAAAATGTACTTGACCTCCGGATGTCACCTGACTGATCTTTTGCAGGGTCCTACAAAGCTCTCCTCTCTTGCCCATCATCTCCCATATGACATTACGTAGGAAAATGGATGTTGCCTTCCACTAAAATTTAGATGACATCAAAAATCTATCTCAAAGTCACAACCCCCAATGATAAATTCCAGCAGAAAATCAGTTGCCTCAACTCCACTGAAAAGTGAAAGGATCAGAGCATTATCAGGAGCAGCCATGTTGAGACTGATGTCAGTATTTTGATGTTGTGCCAGTTTTCCCACACATGCCCTTCAGTATTTCAACACTCTGGCAACCTTGCATTAAAGGTCAAGAAGTTTGTGTTTCTTTGATCAGTTACCTGAGCTTTTCAAACAAAAAATGGCAGTGAGAGTGAAATCCCCTTCTTCCACTTGAACTCTCTTTTCACACTGCCCTCATGTCCTATCTTGTCAACCCTACAATATATTACACCAACTCCCTCCACTCATGTCTCTCCAGTATTAACTGACAGACACTCGAAAGTCCAAGATGTGTATGGGACCCACGTCTGGGCATACCCATCCCACTAAAGGCATCACAGTGAAGTATACAAAAAAGTGATGGATGGATCCATCGTAGTTTCCATGCACACTGTGCCACTGGAACCAAGCTATACCCAACTGATTAGCCCAAACTGTCGTGTAGTTCCTATATTACCCATACAGGACCTGCGCGTTCGGATAACATAAACTGTGGGTTTGGTGGCAGACTGATTCTGAGCACCCCCACCAAGAGATGTTAGCCTGTTTGCATAAGCTAGCTCACAGTGCCACTAGTGTCTCCTCTTATCGGGGAGAGAATAGTTTCTGGCAACCTCAGAACATGACAACCCTGATCCCTCAGAATCGTGGAAACAATGTACTACTTTTCGCTCAGTCACTCGTGCTTACTTATATTGTCTCAGAGATACACAGAATAAACAGCCTGGGCGTTTCAATAAGGGTTTATTGAACAGTCGTTATTCTTGTGTAGAATATATGAGCTGCAACCACCATTAGACAGTAGCAGAGATATATGATTAGCAGTACAGTGAATATAAATGGATAGTACAGTTCTACCATCTTGCACTACGCATGAATAAATACATGAATATAAAATGCATGATAAAAGAAAGCGCGTACTCCTACGATGCCTATCTAGATGTACCTAAGTGTACCTAGCATGTGAGGAGGTGTGAAGCCAAGAATCCCTCTAGGATTTAGTCGAACCCCATTACCTGAAGTGTGAGAATATAGGAGCCCTTCTTGGTCTCGAGCTGAACACCCCGCGAGGGATGTTCAGACCACTGTCAGCTGGAACGTCTGCATGCAGGAGTCTCAGCGTCTCTGGTCAGTTTGTCGGCCTGGAAGTCTTGGTTCCCTCTAACTAACACTAGCAAGATGTGCTGTATTTTATACAGAAAGTATATAGGGTTCCTTTGTCCCTTGTTGCGTGTATTAGCCATTGTTGGATGTGAGGATGATGTATGGGATGAACCGTGTACGTAGATAATGGGAGGAAGGTGGTGTAGCCCCAGCCTGGTTTCTGAGAACCCTTATGAATATTCATTCATACTGTGTGAGTCTATTGATGGAGTTATAGGACTCTATTGTTTAGGAGAAACCCTCCTTCTGCACCCAGGACTAGAACTAGGTAAAGGTTCAATCCTAAAAGGCCCGTTACAGTGTAGTGTAGGGGAGGTAATGTAGGTGAAGGGGTATGATGTTACCCGGGCCTATATTAGGGTACCTATATGGAACATAACACCCACTCCTCTTCCGAACAGTCAATATTGATAAAAATGCTGGCGAACCATTTCCACTATTAGGTAGTAGCGCATTAAAACCATCACAAAGTGTTGTAAAAAATTTTCTTAAAAGCATTTAAAAACAGTTTTAAGAGGTGAAAAAAGAGGAAGATAAAAAAATCTGTTACTTCGAAAATCAGTTTTTTAGGATTGATACTTAAGTTGAAGTCCTAATTGAGTTCGTTTATATAGGTCGAACCACTACAAGCGTCAGAAGGCCATGCATTTTTCAGCGAAAGTGTCAATTTTAAAGGAAATGTTCCAATTTTAGTCGAGTTTTTGAGAAAAAAAAAAACAGAATTCTTTCCCAGCATACCTTGTGCCAATTATAGATTAAGGGGCCGATTCCGATTCGGGCCGGAAATTACTCCGACCGAGCCGGACCCGGCGAGATTTCCGACCGAATCGGACCCGTGCAGCCCGACCGAACGAGTACGATGCGTCCGTATGCTATCGGACTCGATTCAGTCGGACTCCCATTGAAGTCAATGGGAGCCTGTTGTACGACGCGTACACGGGCTCCCATTGACTCAATGGGTGCGATGCGGACAAGGGCGCCCCCCACAGCGTGTACGCGGCGAAGCGACTCGCGCCGTACACGCACAGGTAGGGGGGACCCATGGGTCCCCCCTGTGTGCGACTCGCGCGCCTACGCGTTCAGGGGGGTCCGACACGGACCCCCGAAGTACGGCTCCGACAGCTCTTCTGAGCCGGAGTGTGCGGCTCGGTCGGACTGCTCGCGGCGCGCATCGTACTCACCCGGCCGGGAAACGTCTCCATTGCGCGGTGCGAGTCGAGTCCGAGCGAGTCGGTCGGTGCGGTTCGAGCCGGGAACGAGTCGGTCGGAGCGGTCGGGATGCCCGGACGAGTCGGTCGGCGATTTCGCATCGTACTCGCTCGTCCGGAGGCGCGTACGGATCGGTCGGGAAACAGGGCTCCGAAATGGATCCGGTAAAGCCGAATCCGATTCGGAGCCCTACCGGCCGAGATCGGAATCGACCCCTAAGTGTCCTGGCTGGGAGACGCAACATCGTCGTTGCTTGCTGCTGCAGGGGACGGTCCTTGTAACAACTCGCAAAGTACGTCAATGGAGCACAGATGATATTCAGTACTGCCAATAGCTGGTGTAGAGGCAGCCGGTGCTGTAGTCGATACCTCAGTGCTAGTGGTGCTAGCGGTGGAGCTGATGCTCAACCCAGTTGTAAAAGGCACCTGCGGATTCTCGAGGAATGCAGCCATCAAGATGGGAATACGCTGGGGACATTGCCGAGCATGGGCCCTCAGGGGTTCCAGCCAGGTATTCAAATCCGCAGGCGTGTCCGTTGTAAGTGTCAGACGCATTCTTCACCGCAAAACAGGCATCGAAGAACAGGTAAGATGCAGTCCATCCAGACTGGTCTAAACAATAGGAACCAAGAGGCACTTAGTTCCCGTAGGCGAGGTGTGCCCAGATGCTGTACCATGCGCTCATGGTATTTGCGCTCCAGGAGCGCTTTTGCCATCTCGTTGGTAATTGGGCCGTCCATTAGGAGCAGAAAAATGACAATCAGGATTCCTGCGATAGAAAGCAGGATCAGCGGAAGGCCTCCAAAAACGCTTCCCAATACAGAGTGTATAAAATTTGGAATAACTCCGAGGATTGTCTGAAAGGTGCTTAAAAATCCTGACCCTATGGTCTTAAATAGGTGTACAATACCACTCGTATCAGACATGTTAAAGATACGACCCACCATTTCTGCGAAATGAAAGGGGCAGTTTGTACGTATAAGTGGCTGTATCTCAGTCGAGGTCCTTGCGATTTGAAGATCAAAGGTCTCTCGAGCGGAGTTTAAGGGTACGGGTTGCTACAAAAGCATGGCTTTCAGTCTGCTCAAAGTATAAAATTGTATAAAGGAAACATTCAACGAAGGCCATAACAGCGCCTCCTTGACTGTACTTGTTGGGGGAAACAATACTTGCATACAGCAAGTAACCCTGGAGTTAACAGTGACAAGATAGGCAATGCCCGTAATCATCCCACAGCAACCTTGATCGTTCAGCATCAAGTAACTCCCATTCGAGAGCAGCTCGAATACTGGTTTAATCACGGCCGCTGGAGTCCCTTTCATGTGGCAGGACAAGTTTAATACCGACCCATTACAAGCTCCGTGCAATGAAATGTCCTGGCACATGAGAGAACCACTTAGAGCATTCTTGCAATTTGTACCGCTTAGAAACACTTCCCGATCCCCACTCCGGCATCGAAATCTGTATGGTAACTCCCAAGATTCCTTAATGTATTCCTTACCCATCTTTTCATATTTGCCCGCCTGCCTTTGCTCAAGGCAATATTGAAACTGAAAAGTAGTGACCGGTAGAGTGATGTGGCCATGGATAAGCCATTCCGTAGACGGAGATTCCGCTACCGTGAATGGTAACCTTTCAAGTTTTTCAATACGCAGCATTGTATATTTTGCTCCCCTTTGAGCCATTTCCATCTGTTTATCTGTTAGATTATATTCAGAAAACAGAGACGTACTGTTGATATAACGCCAAGGCGCATAGCCTGCACGCAAAGATTGCAGCGTCCAGCTCAATAACATAACAGAACGTAACTGAGATTGCCCGTGTTGTAATATGTCTAAATCTTGTTCCAGTATGTCTATCGCAGAAGATACAATGTTGCCTAAGGAACATATCCTGGAGGTCAAAGTTGTTAACCAGTTGTCTACCACTGCTAGAGATTTCTCCAAGTTAATACGGTCTATTTCCCGTATTCTCTCTGCAGCCTCTTGTTGGGATATTTTCCAGTTTTCATTATAGGCAGCATAAATGCCAGCATATATGAAACGTTTCTGACGAGGTTTCCTGGGACCTAGTAAAAATCCCTAAGATCCATGTCTTGTGAGAGTAAGGCTAAGTGTTGTTTCACTTCTGTGAGTGTTGAGGTTTCTAGCCAACCAAGGCACAACTTCCCAACACTGTAGGATGTCACTACCCCTGGATGTTCTCTCTGTACATAACGTGGGTCTGGCCTGTGGATATTGAACCTTTCGGTTATACCCCAGAATCTTTTCTGACATGTGTTCGTGTCTAAGGGCCAAACCACCCATTTTTTCTGATCAGGGTCTGTTCTATTGTACTGTAAAATGTCATCTATTGTTGTACCTTCTTTTGAAGTCGAATTTTGCCACCCCTCCATCTGAGATGGTGTTGGAAATCGAGGTGTGTTCAGGTCCTTGGTTTTGGCTAATCCAATACAGGACGTCTGTTGCACAGTGTCGTTTAGAAATATCATCTGCTGTGGAATGAGGCATGCTCTAAATAGCGCTTCTGTTCCCTGGACTTGCCAGTCCCTAGAACCCCAGACTGATTTTACGTCTATTGTGTCCTTCCATAGGTCAAAACCCTGTTCAGACAACTGGGCAATAAAGGAAGCAGAGTATATCTGTTTGGTGTTAGTCAACATAATTTTCAGTGCCGATGTCGGTGTAACCTTATAATAATATGAGGTCGGGTCAGTGGTGTTAAAACCTGAAAAATATGCAAATTTCTGTGCAAATGTATGTGAACTAACCCTGGGCGTAGTTTGCGTAGTAGCACTTCACATAGCTACGTGAAGTACATTTTGAACTACACGTAGCTATGCAAATTGCGTAGTGCGTAGCTGTGTGCTTGACTTCACTGTACAATAATTGCCAAAGGTATCTTGCACAGTGCAAGTTAAGATAAAATAAGTATCTCTGTCTTTATATGCTAAAATGCTTATAGCATTTCACAAAAGTGAAATCAATAAAATAACAAGCAGTGAGAGAGGTGATGATTTTGGTATCCTCCCTAACCTAGGGAGAGAACCAAGCAGATTCCTTGAAAACAAAAAGCACATCTTTTGAACGATTCAGTGGTGGTCCCATCCTCTTAGGACCACCCCAAGCACAGTTATTGGCAAAAATACAATCCCAACCAAAGGCCCTGCAAAGCATTATGGGACGAGATTAGCAGTGGGCAGTGAATATTATAGTATCCAATATCAAAATAATTCTACAAAGAGCTGCAGTTCCACTAGTCGTTACTAGATGTCCCTCACGAGTCAAATGCAAAAGCTTCATGAAAGGGTTTCAATGCTTTGCATTTGACTCGTGAGGGACATCTAGTAACGACTAGTGGAACTGCAGCTTGATGTATTAATAATTTCAATGCTTTTGCATTTGACTCGTGAGGGACATCTAGTAACGACTAGTTGAACTGCAGCTCTTTGTAGAATTATTTTGATATTGGACACTATAATTTTCACTGCCCACTGCTAATCTCGTCCCATAATGCTTTGCAGGGCCTTTGGTTGGGATTGTATTTTTGCCCATAACTGTGCTTGGGGTGGTCCTAGGAGGAAGGGACCACCACTGAATCGTTCACATGATATGCTTTTTGTGTTCAAGGCATCTGCTTGGTCCTCCCCTAGGTTAGGGGAACCCAAAATCATCACTCTCTCATTGCTTGATATTTTCATTGTCAAAGTTCACTTTTGTGAATTTGTTATATGCTTTTAGCATCGAAAATTGCTTTAACAAAGCATTTGTATGTGTTTAATATACTGCTGCTACGCTATGTCGATTAGCAGAGTTTTTTACTCTGCTACGTGCAATTTGCATAGTGCATAGTAACACAAACTTTGCATGCTCCGTGAGCGTAGCAAAGTATAATGCCCAGGGTTAATGTGAACTATCTTTTGGTGGTGTAGGGCAATGTTCCCAATGGTGGTACTCAAAAACATTTCTAGGTGAAATAGATTTGTGTAGGAAATGATGACCATAATGTTGGTAACAGTACAATGTGTCATAGTCTGAATTACCTTCTAACATTTCAGTGTTCGGAAATGCAGCAGTTTTTTCTAGATCAGACAACATGTTATTAACATTTGCAGAGTCCCAATTATCAGAAAATGTACTGGAGGTAGTGATATCACTTAATGAAATTTTAAATACATGTGAAAGTTTTAAAAGTTCAGTCGGACCGAATATATAAAAATCAACTTTGTCCCAGACTATACCGTCTGGTATGGGAACCGCTGTGATGTTCACTGTTGACAAGTCTCTTTGTTCACGATGTGAATATTGATGTGGTTTTAAAATCAAACTAACTTTTTGGGCTGTGGAGCTTTGTTGAAGGTATTGTCCATTAATAAGCATGCTAAAAGTTATAACAAAGCCTAGCCAGAAAAGAAAAGAAAAAATAGAATCCCAGTAATTACCCAGAGTTCTAACCAAGGCGATACCAGGTAAGTCTTTTTAAGAACGTTTAGAAAGTCTTTAGCTTGCTGCTTGGGCTGGCATCGTTTCCGGTTCACTTGGATCCAAGGAAAACGTATCAAAGTTCATGAAGTAGCCAGAAGCAGTTCGATCAATTGTAGGAATTGCATCGGGATTTGTTGAAATCTCATTTTGCTCTCGTTGAGGCATATTGACGTAGACGTCTGTATTTGGTCTAATTGCAACTTGTGTGTTGTTTTGAGTTTGATTTTGAAGTTGAACTTCTGGTTCAAGGGGAACGAGTTCCATAGCATTGTTGCTTAGTCCTTCATTCCGCACAGGAGTCTCTTCAAACGTGATGAGTCTGTTTGAACTTCTTGGATGGTAGCTAGAGGAGGGCGTCTGCTACTGTGGAGTCCACGAGGCCTACTGTTCAGTATCGGCCACATAGTGTGGTTTGATTAAGTCGATTGAGACAAATCTTTTCTCCTTTTTTCCGGCAAGAGGCGGCAAAAGTACAGTTCTTGTTCCTTGAACTGCTAGGACAGGTACATGCTTTCTGTATGATGGTCAAAATTCTTTTTTGTCTGCTATTTTCTCTCTGACCAGATCCCCGGTTTTTGGGATCCAGACAGGTCTTGCCGTTACTGCCTTGACTTCCCCAGAGGCGGTCTGTTTCTGGAGCACGTTACTTTGTTGTGTCCTGGATTCATTTAGATCCTGTAAAACAGCCAAACAATCATGGATATCAAATGGTTTCTCATCTGCCACTGCGCCTTCACAATCAAGATCAGGTACCCACATTCTTGTCCCAAATAGGACCTCATATGGAGTGACACCCCCTAGCGAATTTCTTGGCTGGTTATTGAGTGCGGTTTGTACCCCATAAAGGTGATTGACCCAACTACCGCCCTTGCCTAATACCCTAGCTGTTAAAGATTGCTTTAAGTCACGGTTTTTCCTCTCCACAACCGAATTTCCCTCAGGATGGTACAGAGAGGAGTACCGCAGTGCAACTCCCATACTTTTCATGGCCTCTTTGTAAGCCCGAGAGCTAAACGCCAGGCCACGGTCAGAATGTAACGTGACAACTACATATGTCCCTATAAAGACTCGCAAATCTTTGATAACAGTTCGAGCATCAGCCGAGCGCTGCGGCCATACCCATAGGAATCTTGAGCAGGAATTCACTGCAACAATGATATACTTGTAAGCCCCATCAGATTGTAAGGGGCCGCAGTGGTCCAGATACACACATGCGAGAGGTTTGTCAGATATTAGTAATGGTGTCTGCGCCAGGCGTGTTCTGGTGGAGCCTTTCATCTGTTGGCAGATGTCACATTTCAAGACTTAGGTGCCGATTCCGATCTGGGTCGGAAAGCTCTCCGACCGAGCCGGATCCGGAGAGATTTCCGACCGAGCCGGACTCCCGCAGTCCGACCGAGCGAGTACGATGCAGCCGTATGCTGCCCGACTCGATTCGGTCGGACTCCCATTGAAGTCAATGGGAGCCGGTCGTACAATGCGTACACGGGCTCCCATTGACTGAATGGGCACGTCGCGAACAGGGGGCCCCTACAGTGGGTACGACGTCGGTGCGACTCGCACCGTACATGCATGTGTAGGGGACCCTTGGGTCCCCTGTGTTTGACTCGTGCGGCTACGCGTGCAGGGGGTCCGACACGGACCCCCCAAGTCCAGCTCCGGGTGCTTTTGCGAGCCGGACGCTCCGACTCGATCCGGCCGTCCGACGCGTCCATCGTACTCGCTTGGTCGGAGAACGTCTCCATTGCGTGGTGCGATTCGTGTCCGTACGAGTCGGTCGGAGCGGTTCGGACCCGGGAACGAGTCGGTCGGCGATTTCGCATACGCTCGCATCATACTTGCTCGCTCAGACGACTGTACGAATCGGTCGGAAACAAGGCCTCCGAATCGGATCCGGTAAAGCCAAATCCGATTCGGAGCCCTACCGGCCGAGATCGGAATCGGCCCCATAGTCTTTAGTTTGTTTTGTTAGACCTGGCCACCAATAGCGCTGTTTCAACAATGAAATAGTCGCTGTAACGCCTGTATGTGCAGAGCCCAAACCCTCGTGTGCTGCTAGTATTAAACCTAACCTACGATCCATATTTGGTATTACTCTATCCCCCACTCCAGGAATCTGAGCATATGGAATGTTGTTTGCATCTAACTTGTAGGAGTACTTGAGTGGAAATGTCTTTGGTACTGCACCGCTATTTTTGCTTGAAGCAATAACAGCCACCATAATCTCACCGTCTATCCTCGTTTTTGAACGAGTGATTGCAGCTACGGACGCTGTGCGTACAGCCCCCTTTGCGGCTTCATCAGCCAATGAATTCCCTTCAACTTGAACGCCATCACACTGATGACTCAGTGTATGGATTACGTGAGCCCTTGGTAGTTCATTCTTCAACTCAACTATCTGTTCCCATAGTATTTTATGCTTGATTGTGCCACCTTTTGCATCCTTAAACCCGTTCTGTTCCCAATGATATAAATATTAATTGTATGACTGTACACAGTAAAAGGAATCACACACAATTAGTGTGGGAAATTCGTGATCCGTATTTACAAGTGCCAGTATCAGTGCTTTTAACTCTGCCAACTGAGCCGTGCAGTCTCCTAGAGATTGCGTTTTGGTGCAACTCGGACGGAACTTTCCACCCCGCATGCGACCTTTAACGATTGCACATGCCACGCTGTATTGTTGCTTGCTCCCTATGTCCAGTTGAGCTGATCCGTCAGTGTAAATAATATATTCATACTGATCAAGAGGCAATATTTCATTTGGTAGAGGATATTCTTGTTCGTATTGCATAAATGCTTGTGTTTTTAGACTTGGATCAAATCTGTATTCAATGTCCGTTGCAGTAAGAGAATTAGCCCACTGTATCCATCTTGGATGTAAGGCTTTTGCGTTTGGAATGCTTGCCTTTGTACCAGCTTCTAAAGCTGGTACTGGGGTTACGACAATTATGCGTTTCCCCTGAGCCAGTGCTCTTTCTCTTGCTACAGCGGTCTGAACTGCTGTCAGGATTTTTTCTGTTGAAGTGAAACGCATTTCTGCGCTTGTGTACAGGTGTAATTTGTATGCGATTGGTACGGTTTCGCCTTCATTGAAGGTTAAGTAAGTGTACCAGCATTGACCCGCTATTATTCGGATCACTAAGTTGCGTACGTTTACGCGTGTCTGTAAGTGTTTGGAAGCTATCATGTCTTCTTGTAGTGAACGTAGGATGTTTGTGTGTTCCTGTGTCCAGTGTCTGACTGAAAAGTCAGGTTTGATTAAGTCATAAAAAGGTTTTACCCTGTCTGCGTAATCTAAAATGTATGTTTTGCCGAAATTTAGGAATCACAGTATCGATTGTAAATTTTTTAATGCTCTTGGAGGCTGGAGCAGTGCACACTTTTCTAAAAAGTTAGCTGCCAGGCTTTTCCGTTCACTTGAAAGCTCGTATCCTAAAAACAGGACATTGAGGTGGGCTAATTTTGATTTCTTAAAATTAAATTTGTAGCCCTCAGAGGCGAATCCCATAATAATGGTGCTCACCCTGGTCAAGTGCCTTTTTAAGTCATCTTCCGTCAGCTAAATATCATCCACATAGGACAATGCTTCCTCGTCAAAATTTTGGAGTAACTCTGTTACTCTTGCTGAAAATACCCCCGGGCTGTTCTTATACCCCTGGGGGAGACGAAAAAATTGCTTCTGGGATCCCAACGCTGAGAATGCGGTCAGATACCTGCTTTCAGGCGCTATATTTTGGCAGAAAAATCCATTTGAGATATCCAGTGTAGTTTTGTACTTTTTCCGCACAATGTTATTCATTAATGCGGCACTGTGTGCGTTTTGGACAGCGAATGTCTTTGTGCATGAGTTTAAATGTCTGTAATCTAAAACTAGATGATATGAGTTGTCCGGTTTTGATACTGGAAACAAAGGGTTGTTCATTGGTGAGGTGCATGTTTCAATCACCCCTTGGTATTCAAGTTGATCTAAGATCTCCCTGACTTGTTTTTTAGCTTCTTGCTTTATTGGGTATTGCCTCTGAGCATTTGGTGAAACTTTTAACGGGATCACGTGGTGGGTTGAATCCTCATTCCAACCGGCATGATTTTTGTATAGTGCTGGAGCTAGGGCAACTGCCCACTCCTGTGCATATGCATGTTTAAGATGTATGGGAACGAGGTCAGAGAATGCTGGAAAAATTACCGTTTCTCCCCTAGGGCACTCCATAACAAATGCTGGCGGTCAATCTTGTTCTGCTAATAGGATGTCATAACCAGATGACAGATTTTCCCAAAAGAGACCTTTAACTTTCCTGGGCTTGTCCCCCTCCATTTGGAGTGTTATTTTGTGTAACTTATGTGGGACGCTCACCCTTGTGTCTGGTGTTTCCACCGTGATGTAATCATTCAATTCCGCTGTCCCCAGAAATTCCATCAGGTTCTGGCGAGCTATTGTTACTTCTGCCGCACTGTCTAGCATCGTCAGAGCCCATTCCCCGTTCAAAAGTTGCGTCCTCAGAATTCTGGGCATGTCTGATTTTTATGCCTGCAACTTTCTTCTTCTTAAACTGAGGTTTTGATTTTGGCTTTTCTTCTTTTTTGGAAGTATAGTCTTGAGCGTGCTGCTTGTCTCTGGACTTTGTACGCTCTTCCTTGTGTTCTGACCGTCCTTCTCTCTCAGAGTTTTTCGTCGAGCCCTGAAAGGAACGAGAGGAACGTGTATCAGTCTCCTGATACCTGTCAGGTTTCCTAATATTATCCCTATTCCTAAGGTTGTACCTATTTTCAGAGGGCTCCTGTGGAGGAGATCTGCCTCGGGATTGAGATCTGTTTTTAAAGTTTTGTTGTTTTTTATTATCCCACTTCTTTTTAGAAGAAGCAGGTGTCTGCTTGGTAGTGTCCTTTTCAGGACTGCCCATCAGTTGTGGTTTTAATGCTTTCCCACCCAAACTGTCTCTGCCTAATTCTGCATACGCAGTTTCTATTATTTTGGGCAGTTTGTGTTGTTGTTCTAACGGACTGAACTCCCTTAGGCGTTGGCGGATTGCCACTGAAGCTGCTTCCCCTTTAATATTAGCTAGTATTATGGCTGATACCTGGTCATAGTTATTTAATAACTTCATCCCTAAGTTCAGGGCAGGTTCTGCTCCGTACTCGTTTTGTATTTGTCTCAATACGTCTGGTACTACTGCTAATGAAGGAATACCATGTGTCCTGGTATATATGGCAGCAAAGACTGTACCCCAAGAGGTGCAGTCCTCTACTTGTGGTGTTATCCCCATGGGCAAGCAGATTGTTAGCATTCTGTGTTTTTCAAACGGGGTAATATTCGGGAATACTGCCTCGAGCTGAGTTATTTTCTGAGCTACCCAGAATGGCATATGTTCACGTTTCGTGGGCATCTTGCCCATTACTGCGTGTAATGTTTGTGGTGTGATTTTAGTTGCTGTACTCTGATATTGAGTTCCATTTGTTGCAACTGATGTTGGTTGGACTATGAAAGTCCTCATGACAAACTGTCTCAGGTTTCTGTAGATTTTAATTAAATCCTTGTGTTGTAAGAGTAAGTCTACCTGTGGCATTGTGTCAATGTCAGGATGTGGTGTGTAGGCCGCTAATATTGGCCATGTTGCCCCGTCTCCTCCGAGTGGGCCCAACTTACTCTATTTCTTATATGGGGTAGAGCGCCTTTAAACCAGTATAGGTGTTCCTGGTACGTGAGTGGAACCTCTATGTCCTCGAACGGACCATATTCCTGTGGTGCATCTCCTGCTACATAGTAGTGAAATGTCTGTGTTCTTGCATCTGCTGCTGGGAATGTAACCCACGAATAAAATACCTCTGTTTTATATGATTTGTGAGCCTCAATGACGAAAGCTACAATGCCACCCCTAGCTTGTAAACCATTTTCTAATAGTTTAAGGGTGATAGTACGTCTAAATTTAGGTGCAATGAGAATTCCCTCCACCTCTTCTTCTCCTATTGAGAGGCGTCTAGCCACCACCAGGTTATCTTCGCCCTAAGTCATTTTTTAAAACAGAAGTTTGTTCAAGGGAACTAAGATAAGGTGTTATGGACAATTTTAGGAACAAAATGTCCTTTAAGCTTGATTAACCAACGGGTAATACATAGGATATTTCGCCTACTTAGCTGTGGCGGAATTTGTGCCCACCCACTCTAGACGTCTCTGGCGTTTTGTGAGTAGGGGTCTCTGAGATTTAGCACGACTGAACTACTCAGATTCTACTGTTAAATAAGTACCCAACCAACGTTGTCGGCGCCATGTCGTGTAGTTCCTATATTACCCATACAGGACCTGCGCGTTTGGATAACATAAACTGTGGGTTTGGTGGCAGACTGATTCTTAGCACCCCCACCGAGAGATGTTAGCCTGTTTGCATAAGCTAGCTCACAGTGCCACTAGTGTCCCCTCTTATCGGGGAGAGAATAGTTTCTGGTAACCTCAGAACATGATAACCCTGATCCCTCAGAATCATGGAAAAAATGTACTACTTTTCGCTCAGTCACTCATGCTTACTTATCTTGTCTCAGAGATACACAGAATAAACAGCCTCGGCGTTTCAATAAGGGTTTATTGAACAGTCGTTATTCTTGTGTAGAATATATGAGCTGCAACCACCATTAGACAGTAGCAGAGATATATGGTTAGCAGTACAGTGAATATAAATGGTTAGTACAGTTCTACCATCTTGCACTACGCATGAATAAATACATGAATATAAAATGCATGATAAAAGAAAGCGCGCACTCCTACGATGCCTATCTAGATGTACCTAAGTGTACCTAGCATGTGAGGAGGTGTGAAGCCAAGAATCCCTCTAGGATTTAGTCGAACCCCATTACCTGAAGTGTGAGAATGTAGGAGCCCTTCTTGGTCTCGAGCTGGACACCCCGCGAGTGATGTTCAGACCACTGTCAGCTGGAACGTCTGCATGCAGGAGACTCTGGTCAGTGTGTCGGCCTGGAAGTCTCGGTTCCCTCTAACTAACACTAGCAAGATGTGCTGTATTTATACAGAAAATATCTAGGGTTCCTTTGTCCCTTGTTGCTTGTATTAGCCATTGTTGGATGTGAGGATGGCGTATGGAATGAACCGTGTATGTAGATATGGGGAGGAAGGTGGTGTAGCCCCAGCCTGGTTTCTGAGAACCCTTATGAATATTCACTCATACTGTGTGAGTCTATTGATGGAGTTGTAGGACTCTATTGTTTAGGAGAAACCCTCCTTCTGCACCCAGGACTAGAACTAGGTAAAGGTTCAATCCTAAAAGGCCCCTTACAGTGTAGTGTAGGGGAGGTAATGTAGGTGAAGGGGTATGATGTTACCCGGGCCTATATTAGGGTACCTATATGGAACATAACAAAACAAGGGCAAAACCGGTCTTGTGTTGATCGTATACCGCTTTAGGGAGGACCTGGCCTTCAGGTTGGGCTGGATTGGTCCCACTGGAGCAGGGTCAAAACTGATTTGCATATGGCTGGGTCCAAACTGATGCGGTGTGGGAGCAAAACTATACCCCAAAATTTGGACACCCAAAAATGTACCTCATTCCATTCTCCTAGTTTACTGAATAAGAGGCAGTGTTAAACCTCACTTTTATGAGCTACTGTGTTCCTGCATTAAGGCACCTCCCAGAACATTAAATTAGAGTAAAAACTGTTAAATAAGTAATGGTGTCACTTAATAACTGAGTTCTAGATCAATGGAAAGTTAAAGGGTTTTATTAGAAAAGTTCAAAAAACGCGAGTCAGAGTTGATGCCATGAACGGTCTCAGATGCACAGTTATACACAGTATGCAAAGATCAGAAACTATTCTAACTCTCAGTGAGCAGCAAATTCATAATGAAATTAGGCAACATCCCTAGTGCAACAGGAAAATCTTCTTCTAGCTCACCCACAAATGGAGGGGTTTTTAATGGAGCACAGACATAATATCGAGTTTTTATTTTCGGAGTACAAAAATATCGAGTTGGAAATATCGAAGGGACTGAATATCGACATCAAGAATATCGGTGACCAGAATATCGACATGAAGGTAAGAAATATCGTTTTTTTTAATATCGAAGTCAGTAATATCGTTTGTAAAAATGTTGTTGTTAATAATATCGATGTTTATATTAGTGTTATGTATTTTAAATGTATGTGTTCTATATTTTTTGTTAAGTATTGTATTTTTTTAAAATATATGTATTACATTTTTAGAAGTTATTAATTTTTTTTTTAAAGTAAATTTTGCGTTTTAGTTCCGTAGCGGTTTGTGGGTTTATAGGGGAATAGGGTGGGAAGTAATTTAATTATAGTAAATATAATAATAATTTTTAGAAATTATTAATTATTTTTAATTAAATTTTGCGTTTTAGTTCTGTAGCGGGTTTTGGGTTTATAGGGGAATAGGGTGGAAGTCATTTAATTATAGTAAATTTAATAATAATTTTTAGAAATTATTAATTATTTTTAATTAAATTTTGTGTTTTTATTCCGTAGCAGGTTGTGGGTTTATAGGGAATAGGGTGGGAAGTAATTTAATTATAATAATGTAATTATTAATTTCTATTTATTGGTATTGATAATTAATTTATTGTAATTAATTATTAATTGGTAATTAATTTTTATTAATTGATTAATTGATAATTATATTAATTGTGGGTTTTTTAGGAGCAGGTTATGGGTTTATAGGGGAATAGGGTGGGAAGTAATTTAATTTTAATAAAGTAATTATTAATTTTTATTTATTGGTATTGATAATTAATTTATTGTTAATTAATTATTAATTGGTAATTAATTTTTATTAATTGATTAATTGATAATTATATTAATTGTGTTATTTTTTTAGGAGCGGGTTGTGGGTTTATAGGGAATAGAGTGGGAAGTAATTTAATTATAATGACGTAATTATTAATTTTTATTTGTTATTATTTATAAATAATTAATTATTAATTAATTCTTAATTAAAAAAATTATTTAATTGATAAGTATGTTAATTTTAACCCTCTGCTATCCAACACTTTCCCTACAGTTACACTCTCTGGAGTGGGAATAGTAATTTTTACCCTTACGCCTTCCAACACTTTCCCTACTGTTGCACTCTGGAGTGGGAATAGAAATTTTTGCCCCTACGCTATCCAACACTTTCCCTACTGTTGCACTCTCTGGAGTGGGAATAGTAATTTTAACCCCTTCGCTATCCAACACTTTCCCTACTGTTGCACTCTCTGGAGTAGGAATAGTAATTTTTACCCCTACGCTATCCAACACTTTCCCTACTGTTGCACTCTCTGGAGTGGGAATAGTAATTTTACCCTTACGCTATCCAACACTTTCCCTACTGTTGCACTCTCTGGAGTGGGAGTAGTAATTTTTACCCCTACGCTATCCAACACTTTCCCTACTGTTGCACTCACTGGAGTGGGAATAGTAATTTACCCCTTCGCTATCCAACACTTTCCCTACTGTTGCACTCTCTGGAGTGGGAATAGTAATTGTTACCCCTACGCTATCCAACACTTTCCCTACTGTTGCACTCTCTGGAGTGGGAATAGAAATTTTTACCCCTACGCTATCCAACACTTTCCCTACTGTTGCACTCTCTGGAGTGGGAATAGTAATTTTTACCCTTCGCTATCCAACACTTTCCCTACTGTTGCACTCTCTGGAGTGGGAATAGTAATTTTACCCCTACGCTATCCAACACTTTCCCTACTGTTGCACTCTCTGGAGTGGGAATAGTAATTTTTACCCCTACGCTATCCAACACTTTCCCTACTGTTGCACTCTCTGGAGTGGGAATAGTAACTTTTACCCCTACGCTATCCAACACTTTCCCTACTGTTGCACTCACTGGAGTGGGAATATTAATTTTTACCCCTACGCTATCCAACACTTTCCCTACTGTTGCACTCACTGGAGTGGGAATAGTAATTTTTACCCCTACGCTATCCAACACTTTCCCTACTGTTGCACTCACTGGAGTGGGAATAGTAATTTTTACCCCTACGCTATCCAACACTTTCCCTACTGTTGCACTCTCTGGAGTAGGAATAGTAATTTTATCCCCTCCGCTATCCAATATTTTCTCTACTGTTTTAGTTAATGTAGCGTATAATGTTTTTTAAAAAGATTAAAAATATTCTAATTTTTTAATTTGTTATATATATTTTTTATATTTTTATTTATATTATTGGTGTATGTGTATATATATATTTATAATTTTTAAAATGTTTTTTTAACAATTTATAAGTTATTAAAATAATTATTT
The DNA here is from genome assembly GCA_963921515.1 of Calotriton arnoldi. Taxonomy (NCBI): domain Eukaryota; kingdom Metazoa; phylum Chordata; class Amphibia; order Caudata; family Salamandridae; genus Calotriton; species Calotriton arnoldi. Next base: position 819,420 of record CAWUFW010008126.1, read on the forward strand.
ATAAATATTATTAAGTAAGTATATATATTATATTTTATACATATATATGTTTAATCTATTTTTACATTATATGTATTAGTTATCATTTTAAACATTTTAAAATAATTTAAACTATGTATCTTTTAATTATATGTATTATTTACTTTATTTTACATTATTTTTTAAACATTAAAAAAAACGATATTTTTAACAACGATATTTTTGACAACGATTTTTTTTTTCTCAATATTTTTGTACTTACCATTATGTAGATAGGACTTCGATATTCTGGACATCGATATTTTTGTGTCGATATTTTTGTACCTCGATATTCTGACTGTCGATATTCTGTCAGTGATCCGTTTTTAATACACAATTCTTGCACATAATTATTAGGAAAACTGCAGTCATTGTGGTGTGAACAAAAAGTGTTATTTCCTCAGCAAATCAGAACTCAAGAATAGTACAAAGTCATTATCTTAAAACATAAGCAACATTCCAATTCTAAGGAATGTATCCATCACCCTATATGCTAATGTCATCCGGAGATGCTCAAAACATTTAGACAATAAGACTTTCTTCAAGTGAATGGATCTAGTGAAGAAACTGAATGGAATAGATAATTGTTGCAATTTTACATCCACACCATAGCAATTAGAGCACTAGCAAGGCCACTATTGCAGTAGAAATAAACCATTATGTCCTCAGCTTAACTGTGTGCTCTGCGAATCCTGTGCAGTGAGGATGTGTGTGGGGTGGGGGTAAATGGGGGGGCAGGAGTGAGTGACAGAGATGGCAAACATCTTTTTCAAAATGCAGATTTATACAGACATGTGAACTAACTAAAACAGATAAATAACTTCACTTCTATGCATCATAGGGAATTTGCTTCATGTGCAATTGCATTCATTCATTCATTCTACATATGTAGGACTGTGTGCAAAATTAAATATACATCATTATAAGTGCACAAAAATATAAACTTTTAAAACCAATTCCACAGTGGTATGGTGTGCACAATAATGATGTACTGGGATGTATGTGGCCCATAGTAATTACCAGTGACTGAGATTAACTCAAGCATTCCATCCTTCACTTTTTTGTATACTTCAGTGAGACTAAAACTACAGTCCATGCAAAGCAACCTCCACATGCTCCACATTAGAGCAAGAATCTACTTTTTATTATTTCTCCTTAAAATACAAGCACGGCACTTGCTTACCTCTAAAAATAAATGCTCAGATACTACCTGCCAACCCTATGAACACCTAAAGGACCAAAACACTGGACAAGGTGACAGCTGTTCTTCTGCCTAGAAATTCTAATCTGTGGAACAATCCTCCTCCTGCCATCAAGGCCTCACCCTCATACATCTCTTCTGGAAAGACTTAATAATCAAGCTCTACCCTGCTGCAACATTGCTGTCCCCCAGCATAGCATGATCCACCAGGCAAAGAGATGCATCTCAATGACTTAATAATTCCAATGTATGTCCTACATTCCGCTTGCCTATCGGTGTTTAAGCAGCACATTGACACATTTTTGTTTCTAGTGCGGCATTAGAAATGTAATAAATACAGAATATACCTATTATTTAGACAGTCCAATTTCCTATGAAAGGAAAGTAAGTACACAATAGTAGACTCATAGTTTACCCAATGAGGTACAATGAATCTGTTGGACCTAAACCTTTTTGCAGAATCACCCCAGATTGCTGTCTTCAGTTGCTGAACTTGTTTTTGTTGGCATTAGAACTCTGTACACTTTACCACTGTTAACCAGTGCTGAAGTGCTTGTGCTCTCTCCCTAAAAGATGGTGTAATTGACCTACACCTAGTTGGTGCATTTAATTTAATTGTACGTCCCTAGCAAATGGTACTACGTGTACCCCAGGCCTATAAATTAAATGTTACTATTGGGCAGTAGCACTCATTGTGCCACCCTTTAAAGTAGCACTGTAAAACATGCCTCATGCCTGCTACTGCAGCCTGTAGTGCAGTTTCAAACTACCATTTCAACCTGGCAAATAAACCTTTTGCCAGGCCTGAACCTTGCTTTTTAAAATGTATAAGTCACCCCTAAGGTAGGCCCTAACCACCCCTAGGACGGACCACATACTATTTAAAAAGTAGGACATATGTGTTTAAGTTTTACGCATCCTGACAGTTAAATACTCTTAAAGTCGTGTTTCACTGCTGTAAGGCCTATCCCTCACATACACTAGCACCTGGTTAAGTTCAATAAGTGCTGACTTCAGATTGGGAGAGATAGAGAGATGCTTTTTACATACAAATGAATTGCAAATTAAAATCCTCTTTATTGCTAAAGTCAGATTTTAAGTCACTTGCCTGCAGTACACACAAGGCCTGCCCTGCCTTTCGTCACACTAGGCAGTTTGGAGCCAGGACCTGGTAAAGGGGAAAACCGTCCAGAACCGGTTTCGTGGGTAGATAAGGGAATTCTCCCACACAAAAGCTGGCAACAGGTATAAAAATGGGACCTTCATAACCACTCATCAGAACACTCCTCTACCTGTGAAAGATTCAGAAGAAGAACACCTCTGCAATTGGAAGGAATGTCATGCTGTCTGAAGAAGGAAGATTGGATCTGCTTGCCTTGATCCAAGAGTGACTCCAAGGGTTAGTTGGTTGACCTCCTGTGTGAGTTACAGGGAAAAAGCAAGCTTCCAGAGGCCTCCTTAAAACTGTCCAGCTGACCAGCACCAACAGAACCTGCGTAAGCCCTGCTGTTGGCCTCTGCTGGAGTGAGTCCTGATGCCCAAGAGGTATGCCCCAGGTCCAAGGCCCTTGGCTGGCATCAAGAGAACCCCTCCCGAAGAAGAAGGTAAAAGTCTTGAGGTTTGGGCTCTTCGTGGCTGCAAACAGGCCTTTTCATGACAAAACTCTGCCGTCCATGACTACAGTGAACTTGAAGCTACATCGGGACCTGATCTTTACACGACTACAACGATTGTGTGCAACGCCCATCCTGTTCTTCGCACCAAAAGCCACCTCTTCACGGCCTTCTCCAACACGAGCGGAACTCTTCACGCCGGACTTGAGAAGGTAACTCTTCAGTGGGACTAACCTAGGGGCCTATTCTCCCACACAAAAGCTGGCAACCGGTATAAAAATGGGACCTTCATAACCACTCATCAGAACACTCCTCTACCTGTGAAAGATTCAGAAGAAGAACACCTCTGCAATTGGAAGGAATGTCATGCTGTCTGAAGAAGGAAGATTGGATCTGCTTGCCTTGATCCAAGAGTGACTCCAAGGGTTAGTTGGTTGACCTCCTGTGTGAGTTACAGGGAAAAAGCAAGCTTCCAGAGGCCTCCTTAAAACTGTCCAGCTGACCAGCACCAACAGCACCTGCGTAAGCCCTGCTGTTGGCCTCTGCTGTAGTGAGTCCTGATGCCCAAGCGGTATGCCCCAGGTCCAGGGCCCTTGGCTGGCATCAAGAGAACCCCTCCCGAAGAAGAAGGTAAAAGTCTTGAGGTTTGGGCTCTTCGTGGCTGCAAACAGGCCTTTTCATGACAAAAGTCTGCCGTCCATGACTACAGTGAACTTGAAGCTACATCGGGACCTGATCTTTACACAACTGCAACGATTGTGTGCAACGCCCATCCTGTTCTTCGCACCAAAAGCCACCTCTTCACGGCCTTCTCCAACACGAGCGGAACTCTTCACGCCGGACTTGAGAAGGTAACTCTTCAGTGGGACTAACCTAGGGGCCTATTAGGATGGCGGGCGGACTGAAGTCCGCCCGCCACCCTAGCTGTGCTGGTCCCGCACCACCAATTAGGATGTGACCGCCACCGTAGCGGTTGCATCCCACATCTCCAACATTGCGGCGGGCGCTGCTCGATGCAGCACCCGCCGCAATGCCAAAGAGGCATGTTGTGCATTGCCATGCACAACGTGACAGGCACCGCGCGGTGCCTGCCACCTTGAGCATGGCAATGTAGGGGGGTACCATAGGTACCCCCCATGTGCAGCTCCCCACCCCCACCACCCCGGGGGCCCGCAACGGGCCCCCACAGAAATTCCCGCCAGCCCTTTCATGGCAGCATCGCCGCCATGAAAAGGCCGGAACCGCTAGGCATCATGATATGGATGGCGGTACCTTCCAGGCACCGCCACCATATTGTGCCCGAGTTCCGCCCTGCCGGCAATCGTGACGATTGCTGACCGGCGGTAAAGCGGCGGACGGACTTTCCGTCCGCCGCCGTACACCCCGCCATAGTAATATGGCGGGGGTGAATTGTGTTGTGATGGCGGGCGGATCGCCACCCGCCATCATAATGACCCCCCCCTAGTTCCTATATCCAACCTGTGCTCCATCGCGATCAGCCTGAATTTGTGACTTTCCCCCAGTCTAGCGCAACCAAATAAATGCGAGTGGCTCTTTCTGTTTCTTGGCGTTATTTTTACTAAACATTTAAAATTCAATTCTTAAGTTTTACTGATTGGATTTTGCTTTTATTGGTGTCATTTTACTTATTAAAATTCTAAATTGGTTTGGAATTTTTCTTGTGTTGTGTACTCACTTTATTACTTTTGTGTGCTGCATAAATACTTTACACATTGCCTTTTAGTTACGCCTGGCCCCTTTGTGCCAAGCTACCATTTGGTTAGGGACATGTACTTAATTTGATGACTTTTCTGTTTCACCCTGACAATGGTTGTGGTTGCATCCTGAGTGTGGCTTACACCCCTCTCAACCAATAACCCAATTTCTTACACGATCCAATCACATCAGTTGCATCATCTGATATTGGTGGTAAATGCACAGAGACTATATTAGTTCAGAACCTCTCATTGATGTTGTCACAACTGTAGAGGGAGTGGATCAATGAGGGTGTCTTTAGTGCACTATGAGAAGTGAAAGAGTCCTGGTTTGATGCAGGAATAAAGTACCCTTAACTGACTATTCCTAAAAAGATTTAAAGTTAGTGTGTAATCCAGTTGCATTTACTCTGTTAGGTTAGTGAATGCCTCTATATTTTTCACATACAAATGTAATGTAAATGTAGGGGTGCATTATAATAATCATAATTTCCCTCTTCCTGTGCATGATGAGCTCACATCTTATTCATATTCCAAAAAGAACCCCACCCAATGTGTGGAGCCGGTTTGCTACATGAAATATTGACATGAAGCACCATGCCTGCGCCCTATGGTTGGCTTTTGAGAGGATTATTTCAAGCAAATAATGGTTATCAAAACTACTGAATGCATGAGCTATCAGGATAAAACCAGGGCACTACATATGTAGTGATTTCTCTGCCCAGTGGTAAGGAACTGTGCTGCGGGATAATGGGAGTGATAGTATGTTCAGGCTTTTAGGGATATGCAATATTGTGTAATATGTTCAGTGATATTGATAAGAAACAGCAAATGGAGTAGCCTCAAACTGTGGTCAAAAGCACATTTTAATTGTACTTGTAACTGGTAAGCTGTGCTTGAACCAGGTGATGAAGAATGGGCAACTCATGTGAGGAGTTGCATTGATTCAATCATGAAAGAAGTTGAGTCATTTGAAACTGGTTTGACGCTGTGTCGATGATCGGGTTTGTATAGTAGGAGCGAGTGAGTGAACTTGTGCCTGTGTCGGGCTAGCCTCGCATGCTCGCTCCCACTCAGTCCAACCCAAAAGCTCTTTTATTGTTCTTGTGGCAGTAGGCATCTTTAAATGGTCACAGCAGGCTACAGACTTCTGTGTCCATGGGGTCAAAGTCATGAGGTTGTCTGTTACATCGCTATAAGCCTGTTCTTCGCCCTGATACGTTTCCTTTTTCTGAGGATCTGTAGCTCTTTTGGGGTATGTACACTCCTCCCTTTGCTGCAGAATGATCTATTGCCTCCAGAGAGAGCCTGCTGGCTGCAAATCTTCCTCAATGTACAGAAAATAAAACAATAGGCTCCCTCCAACATGGCCCAGATAAATTTGTTAGCCTTCACAGGACTATGCAGGAAAAGACAAATGGCTCACTTGCAGCATGTCCATTCTTTAATTAGGTGACATCTGCCAGACTAAACACTGAATATACTTTATATATCGGGAGCTAAGTTAATGTAGATTTCACTTGTCTCTTTCAATAAAAAGAGATATAAAAAAATCAGTTTCCTAATGAGGGCAGTGTAACGTGTACGTATGTGGCACATTTGAAAACTGTTCAGTGCACTAAATCAAGTAAAAAAAACATGGCCATGGCGTTTGATGTAAGCACACATCATATTCATAGAACTCTGTTACCCAAAAGTCCCTCCACATCTGCCACCTTCACAGAAATGATAATTATATGTGGACTACTGTCCCTGTCCTGGGATTATCAAGTACAGCGGTGGTGGCAGACTACAATTTGTAATGGGACCAGAACTTTTTCTTTGCGTAAGTGAGAGGGTAGTCTATTGTCGCCTCTCTGGTAATGTTCTGCTGCTATGTGAAACCCAGAACCTGGTGCTAACATTTTGTTTGCATGTCAAATGCCACAGTTATGCTCTCAATTGTCATACCGTCCTTGCTACACAGAAGTGTGATTAGTGTCACTTTTTCTATGTAGAACACAATGCATTCAAGTCCTTTATACTTGATACATTGTGACTAGGTTACATTTCCTCTTCTGTTTAAGAATGGTTTACAGCTGTCAGTGTCTGCTGACTGGCCTTATAAAGAATGGCAAGTCAGTCCCATGTTACACAAACTGCACTGAAAGGCATGGGCGTTGATTCACCAAAATGCCTGGGGTAGTGGAAGTGACATCATATACCCTTTGACCTTAATGATGTAACAGGAAGTGACATCATATGACCTTTGACCCGCATCGTCCCAAGAAGTGATATCACATAACATTAATGCTGATGATATCACAATAATTAACATTGCTGAAGTTACATAATTGCATAATTAATATTATATATTCTTCTAGGGGAGAACAAAGGATGGTGGTTTCTCTTCCCTGAGAAATGTTTGAACAAAATGGGCTTTACTAGTGCATTTTAATGCACAATTTTCACATAAATTTACTGAAAACCCATAGGCTCTAAAAAACACTCACTAAATATTCAAGTCCTTTCATGGTGTGCCAAGCTACTGAAATCTGACAATCCCCATGAGTTCACCAAATTATGTTTTTAAAATGTCCTATGGGTGCCCCCTTATGTCAAAAATTACCTCCATTGCTATGACTAGTATTTTGCCATGGTGACCCCTTTTGTCCAAACATTACCTACAATATGCCAGTGCCATAACTTTCCTAATACTGCTTCTCTTGCATTATGGAGGTCCCTAATGTCAAAGGTTATGCCTCATATGTCAAGGACCACATGTTGTCATGGATGGTCTCATGACCTTGCCACAATTATCTTCCCATATGCCAAGAATTTCTTCACATGTGCCATCACAAGCAATTTGTCACAGGTGCCAACTATGCTGAGAACTTCCTCCAGGAGGCCAACACTGGCATTTTTTCATGGGTGCTCCATGCCAAAATTTACCTACAGAGTGGCAACAGTAGCATTTTGCAGATGGTATCCCATATGCAAGTATTGTCTCCAGTATTCCAGTGCCAACATTTTGTCATGGGTACTTCTATAAACCAAGAAGCATGCCAGGTCCAACAGCGGATCTGCAAGCATAACAACAGATGCTCACTTACGTTCACTTATTCACACTCATTCTATCAATAGCACTGACTTGCACTCATTTATTTTCACCTACTCTTATCCACTCACTCTGAATCACTCATTTGCAGTCTCTCGCTCACTCTTACTCTGACTCATTTATACTTACTCACTCATTTTAACACACACACACGTCAAAGATCCCATATACAAACATACATGCTCACACATATACACGCTCTCTCACCCAAACTCATTCTCACCCACATGCACGCACACAACATACATTAAAACCATTTTTTTTTCTTATCTAAGATGCCAGTGAAGGTCCAGATCTTGGTACTCCACTTTTTATTACACTAATAGTGAATAATAAACTATTATTCACTATTAACATAATAAAAATGAGCAGCAAACGAGGTTAAAGCCTGACTCTGATAGTGCGGGGCACCCCTGTGTTCTTGGTACTGATTGTGCCACATCTGAAGGGTAGCAAGGGGCAAGCCAGGGGTCGCAACTGCAACCCTTGGCTTCCTCTAAATGATGTCCATGCTGAAAGGCAGGAGGATCACTTTTTTTTTAAAAGAACATATATTGCCAAGTCTTGTTCAACCAGCTACAGAGAAAGCAGAGCCAAACACACACCAGAAGTAAAAATACAGTGTCCAAAGAAAACAAAAAAACTGCAGAAGACTTACAAAGTAGATGGACAGCCATAAAGAACCACTTTCCAATTCCCGATCTGCCATGTCATTGAATGCTGAAATGTGTGCAAAAAAGGTTCATAGAACACAAATACAAACAATACATTTAAATTTGGCAATAAATGCTAATATAGAGATATGAGGAATAGATCCTGGTTGGAAATGGATTGTGTGTTGGGCAAACTGGATAGCTTGTATCTGCACTGTGTGCGGGGGTGCAATATATTGATTGATTACTTTTAGATAATTAAAACATCTTCCTCTTACAGATTCTATTAGGGCAGAAATATAATGCATCGGTCGACTGGTGGTCCTTTGGAGTGCTTGTCTATGAAATGCTCATTGGACAGTCTCCATTCCATGGCCAAGATGAAGAGGGACTGTTCCAGTCCATTCGGATGGATGACCCATTTTATCCACGTTGGCTCAACAAAGAAGCAAGAGATATTTTGGTCAAGGTAAGACGATGTTCAGATTTTATTTTACTGTTTTGGGGCTTGAATCTCAGGTTGTACTAACCTTGTGCACAGGATTAGATGGAAGCACTGTTTTTTCTGTCGCTCAACATCTCCAACAGGGACCACACCACATATTCTAAGATATGAGGGCCAGTTGTAGATGCAGTGAAAGGGGAATGGTCTCAGAGAGAAAACAGACCCAAGGACTCCACACTCTGCTATCATCATTTCAGGTGGCAAGGAGGTCTGCAGGTTTTAGTGTATCGCTACAAGATAAATAGATGTCTTCAGTAACTTAGCAATATCTCTGTATAATCAACTCTGTGCCTCAGTAGAACAATTTGGAATTCCTGAAAGCTAAACACAAGTAAACATTAGTATCTCAAAAATGCATGTGTAATAACTCCTCTCTGTGTTTAGAGTAGCTACCTTGAGCTTCACCACTAGACACTCTTGTGGAAGATGAGTGTAGCTTGCACTTAAAAACTGTAAAGTAAAGCTCACCATTAGCATTTTATTGTTCCCAACTCGTAGCAATGTGCAAACAGGATGAAAATCAAATATATTGTACACAGACCATAATAAGGGGCTGATTACAAGTTTGGCGGATCGGATACTCCATCACAAACGTGACGGATATCACATCTGCAGTATTACAAGTTCCATAGGATTAAATGGAATTGCAATTTGGCAGATGGTATATCCACCACGTTTGAGATGGAGTAACCCTGTCCGCCAAACTCGTAATCATGCTCTTAGTGGTAAGCAGTACCAGCCACATTGCTTCCTCACATAGCATAGTGTACAACTGCAGGTTTAATAAGTTCTATGAATTTGTAATAAGCATTGAATGCTTCCAGAAACAGTTACAGGTATTTACAGAACATAGATCCAGCAGTCAGAGCAACAGTACTTTTCAAAAAGGTAACTTTTCAACAGTTCTTGGAAATGAAGTTCTTACTGATACTATGGTCATCTTCCATTGATGAAACTCAGTTGTTTCTCTGCTCCGTGTCTGCATTGTAACCTGAGCTAATGCCCTTGTTATGTGCGTTTCAGCAGGGTCTTATGTGTTATATAATAAATAAAATGTCCTTGCACATCAAGGAAACCACAGGTTTGGGTGCTTGCAAAACCTAACAAAAACCTGACCATCCCATCATGCTGCATCTAGTTGATAGAAAGGCCAGCCAGCATTCACAGTTTTCCTAAAGCGCTCCCACCATATCAACAGAAGTGGTTTTGGCAAAAACTCATGGTGTCACAGTGGGTAACTTGGGTGGAAAGATTGCGCAGGTTTGCCTGAGGCAGATCTCCATAGCCCTAGTGTTTGGTGGCCCTTCTGTCAAAGTCTAAAGGAGGCCTTTAGATTGAACTATTGGTTAATTGACTGAGAGCCACTGATTAATCCACTAGCTGATTCATAGAGTTTCAACATGCCACCAAAGGTAGATCCATGTAACAGTAACCTTGCAATAGAATTTAAACTTTCAGGGGGAAAAACATGCCATGTCAATTTGGCAGAGGACCTATGTTTAGAAAGCTCCAATAATCATTGATGTTTTAGATCTTGACAGATGGGGAGAGACAAAAAGTTTCCAAATACACAGAGAAACATCTAAATGGTTCTCTGGACTTTTACATGATAAGGAACAGAGGGGCAGGACATTCTACTACATAGATTATACCATGGCTAAACGTATTACCAGGAATACCCTATATTGCTGTCACAATGAGGAACATCATAGCATAGTCAGTAGAAGGAAGAATACTGCAATTACATTGAGACACCCCGGAGACCCAGCTCCTTCAAGTGGAATGGTGTGTCTGAGGCTCTCTGGCTGTAAGGTGTCCTGGAAAATGATGGGAGTTGTCAGCCTCCAAAAGAAACTCACTGCAGAACTGGAGTTGTGGTGTCCTTCACATCCTATATTCATCATCACTCTTATAAATTGTTTTAAATAAATTGAAATCTGATGGGACAGGAATGTCTCTTGCATAGTAATTGAGTGCCCAATTACATATGAAACTGGTATGCTGTCTTTTATTTTGGCCCTGGTGTCATACTAATCTAGAGCTGTGAAGAGGTCTAGGCCAGTCCATGACAATGTGAAATTCAAAACCTGTGCTGTGACCTGAAGGGTCAGAAGCATGACAGTAAACTATTGCCCTTGTCCTGGGTTTATCACATGCAGCGATGGTGGCAGCCTACTGTGTTTGTGATTTATAGTGTGACCAGAATGTTTTCTCTGTGGCAGTGAGAGAGTGGTCTACTGTCCCCTCTAAGGGGACCCAGAATATGCCGCTAAAATCGAATGTGCATATTGAGTGCCCAGTGAGTGTGTGATACGTGTATGTTAATAGTACTCTGTGTGCATATGTGAGCCGGAGTGCTAAGCCAGTAGGATCAATTTTACATGCTCCTATTCTTAGCATGTAAAGTGAGTATAGCTTACCCAAACATTGAAAGTGTATTGTCTTCATTCCTGTGATTCGAGAACCAGACACTGAAGTGAGGAGGATGGAGAAAGGGCTACCTTTAGAAATTCCATGAAGGCTTTGTTAGCGTGGGGCTACTCATTAGTTCTGACGGACTGCCATTTGGTGAATGGTAGGGGAGAGGGGCAGGAATGTTGTTTTTTGTTAAATGTGAGGAAGTTCTAGACCATCCATCCCTTTTGTCTGCCTCTGATTGCTGCTTCAAGGAGGGTAATGAAAGTCAGGTGCAGTAAACGAACGATTTATTGTGCCCATGTTTTGGGTAATCCTGCTTGAAGCCAGCCCTCGTGATACCTGCTATAAGAATCATAGCCTTACAAAATGGCTGTGTCTGAAGAGCAGCCCGGAAATGATGTTTGAAAGGAAGCCAACTGTAGTACGGCGAGTTTATGTTCTATGGAATACTGCTCGAGGGTTCCTTGGAATGATGAGGGAGCCAGAGGGAACATTGGGATTTAACGGGTGGCAGTTGTAACCAGTTAGATATAGCGTGAGGCTGTTATGTTGGCAGCTCTGTCGTGAATAAACTTCTGGTGAATAACAACAATTAGGAGCGGAATTGTTATTTACTGAAGATAATCAATCAATCAATTTATTTATTTATTTAATCATTTATAAGGCGCAACGAATCATCCCCCGGGGGATCTCTCAGCGCCTGAGAAGAGGACACCCATTAAGCAGTAAAGTCTTAAAACAGCCAGGTCTTAAGCATTTTCTTGAATCGAAACAGATCGGTGCAAGCACGGATCTCATCAGGGAGACTGTTCCAGTGACTCGGAGCTAAGTAGGAGAAAGCCCGACCGCCCATTTTGGCCTTCCTAATTCTCAGCGTGCGGAGCAAGTTGCGATTACTGGACCTCAACTGACGCACAGGACGATATAATTCGAGCTTCTTCTTGAGATATGATGGGCCATTCTCCTGAAGAGACCTAAAGACCGTACATAGCAACTTGAAAATGGCTCGTTTCCTAATAAGAAGCCAATGTAGTTGGCGTAGGAGCGGTAGAGAAGGCGTGCAAGCCGGTTTATTAAGGGCAAGACGAGCTGCCGTATTTTGGACCACCTGAAGTCTTGAAAGTAGGTCTTCCCTTATTCCGACCAGCAAAGAGTTGCCATAGTCCAGTCGGCTGACCAAGAGCGACTGGCTGAGGGTCCTTCTTGCCGACAGAGGGATCCAGGGGAAGATCTTTCTAAGCATCCGCATAGTTCCGAAACAGGTGCCTGACAATGTCTTCACCTGTTCTTCCATCGATAATTTATTATCGACTCTGATACCTAGGTTCTTGGCCCAAATTTTTGGGGAGGGTGCCTCTCCTAATTCAGATGGCCACCAATCTGGGGTCCATAATTCCTCAGCTTTACTGAACAGCAGTATCTCTGTTTTGGTAGAGTTGAGCTGAAGATAATTCTTTCGCATCCATCTAGCTATGTTGGACATGCAGTTTTTGAACTTTAGTTTAGTGACTGCAATGTCAGCCTCAATAGGGACTATCAGCTGTGTGTCATCAGCATACGATATCGTCTCAAACCCACACCTTCTGATGACTCATATACGTTAAATATGGTGGGACTGAGGATAGATCCCTGTGGGACTCCTTTGTCTGTCAAGGTGGTTTGAGACACAAAAGAGTCCAGCTGGACACATTGGGTTCTGTCCCCTAGATAGCTTTGGATCCATTTAAAGGCCATGCCTCTGACACCAATCTCACGCAGTCTATCCAGAAGGATGCGATGAGATATGGTGTCAAAGGCTGCTGAGAGATCAAGAAGGACTAACATCGCAGGGGCCCCATTATCTAATGACATCCTGATGGTATCAGTAACCTCCAGTAATGCGGCTTCAGTGCTATATGAAGCACGGAAGCCAGACTGAGATGAATCCAATAGGTTATGTTGTTCCAAATAACAAGAGAGGTGACGATTAATTAATGTCTCCATTATTTTGGAACAGCAAGGGAGGAGCGAGATCGGTCTATAGTTTTGAAGATCTGTCGGGTCAGCTAGCGCCTTCTTAAGCAGAGGTTTGATCCGTGCATTTTTCCACTTGCTAGGGAACGTAGCTGTAGCAAGTGAGATGTTACAGACTTCGGCAAGCACATCAGCGAGGACCGGGGTGAGTTCTGACAAAACAGCGGGGGGTACCAGGTCTAGAGGGGATCCTGATTTTACTTTAATTAATAAGGAGCCCACTTGCTCACCCGTGATATCTGGGAAAGCTTCTAGGCAGGGAGTGCTAGTATTTCCCAGCGGGGGTACTTCCTCATGGTCTACCTCCTCAGACCCAAACGAATGATAGATCGTATCGATCTTATGGATAAAGTGACTAGCTAAGTCCTCACACAGCTCCTGAGTAGATGGAGGGAGTGGGTTGTTGGCCCTCGGGTTCGTAAACTCCTTCAGGATCTTAAAAAGCTCCCTCGAGGAATTTTTCGCTTCCGTAATGCGGGAGCCTAGATATGCTCTTCTGGCTGAATTACAGTTGTTTAAATAGGCTCTGTGAGCCAATCGATAGAGTAATTCATCTGGTTCGGATTTGGATTTCCTCCATTTCCTTTCCTTGACCCTACATAGGGCCTTTTCTCTCTTAAGAGTATCAGAATACCAAGGGGCTGGGGCTGCCCTATCCTGAATTTTTACCCTCTTAAGTGCTGCAATAGAGTCTAAGGTCTCTAAAATTGAGGCTTCAAACTTCTCTAAGGCTGTGTCACCATCTTCACAATTAGTGAACGAGGGGGTGTCATATGTTTATAGAGTGCGGCTACTCACACATGAGGGTCTCGAGGTGCTGAGGGGGGGGGGGCTGCTGATCCATCTGGGCACTGGGATAACCTTTACATTATTGTTGGCGACGAGGATGGGAGATAAAACTTTACTTTTATTACATACTCACACATGACGTATGGCAGTAAAGGGTTGCCAATCCTGGGGCAGCTGAGAGGGTTATAGCAGTTTTTCAGCACATCCGAGCATCGTGCACCTGCAGGCCTGTGCGTTCTAAAAGCATCCAGCTGAAGGCATAGGCCATGCATTCCATGCAGGGGAAGGGAACCCATCTGTGTGACCGTCAACAGTCAAAGTATCCAATGCAGTGATGTGCTGCTTACGTGGTATTAAAAGGTGGCCATCTTTGATTGGGGAGCTTCAAGTTTGAGTTATAGCGGTGTCGGGAGACTTTGGAAGAGTCCGATGTCATAAGTGCCCATCAAATTAAACTGTACAGCTGATAGTATTGAGCGCAGTAACCAGTGACATGCACAGTAGTGAGCAGAGCATGTCTGCTAACAGTGACACGCACACTCAGCCAGGCGTGTTGCTGCGATGACACGCTCAAATAAAATAGTGTAGTGCAACCAGTAAAACATGCACTACACAAATCTGCTGGTAATACAAGCATTGTCTAATGCAGTTTTAAGGGTGCTTAGCCCAGTGGTACAAGCATTGTCTAATGCAGTTATTTTGTGGTGCTTTTACCCCAGTGATACGCTGTGTTGCAGCCGAACCATACGTACTGTGCAACACTGCACCAACGTGTTGCAGCCAGAGGATAAGCACTGTGCAACTCCACACTTTTGTTACGCTGTGCGTATATAGTTATGTTTGCCTACATTTAATGTCAGGAGCTTAAACCAGTGATACACACACTTGTGTCAACTTGTTGCACTCAATCCAGGCGTGTTTGCTACAATGGTACACTCATTTGCAAAAGCTTAGTGCAAACAGTGCAGTCCTAAGGTGTTTACTCCAGTGATATGCTCACTGTCTCAGCGTGTTGCAGCCAGAGCGCACCTACTGTGAAACACTCCACTGGAAGATACTAGTGCCAGAAACGTAAACACACAGTTGTACAGTGTGCTTAATCGCGTTTGTGTACCGTTGACGCCAGGATGATGGTGAAGGTGTTGAATACACTATTGGGTATTCATCCAGAACACTCAGTCAGAAACAAATTTCTCGACTATAGAGAAGGAACTGTTGGCATTCTGGTGGACTATTCAAAAGTAAGCCATATGTATGGGGAATCAAGTTCATGATAAAGACTGACCATAAACCTTTGGTCACAATTTTGAGTGGTGATAAAATTAAGGATCAAACCCCACGCATAGCAAGGTTGTCTATGAAGCTTTTGCAATTTCACTTTGACATTGAGCATATTCAGTGAGAAAATGCAAGGGCTGATTACTTATCTAGAAGTTCATCTCACAATAAGGAGGGTATGGAGGATGAAGAGGGCGAAGAAAGTTCTGTGACTGCAGCTATTGATTTGGAGGAAAGGTGTGACATATCTGAGGCAGAATGGAGGACGGAAGTTGGAATTGATGAGATTATTAAACAATCGATTGAGTATGTCACTAAAGGGTGGCCTTGGAGAGATCTGTGAAGGTAGCTTGCCAACCATTTTAGAAGGTGGCAGATGATTTGTCAGTTCAGGACAGATTATTACTAAATGTGGACAAATTGGTACCCCTTTCAGGTTTGAGGTACAAGCTTATCAGGTTGGCACATGAAGGACACCTAGGAAGCACGTTTACAAAGCGTAGGCTAAGACAAACCTTTTGATGGCTATCCATGGACAGGGAGGTTGACAAATTCATCAGTGGATGTGCCATTTGTTCCACTTCGGAGAAAACCTTTGTTGTGAGGAAGTCACCTTTGCAACTGAATGAGTGCCCATCTCGTGCGGGAAAAGGTTGGTATCAATCTGGTTGGTTCATTTTATGTCCTTCCAAGTCAATGTCGCTATGCTTTGGTCTTAGTAGATTTATATTCAAAGTGGCCTTAAGTAAAATTTGTATCAGAGCCTAATGCTAAAATGGTTATTGTGTATTTGAACGCTATTTTCCTGCGGGAAGTTTTGCCGCAGTTTCTGTTGTCAGACAACGGTGTCCAATGTGAAAACAAGGAAGTGAGAAGTTTTTGGAAGTCTGGAGATGTAAAACATCTGAGAACTTCACTGTACAATCCCCAAACAAATGGACAGGTGGAGTGTATGAACCGGGTTGTGGTACAGTGTGTCTTGTGGGCAGTCGCAAACAAGTTTGTGGTGATGAATGCAGTAAGTTCGATGATTTGGTTCTATTGTACTAGCCCGCAAAGTTCAACATTGGTTTCTCCTTTTGAATTATTGAGCGGGAGGAAACATTTCACCAAAATATGCCCAAATTGGATGGGCAAGTGTATAAAATGTGGTGTGTCTTTGGAGGATTACGATGTGACAGTCAAGAGGAACTTAGCTGTGGCAAAGTCTAAGCAAAAGGAGAACTATAACAATCGATCTAGGGTGAGAGAGTTTAAGGTCAAAAAAGGGGATGTGTCAGGAAAAAAAGAGGAGAGAAATGCAGTGGGCCTGTCGTGGTTGATAAGGTCAGTGGAAATGCAGTTAGAGTTAATGGAAGAAATTGGTGGAATGTCGGAAGAGTAGTGAAGTGTGGTGGTGAGCAGAATGATAGGGGGCCCCAGAGAAAAGGAGTGGTGGAGAAAGCAGATAGTGGTAGTCCCAATCCCAGTTCTTCTACTTCGCCCAGTCCCAGTTCCTTTTCCTCTACTTCACTGGTGGAGCAAAGGGAAAGGGGTAGTCCCAGTTCCTCTACTTCACACAATGTTAATGTACGTAGGGGCAATCGTGTGAGAAGATTAACTAGTAGATTTAGGTAATCCTGCCATGAGGGGATAAATCTGCTATCACACGTTTCCCTGGTTGCCTTATTATTTTGCTCATTATTTATAGATGTATACATGGCTTTATGTAATAAAATTAGTGGGGTCATGTTGTAGTGTTTTATAGTTCTAGTGTTTGATATTTTTCTTTTTGTCTAATTTTTCTGAAAGGATTATTAGTGCATTGGGTATCTTGAGTAATGTGGTAACTGTTATGTTATTTATGTACGGGTTAGAAGTAATGTAGTACTGCGTGTTTATGTTCAGTGGTGTTCTATGACATACTGCTCGAGGGTTCCTTGGAATGCTGAGGGAGCCCACGGGAACGCTGGGATTTAACGGGTGGCAGTTGTAACCTGTTAGAGGTACTGTGAGGTTGTTATGTTGGCAGCTCCACTGTGAATAAACCTCTGGTGAATAACAACAATTGGGAGTGGAATCATTATTTACTGAAGATAACTTCTACACCAACACAAACTGGTTGAAATTCAGCCTGGGTGGGGTTTCACTCCACGGAATTCCGCGGAGTTAGCGTCAAACTGCGTGAAATTCCACGGAGTTCCACATGTAGGCGGAGTATTGCTTGACAACCCCTAGTCAGATGCATAACAAGTGGTGGAGTTGCTGCCTTGCCCAGATAAATGGGGTGCCACATGTGAGCTTGGGAAGCAAGCCACAGGCATGGCAGATCGCACACATATGGAAGTGTGGGTGCCTCTCTGATTGGCTGTGGTGATTAAGGCAGTGGAGACTCATGCTCACCCTACAAGGCTGCATTCATTTGTGCCCGTAGGTACCCTGTCGCAATGTGAGTAGGAAGCTGTCACCTCTCTCTAACCTGAGAGCACACCCCTTTGCAGTTCCACCCCTCTACAGCATAGGTGAGCCTCTGCAAACCCACGAACCTCGCATCTCCTCCTCTCTTGCAGGCATCATGTGAAGCGTTATCCTGTCCGCAGCTTCCACAGCCTGTGCACTCACCCTACATACAGCCGTCCAGCTGGCTCACTCGCCCATTGTCTGCCCACAGCTCCCCGAGCGCTATCCATGGCAGCACAACCCCTTCTGAGCCTCTGACTGCCACTTCCGGGGTCGGGATCGGAAATTCCCTAGAACTTACTTCAGAAACACTCGGGGAAACCTCAACAAAGAGGACGGACAAAATTGTTGCAGCCATGTTAGAAAACGGTGGCTTCCTGATGGCATTTCTTGATCTGGGTAATTGTTGTAGCCCTTAGAGAGCAGGAACACTGCAGGAGGGGCCATGGTACGGTGCAGGAAGAGAGCAGGAATGCTGCAGGAGTGGAGGTGGTATGTTGTGGGAAGAGAGCAGGAGCGCTGCAGGAGGACAGCAGGGATGCTGCAGGAGGGGAGGTGGTACATAAGGGAAAAGAGTAGGAATGCTGTAGGAGGACAACAGGGGTGCTGCATGAGGGGAGATGGTACAGTGTGGGAAGAGAGTAGGAATGCTGCAGGAGGACAGCAGGGATGCTGCAAGAGGGGAGATGGTACAGTGGTTTCTGTGTTCATTCCTTCTTACACTATCAGTTCCTTCTTCCTTCTTTCCTCCCTCCCTCCGTCCCTCCCATCACTCCCTCTCTGAGAGACACAAGCCTGCAGGTATGCTGCAAACATGCCATGAAGGCACCACAATGAGATCACCGGGACAGCAGCATGTGAGAGCTGTGCCCCCTCCTCACCCGTGGGCCGCATCATGTGGCACCAGGCTGAGGGGCAGGACTTGGTGCCACATCCATATCAGCAACATCAGAGTCCCTCAGTCTGGGATCAGAGTAGACACCCACCTTGAAGGAGCTGTGGTGTGTCCAGACACCAGAGAGACAGGAATAGCGCAGCTGCTGGATTCACTGCCTGAGGAGTGTCCCAGTCTGAGGGTGCCAATGACCGTGTCTGTGCCCTGCTGCCCACGGGGTGGTGAACAGCACTGAGCTGATAACCCCTACCCTGCCGAAGTAGCGTCATGGGGTTCTGAGATCTGTGACAGGGGGTGCCACCCTGGGATGCTGCCTGCCCAGGGATGCTGCCTGCCTCTGGGTGCCCTTTACCTCCTGCCCTGAAGCTGAGGGTGCCAGGGACGATGCTCCGGGGACTGCACCGGCTGTAGGACCCAGCAGTGTGTTGTCCTGGAGAGTCCACTATGCAGTCCAAGACGATTCCCTGGATAGTGCTGCTGGGCGCAGAGTGTGGCAGGTATGGGGTGATGAGCACCTGGCACACTTAAAACTAGGGGTGGCTACCAGTAAAAAAACTTTGCTTCATGGCGGTGGCAGACTTTTTACTGAACTCTGCGCTACAAGCGAAGCGCGGAGTAGCAAAACTCCATGAGCTCTGCTGGCGGAGCAGAGTTTGCTACCCACCCCTAGTTCTGAAGCATGAGCTAGTGGATCCACATTCCGGTCTGGAAAATGTGTATAAAAGGGGGATCCACACCACCCCAGTTTATTCCAGTTTCATCAGGTTTTCTGCAGGGGCGATGTTTGCCCCCCCCCCCCTCCATCTCCTGAGACACTTCTCAACACTAACCATAGGTTGCAAGGGAGTCCCGACAGGTGTCCCAAAAAGGAACAGGGTTTAGACAGAGAAGAGAAATGAAATGAAAAGGGATTTGTAAAGAGCTCTTAACCTGCAGGTATCAAGACGCTGCACCTAAGGAATTCCAAAGCCTTATCTGGGAACCCTCAGAAAAGAAAATTAATGAAACAGTCCAAAGTTACAAAAAAGAAAACCTAATCTAAAAAATCCAAAAATATAAGCCTATGATGTAAAAAGCCAGGAGATGAAGGAGTAGTCTCAGCGATGTATTTAGGCAAGGTGTTCCATAATATCGCAATTGCCGCAGAGAAGGAGCGAGCTCCCCATCTTGCCTTTTGAAATTTAGGGACAACAACTTTTTTGCCAGAGACTGATCTCAAATTCCTCGTTACCCTGTACCAATGAAAGGTGGACCTGACTGCTAATGCTCCCTTATCATGAAGCGCAAGATGCCCTATATTAAGTTCCTTGAAGATCATGCACTTTATATTCGGATACTTGGCGTAACAATAGTCTAGAAGTGAGGTGATCAATGAGATAACCACTGCTTTGTGAAGTTCTTCAGAAATAAAAGGAAAGATCTTCAAGAGGACATGAAAAAAGCAGCTGCTGGTGGTGCGATTTACCCGTAGATTGAAATTAAGAGAAGTATCCAATATGACACCAAGGTTTATAATGGAATCCTCAGAGACGGGGAGGAGCCCACATACAGGGGTAGCTCCCCCTGCCAGCACCCTCCAAAACATGAAAAATATAACGATAATAAAACAGGTTTAAAACCCGTTTTATTATCGTTTTATTTTCCTTGTGCTGGGTCTTGGGGGTGGGGCCACAGTGACGACAGGCACTGAGGGGAGTGGTATGTGCACTCCCTTCACTGCACATGCTGATTTGGCCGGCCGTCTTAGGCCGGCCAAAAGTGTCATGCGCAGTGAAAGTTCTCTCCAACCCAGAAACAAAGCTGGGTTGGAGAGAGCAGGCACAAACTCCCAGCCTGGAGCGCAAATAGAGGGTGCTCAGGCCAATGCTGAAGCTGCTCTCATGTGTGAGAGCAGCTTCGGGTTTGGCCGCAGGGCAGGCTGGGAACCTGGGCCTCCAGAAGAGGAGAGGAGCAGACGAGCGCAACGCAAAGGTGGAGGGCAGCAGGTAAGTTCTTTTTTGATTTTTACATGTATCTCCCTTGTCCCCCTTTCCACCCCGCCTCTTTTTCCTGACAAAACCGCACCTGCCCATATGACTCCTGCCACCAAAGCTCTGACCAGGCAGAATGCTGGGGTCCAAAGACCATCACTGTTTCAGAAAGATTATCAGTGAAGGAGACAATGATTTGAGTATTGTCGGCATATGACAGAACCTGAAAACCAAAAGATTTCACCAGGACTGCCAATGGCGCAACATACAAATTGAAAACAGTGGGGCTACTGGTGGAGCCCTGCAGGACTCCACAAAGGACACTGAAAGTCTTAGCCCTGAATTGACCGCAGTTAACAATCTGATGCCTCTTAACCAGAAAGGATTGAAGCAATTTCATCGCCTTGTCGCCCACCCCTACTCGCTCTAGCTGCCCAACCATATGTGATGGAGCGATGGTGTCAAAGGCTGCTGCGACAAGTCCAGTAGGACTAAGACGGTAGTCCTACCCTAGTCCACCTGCATTCTCATCGCATCAGTGGCGGTAGTGAGAGCTGACTCTGTACTATAGCCACTTCTGAAGCCAATTTAAAAAGGGTCCAGGAGATCATGGTCAGTAATGAACTTGACTAGTACGTTATTCAGGTGTTTCTCAATTATTTTAGCAGGAGTGGGAAGAAGAGCGATATGGCAGTAATTCTTCAATTTGTCTTGGTCTACGTTTGGCTTTTTGGGTAGTGGGATAACAATAGCTTCCTTCCATCCCTCGGGGAAAATACAACGTCTCGAAACTTGATTAACATTTTTTTCAAGAACTCAGCCACAGGATCAGGAGCCAACTGCAGGACTTTCGGGTGTCACAGGTCAATGGGAGAGCTGGATTTAAACCCCATAAGGATTTCTTTGACCTGAAGCCCTGACATAGATGGAAACAACAGCAGCTGAGGAGGACCACCTGGAATATCTTGACTGAACCCATCCTCCACATGGGTTGCGACTGAGTTAAATTTGGAGACTCTTATCCCTGAAAAACGAAGCCACACTATCACAGAAAGCTTGTGAGACATTGGTTTCTTGCTTACTGAGGGGAATAGAAGACAAGAGAAAGAGACACTGCTGCGCCTTGCCACCTGGTCCAGCCCGGAGTGCAGGGAACAGTGCTCTTCTTGAGTATGTGTGTTGTTTCTATTGCACACAAAAGCATAGATTAGTAAAACTTACACAGGGGGTGTTCTTACTCCTACTACCATACCATTAGATGAATACCCTTAAATGTTAATTACCTTCAGGGAGACTTGTCACTAGAAGGTTGCGATACAACAGAAAGGTGTCTTCATAAACTATGGCAGGGGTCTTAAGTGTAATGGGTTGGCACAGGTGCACGTTATACACCAAATCAATTATAACTCTCATGATGCCACTCGTGTCACACTCAAAAGAAACATAAGAAGCAACAAAACAAAAATCCCCAGTTCTCTCCCTCTCACGCAACATAAAAGAAATAAAACATCAATAATAAAACAGTGAGCAGGATTAACACATCCCGCCTTCACTTTTATCAGCAATAAAATGAAGGGCAGGAATGAGGCCCCAGAGTGAGGTATGCTCTAGGACTGCTTGCCAAGTTAAAGCGTGTGTGCCTTTCAAATTCAAGCGCACTGTTCAGAGGCAAGACGCCAGAGCGAGGAATGCTCTGCAAATAGTGGTAAAGTCAAACGTGTGCACACAGCACTTAGCTTGGCTGTCAGGCGATCTTCTATGTCATCCGATGCGGCAACCACGGAGATTTCTAATGAACTCACTGGTAGCTCGATGTTGCAGCACAGATCCGTCCAGGAAGCACTTGGAGGCGCGTCTCCTTCTAGGCAGGAAGAACAAAGCCAAGCAAGGCATTGGCAGACGAGTGGCCTTAAATACCTGCGGGCTGGCAAGGAGACGTCAGGCAGGAGGCTTATAGTGTCCATGTGTTGCCCCGCCCAGCAACAATAATACACCGGCATGAATCACATGCCAGGACAAGGGGGTTCCCTGAAACATGCCACCTACAACAAAACACATGACATGTACGAGGAGGCAAGAGCCCATCATAAAAAAAAACCAAAGCAAACATGATGTCATGCCACATATAACCCCACATGCCCCAATAGTGATGTGGTTAAGCAGCAGTCCTTGGGGGTGCTGACAAATGGTAAAGCAAAAGACACACAATTTACGGACAGAATGCAGAACAAATCAAAACATTCACCCCCAGTCAAGAGATCTGGGTTAAATCCATCATTCTTTTGCTCACCATGCCACCCCAGTTTAGGACTGGCCATATGCAAATCAGTCTTGACCCTGTGCCTCATGGGAACAGTCCAGACCAAACACCCCAATCGTACAGGGCACATTATGACGGTTCCGGACAGTACTGTCCCCAAGGGTTGCTGTAACGGATGAGGTTTTAGACAGGTACTGTACATGGAACCATTGAACCAGACCAAGGACATGTACGGCTGTAGCCAGTTCCCAGGAGTTGTCCTCAGGGCCATATCCCTCCCAAGCAATGAAGTTGTGTAAGGCCCCATGAATGCGTTTGGAGTCCAGGATTTTGGCAACTTCAAACTCCCATTGGCTGTCCAGTTTCACTGGGGGTGGTGGCGGGGCAGTACAGGCATTCAGGATATAGGGACATAGCAAGGAAACATGGAACAGAGTGTGGATTTTGTATTCTTCTGGCACAGTGAGTTTTACTGTCACCGGGTTTATCACATCGGTGACTGTGAAGGGACCGATGTATCGGGCCATACGTAGGTTTTTGGACGACAACAATACCTGGTCACCTGGTTGGTACCGTGGGGCAGGTCTTCTGTGTTTATCAGCCGGGCTTTTGTCTGAGTCTGATATGTTGCAAGGTGCTCCCTGATCCGCTGTTGAATGCTGTGTAGTTTTTGGTGATGTTTCTGAATGAATGGAATATGTGGTGAGACGTGTGCATTGGTAATGGGGAGCATCCTGGGGGCTGACCAAATAGACAGTAGAATGGGGAAACCCCTGTGGCAGTGTATGTACAGTTGTTATAAACAAACTCAGCGAGGGGTAGCATTTATCCCAGTCTGTGGACCACGTTATCACTAGACACCTCAATACCTGTTCCATGGTCTGATTTACGCCTTCTGTTTTTCCATCTGTTTGTGGGTGGTAAGCAGAGGACAAACAGACATCTATTCCTACAGATGAATAGAAACTACGCCAAAACCACAAGACAAATTGTGGACCTGATCGGAAATGATAGTGGTTGGTAAACCATAGAGTCGTACTATGTGTTGAATGAATAGATCAGCAAGAGCGGGTGCCGTAGGTATCCATTTTAATGGGACAAAATGGGCCAGTTTTGGTCAGGTAATCAACCACTACCCAAATGACGGAGTACCCATTGGATGTTGGAAGGCCTGTAGCAAAATCCATGCTCAACGTGTGCCATGGAGAAGGTGGTATGGGCAGGAGACATAACAGTCCAACAGGCGTCACATTTGTTGCTTTGGATCGCACGCAAGTTGGACAGGTTTGAACATAGTTTCTGATGTTGTGAACCAATTTGGGCCACCAAAACCATTGCTGGCAGAGTTCCACACTTTTCTTTTCCCCTGGGTGTCCCGCCAGAACAGAGTCATGACTATAATGCATCACAGTATCACATAATTCTTGGGTGGGAAGGACTAACCAATTCTTGTTATACAACAACCCTTCTTTTTCCATGATCTCTGTGGATGGTGATAAGGTGGTTTGTGCTTCTCTGAGTTTTTCCAGGAACTCTTACGAGGAACAAAGGGCAGTGATTTTGTCTGGGGGTATAACACTTTGTGGTGGTTCTGTCTCTAGGTCAAGGGTTGAGATGGCCAAACGATACAGTGTGTCAGCTTTCAACTGTGCAGCAACAGGACAGTACATAATAACGAAGTCATATTCACTAAAAAAATAAAAGCCAGCGTAGCTGGTGTGGGTTCAGGGCTTTGGTTGCCTGGAAGAACTGTAGGTTACTGTGATCTGTGTATATGGTGATTGTGTGCCTAGCTCCTAATAGGTGATGCCTCCATTCCTGGAATGCCAGCTTTATGGCTAGGTGTTCTCGCTCTGCAGTGGTGTCGTTCTGCGCTGCTGGAAGCAGTTTTTTTGAAAAGTAGGCCACTGGATGGACCCCTCTGAGACAAACCCTGCCCCCACTGCTATTTGGGAGACATCTGCTTCCACAAAAAAGTGTTGGAAAGGATCTGGGTGGTGCAAGAGAGGTGCTTCAGTGAAAGTTTGTTTGAAGTGTTGAAAGGCGGCTTCGGCTGTCCCCTGGAAAGAGACCCCTTCACCCAACAGCCGTGTGATCAGAGACACTGTGGTGGAGAAGTGAGGAATAAACCGCATATAGAAATTGGCAAATCCCAAAACCTCTGGACTTCCTTAAACAATTTTGGGGCTTCCCAATTAAGAATGGCCTGAACTTTAGAGCGGTCCATGGAGATTTCGTCAGGGGTGATGATATGACCTAGAAAGTTAATGGTTCTGGCATGAAATACATATTTTTCAAGCTTGCCGATTAACTGATGTTCACAAAGCCGTTGTAGTGCTGCCCTTACATGCCTTATATGTTCTTCCTCAGAGGGTGAGTAGATGAGGATATCGTCTTTGTACACCACTACACAGACGTCAAAGAACTCCTGCAGCACTTCATTGATGAAAAATTGGAAGGTTGCAGAAGCGTTACACAGACCAAATAGCATCACAGTATACTCTAAGAGCCTGAACATGGTCAGGTACACAGTTTTTCACTCATCCCCCTCCATGACCCAGATCAAGTGGTAGGCACCTTGTAAATCAGGTTTAGTGTAGATGGTGGATTGCCATACTTGATTTAGGAGGGCAGGTATAAGCGGCAGAGAGTACCAATTGTTTATCGTTGCTTTGTTGACTGAGCGGTAATTGATGCAAGCACGCAGCTCATGATTCTTCTTTGACACGAAGAATAAGGCGGACAATACTTGTGGATAGAATGGCATATGAAACTCTTGGCTAATAGGTCATCTAGGTAGTCGGGTAGATTAGATAGTAATTTTCCGATAGAGAAGGCATACACCCTACTACACGGTAAGGTGACTCCAGGGATCAGATCTATATGGCAGTAGTAGGACCTATGAGGTGGCAACTGGGTAGCTTTCCGTACACAGAATACATTTTAGAAGTCTCTGTATGGCTCAGGTGGGGCTTGTGTTCCGAGGCCACTGTTAATTGTGTGGATGCACAATGCAAGGGCACTACCAAATATGGTACTTCATGCTAACAGGATTGCCAACAATGCTTTGAGTCACGGGTCACTGTCCTTAATATCCAATCTATTGTTGGGTTATGAAGCTGTAACCAGGGGATGCCCAAAATAGCCCCTAAGACAGGAGTAGCAATTAGGTCAAATTGTATGCGTTCTGTGTGTCCATTGGCACATATCATGGTCAAAGGAGAGATCTGATAAACAATGAGCCCTGATGACAATTCAGAACCATTCACGGCTCAAATGGGTTCCAGAGTCTCCTTCCTGATCGGCGTGATCTCAAGTGTCTTTGGCAAACCTTAGTCTAAAAAGTTACCCGTAGCCATAGAGTCTAGAAGTATGGGGATAACCTTACTTGCTTGGGTAGACAGGAGTAGTGTCACTATGAGTGTCATGCGCCGGGGTACTATATTGGGGGTCTTTGCTAGATAATCAAAGGCCGCCTGGTCTGTAGCGCTCGATAAAGAGGCCCTTGAAGTTACTGAGCTTGGGAGTTTTCTGCCTGATCAAGGCTGGTAGAGTTCGATTGTTCCACCACTCCTATTGCCTTCTTAGGAGTGCTGGGCTTACTTGTGCGTTCCCGGGCAAAGTGCCCCGACCTGCTGCAGTACAGACAGAGGTTCAATCGTCATCTGCAGTCTTTTTCGTCCTTGGACAGGGGCCCTCTAATGCTTCCAATCTGCATTGGTTCTGTGGCATCAGGGGCTACAGTGGAAGATTCCTTTTGCCCAGATTTCACTATCACTAGTCATGTATCTCCCTTGGTTTTCTCACACTTTCGTTTACACAGATGGTTGTCCAGCTTCACAACCAGGTCAATAAACTCGGACCAATCAATGGGGGGGGCTCTACGATTTGAGCCAAGATATCCTTTAGATCGCCCGAAGCCACAGGTAGAAGAGAGACATTTGTTTCTGTTCTGGCCATTCCATTTCAGCAATGAGTTGATTGAAGGAGGTGATATAGGATAGTAACTCTTTATTTCCCTGACACAAGTTTAGCAGCTTATTGTCACTAGCCTGTACAAAGAGATGTTTGGCAAACAGCTTACACATTTGAATTGGTCAAAGTTGTAGAGAAGCAGTGTCATTAGGGAATGCTGCAGGACGACACAGGGATTGTAACTGCACTGATGCATAAAGATCTTGTATTTATCGCTGTCGTCAAAAAATCTCTCTGGGGGAGCTAATGGAACGGGCATGGGTGTGGTGAGTGTTACATTCACGGGCTGTGCAATGGGAGTTGTAGTGCCTGTAGTGCCAAGGGCAGTGGATGGGAAATCAAAGCGCGAGGGCTGCATAACCTGGGTTTTAGTAAAAGGTTTATTGGACTTCATGGTGCTGTTCCATGGGCTATCCCTGGGTTTATATCTCTGAAGCTCACGATTCAACTCTTGGTTTTCGTGCTTCATGGAGAATACTTCCTGTTGCAGGCTAGTTAAGGCCCTAGTTAACTCTAACAAGGAGAGACTTTCATCAGCCTGCACGGTTTAGGACAAACCCTTTGTGGCTTGGCATTATATGGTGAGACCACTCACCTGAAAAGCAGGTTCGATGCAGGGGCGATGCTCAGCCCCCCTCCCCGACCTCCTGAAAACCTCTCCACACTACCCAAAGGTTGCAAAGGAGTCCCAGCAGGTGTCCCAAAAGGGAACGGGTTTTAGCCAGAGAAGAGAAAGAGACACCTCTCACCTTGCCGCCTCGTCCAGCCGGGCACCCCGGGTTCATCAGGAGTAGAGGGAACAGCGCTCTTCTTGAGTGTGTGTGTGTAGTTTCTATTGCGAACAAAACCATAGATTAGTAACACTTACACAGGGAGTATTCCTACAAGCAGTACCATTGGATGAATATAAATGTTAAACACCTTTAGGGAGACTTGTCACTAGAAGGTTGCGATACTACAGAAAGAAGTGTTCATGAACTATGGCAGGTGTCCTTAGTGTGCTGGGGTTGGCACCAATGCGCTTGTCTCTGTTGGCGCAGGTGCATATCATACACTATATCAATTATAGCACACTCATGATGCCACTCGTGTCACACTCAAAAGAAACATAAGGAGCAACAAAACAATTATCCCCCGTTCTCTCTCTCACGCGCAACATAAAAGAAATAAAATATCAATATTAAAACAATGAGCAGGATTAACACATCCCACCTTCATTGTTAAGAGCAATAAAATGAAGGGCAGGAAAGACGCCCCAGAGCAAGGTATGGACTAGGAGTGCTTGCAAAGTCAAAGCGAGTGTGCCTTCCAGGTTCAGGTTCAAGGGCACTGTTCAGAGACAAGACTCCAGAGCAAGAAATGCACTGGAAATGATGGTACAGTCAAAAGCGAGTGTGCCTTTCAGGTTCAACCGCACTGTCCAGAGTCAAGACGCCAGAGCAAGCAATGTGCTGCATATACTGGTAAAGTCAAATGCGCACACAGGGCACTTAGCTTAGGCTGTCAGGTAATCTCCTACATTGTCCGATGCTGCGACCGTGGAGATTTCTGAAGAGCTTGCTGGTTCCTCAATGTTGCAGCACGGACTCGTTTCTTTTCACACAGGCCGTCCGACGTCCAGGAAGCACTTGGAAATGCGTCTGCTTGTAGGCAGGAAGAACAAAGCCAAGCAAGGCGTTGGCTGGGGCGTGGCCTTATATACCTGCGGGCCGGCAAGGAGACGTCAGGCAGGAGACTTAAGTTGCCTTGTGTTGCCCCGCTCACCAACAATAATACACGGACATGCCGCCTATAACAATACACATGTCATGTATGAGGAGGCAAGTGCCCATAATAAAATACACAAAACAGAACAAACATGATGTCGTGCCACATATAACTCCACTTACTACAGTGTGTAATGGCAGGGGAGAGGGCCCAAATTGCGATATGCTTAAGCGGCAGCCCTTGGGGCTGCTAACAAATGGTACAGGGCACAGTGGGATGGTTCCTGATATAAGGGAGTTATCGGCAGAGTTCTCGAGGGGCTGCTGTGCAACCAGAGCTAGTGATTGCCTGACAACAAGGGTCCCAGAGGTGAGGAGACATCACCTGAAGACAACACTTTCTGTTTGAGTTATGTCTACAGAGCCTAGAAGCCAGTTTGCCTGCTAAGAGAGGGGAAGAGTCTGACTGGACCTCCAGCAAGACAGACTGTTCAGAAGGAGAAGCTCATTGTGCTCCCGGCATCAGGAGCCCCATCAGGAAGCTGATGATTCAAGAGAGTAATCCTAGAGCAACCAATGATGAAAAGAGGCCCCTAGGTCTCTGTGCACAGTTTAGGAGTGAACTGTACCAAGCTTGGTGCAGAGTGCATAGCCTGGAGTGTGTCGCAGGCTGGAGAGATGGAATTTGTTGCTGCTGACAAAGAGACGATCACTATCACTGCTACAGTAGAGAATCTTGATTCGCACAGACATGGCAACTGCCCCCACAGTCATTGAAACAAAAAACTTGGCCAGAAGCTGCTACTGCCATTACAGAGTACCGGATGTAGCTGCCCCAGATGGCTGCAGTACAAAAGTCAGGTGCTGCCATGCATTCTATCCCCTCCCTCTGAGACTTAAGTGTGAAATTTGTCCTGAAGTGAGGTCGCTGCCACATCTTCAGCATGGAAGAATGGCTAAGCTGTGATAGCAAGTGTGTAACCTCCATCCATGGCACAGTTCAGATCACCGCGAATACACACAAGTAATCTACAAGGCTTAACGTGCACAGACCAACAACAAGATACTGGGGCCTGCAGACCAGCCCCAATGCACTTGCCTGAAACTATTAAGTGAAGGAACAATAAGAGACATTGAATTGAGCTGCTCCCCTAAACAGTGAGAATGTTTTAAGCCGTCTGGTCCAGAGCCTAATCTTGACTAATCCCACAGAGCGGTAGGGACAGTAATAGAGGGAAACCTTACTCTAGCTTAGGACACAAGTTTGGTAAACCTGCATAACATGCCAATTGAATTGTGTAGTATTTAGTTCTGTTGCGAGATTAAAGTGCTTTCATTTTTTCCATAAAATATAAGTACTGGTCCTAGAAATTGTGTTTTTGGTTGAGGGGGTTTTGATCCCTCCTCAAGCAACAACCCCAATTCCTTCAGGGTGAATCACAGAAAGTGGCTAAATTAACCTGTGCTTAACTCTCTGGTTGCTTGGCACAAAAGCAGTCAGGCTTAACTTAGAGGCAATGTGTAAAGTATTTATGCAGCACTTAATCGGTAATAAATTGAAAACACAGTACTAGAATAATCCGACACCAAATTAGACAAATAGAGCAAAATTAAATAAATTATTTGATACCAAAACAATAAAAATCTGATCAGTAGGATTGGATTTATGAGTTTTTAAAGCTTTTAGTAAACTAGCAGCTAAAAGATCAAAGTACCACCCATGGACATCTAGTCTCACGAGACCGGGCAAAGTCGGACATAATGGCTGACCACGATGGAGGGTGGTTCAGATACACGAGGTGTCTTAGGCTCGGTCTCCGCTTACCTTTGGACTTAAAAGAATTTTTTAAGAAAATATTTGAGAAAGTAAAGTACAACAGGACAGGGCAGAAGGTGGGGTCAGAGGAGGTGGTGTCGATATCAGGGGGCCGCTGGACAAAGTTACGGTGAAGATTTGTACATGCAGACTTAGTCTCTTTTTTGGAAGTCAAAAACGTCCGGCGGAACAAAACTGCAGGCTGTGGCTGACGAGGGGTCCAAGAGGCCAGATTCCCCTTCTGCAAGGAGCTGTTGAACAGGATTTACACCTTGGACGGATTGGTTTGTTGGTAGGTTTTGGTCTCTTCTCGGTTCTCAAGGCACTGTTTGGCTGAAAATTTTCTAAGTGCAGGGTTCAAGTTGGAACTGTTTGTGTCCCTGTAGCTCAGAACAGGAGGTAAGCCAAAGAGTCCTTGAAGTCAAACTGGTAGTCCTGGGTTCAAGCAACAAGGCCGTCCTCGAGCAGCAAGGCAGTCCTTTCAGAGTTCAAGGCAGGCTTCATGCAGTAGGGCAGCCCTATGAAGTGCAGAGGAGAACTTCTGAATGTACTCCACAGGTCCAGGAGTGAACTGATGAGTGGGTCTAAGATTCCCATTTTTGTACTTGGTGTCTTTGAAGTGGAGGAAACTGCTGGAGCCCCCCTTCCCCCCAGATGGTTCTGGAATTTCCATCCTCCCTGCCCAGGCTCCAAGGGGTCTGGAGTGATAAAAGTCTAGTGAGTGTACTGAGGCTGCTAACTCACTGCGGGGGGACAGGGGCAGCCCCACTCCGCACATCCTGGCAAGATGGCCCATTCTGCCAACACTTAGCCATCCTTTGTCTCACTGGCTGGAAGGAATGCACAAAGGCTAATCACAGTCATGTGACGCAGGCTGCAGGCACCAAATGGTTAGGACAAGAAAATGCCAAAAAGTGGCATTTTAATAATTGTGACTTAAAATCCAACTTTACCATTAAAGAGGATTTTAAATTATACTGTCTTTAGACACCAAACAGTTGTCACTTATTAAATGTAATAAGGTAACCCAATGTTATCCCATGGGTGAGATAGGCCTCACAGTAGTGAACAACAAATTTAGGAGTTTTTCACTACCAGGGCATGTAAAATTTTAAAATTTTAAAGTATATATGTCCAGCATTTTAACTACAATGAACTCTGCCATGTGGTCTGTTTAGGGGTGATTCATATGTATTAAAAAGGGAGTTTTAGGCCTGGTGTTGGACTTGGCCTTTTCTGCAGGGTCATCCCCAGACATTTTGCCTTCACCCTCCTGTTCTCTGAACCAATTTTTGTTGGCTTTAGGACTCTGCACACTTTACCATTGCTAACCAGTGCTAAAGTTCTTATGCTTTCTCCTTTAAACATGGTAAAATTGGCTTACACCTAATTGGCACATTTAATTTACTTGTAGGTCCCTTGTAAAGTGGTATTACATATACCCAGGGCCTGTAAATTAAATGCTACTAGTGGGCCTGCAGCACTGGTTGTGCCACCCACTTAAGAAGCCTTTACACCTGTCTCAGGCCTGCCACTGCAGCCTGTGTTGCAGTCTTAAACTGCCATTTAGACCTGCCAAGATAAACCTCTTGCCAGGCCCAAACCTACCTTTTTGTTACATATAAGTCCCCCTAGGGTAGGCCCTAAACTGCTCAGGAGGCAGGGTGCAGTGCATTTAAAAAGTTGGACATGCACTTTTACGTTTTACATGTCCTTGTAGTGAAAAGCTCTTAAATGTGTTTTTCACTACTGTGAGGCCTACCTCTCCTATAGGATAACACTGGGGTAACTTATTATAGTTAAGAAGTGGTAAGTTTCAATTGGGAGCAGGCAGGAATGTTGAGTTTGGTGTCTAAAGAATTGTAATTTATTGCCCTCTTTAATAGTAAAGTTTGAATTTAAATCACAATTTAGAAAATGCCATTTTAGAAAGTTGGCATTTTTTTGTCCTAACCATTTGGTGCCTGCAGCCGTTTTACTAGGTGACTAGATGTAGCTGGCAGGTTGTCTTTGTGTATTTCTCCCAGACAGTGAACAAAGGCCCATAAGTGTTGGCAGGATGGGCCATCTCTGAGTTAATGAGAAAGAGCTTTCACTTACCACACTTACACATCACAAAGGCTTTTCCTGAGCACACTCACAAAGGGTTTGACTCTAGTCTGTTATGACCCCAGACAATCTTGGGCCAGCGCAGGAAGGAAGGCAATTCCAAGCACCTCTGGGGTGGAATCCTCCAGAAACCTCTCCTACTTAAAAGTGGAAGCTAGTTATAAACAGTAGACCCTCAGACACAACCCTCCAGTACGCCTCTGAACCTGTGGAAGAGTCAGAAGGACTGATGTGCTGCTCTGCAAGAAGTGCTGCTACTCTGTTGCCCTGCTGACTGAGTTAAAGGACTGGACCTGCATCTTGAACCCAGGACCACCAGAGTGACTCCAGGGGCTAGTTGGCTGGCCTCCTGGCCAGAGCCCCAGGGACACAAGGCTCCAACCACCATGATCCCAACACCTGGACTCAGTCTGCTGTGAGTTCTATCCCCTAAGTGATGACACCCCAGACCTGGATCCTTGGAACGTCCTCCGCCAGCCCAGCTGTCGTTCTGTGAGCAGAACCACCACTGTGAGATGCATCCCCGACACCAAACTTCGCATCACAGCGTGAAGTCTCCACAGAACCGCCACTCCACGGTGCATTTTATTTTATTTATTTATTTATTTATAGAGTTTTATATAGCTCGGACATGACCCAAAGGTATCAGAGCGCTTCACAGTTGCATGATGTAGATCTTTCAGAGAACGACGGGTACAGCAGTAATATACATATGGTTCCGGTACGTGTCTTTCGTATCAGTAACAATTAGGATCAATAAGGTGTGCAAGGTATAACAGTAGTATTATACGAAAGGATTCCAATGTGTGCCTTCATATCATTATTATCAACAATATTACAAAAAGATCCATTAGTTGTATTAGTGTACAGTCTACAATGTCTTCACCGCTAACTGGTGAGTTTGCCCTTATATTCGTTATTGATCACGATGCAGATGGTGATCAATGATTGTTTAGGGTAGGAACTTGCTCATCAGGAATATCTTTGCCTCCCTTTTGAAAGTTGATGTGTTTGGGATTTTTCTAATGTTTGGAGGGAGTGAGTTCCAGATTCTGGGGGTCGCTCCGGAGAATGCTCTGTCATATGTTTTCTTCTTCTGAAAGATGGGAGGTTTCAACAACAGGTCTCTGGCATTCCGGGATGGTCTGCTTCCACCTGATAATTCGATTTTCTGGGCTAGGTACATTGGTGTTTTGTAGTGGAGCGCTTTGTGGGTAATACATGCCAGTTTTAGTTGAATTCTGGCTTCATATGGTAGCCAGTTTAATGCCTTCAGGTGTGGGGAGATGTGGTCATATTTTCTTGAGCCTGTAATGAGTCTTGCGGCCGCATTGAGACAGGCTTTTAGTGGTGGATATTTTTGCATCTTCAAAACAAGCCTTCACATAGCAAGCCCTTCGATGACAGCATCCGAGATGATGAGGCATGACTCCACATCGCAGCCCCACAGCTTCTTCGGAACCAGCCGGTGCGCTACGCATCTTCAACATGGGATCTTGGAACGCTTTGCAACCAGGATTTAAGGTACTCTTGTTCAGCGGGCATAACCAGTTCCCTGTGTATACAGCCCACACTCCATCGTGGTCTGCCTGTACTTGTGACTTTGTGCCAGTTCAGAACGACCAGATAACTACAGTTGGCACTTTGTGCTTCTAGGCACTATTTTCACTTACATCTTTAAAATTGCATATCAACGGTTCTACTGATTAGATTTTTTGTTGTTTTGGTCTCAAGTAATTTAGTAAATTTTACTCTATTTTTCAAAACTGGTGTGGGATTTTCTTTTTGTTTTGTTTTTACTTTATTATTATTTGAAGTGCTGCATAAATACTTTACACATTGCCTCTAAGTTAAGCCTTACTGCTTTGTGCCAAGCTACCAGAAGGTTAAGCACAAGTTAATATGGGGTTTGCCTTTGTTTCACCCTGATAAAAATTGCGTTGCTGCTTTAAAAGGGTTTCACCCTCCCTTCCCCCCACTCAATGAGTAAGTCAATTTCCAACACCAGGCAAAAGATTTATTTTGCCAGGTCGAAATGGCAGCTTAAAACTGCCCACAGGCTGCAATGGCAGGCCTGAGAAATGTTTTTATAAGGCTACTTAAGTGGGTGGCACAATAAGTGCTGCAGGACCACTAGTAGCATTTAATTGATAGGCACTGGGTACATGTTGTACCACACTACTAGGGACTTTTAAGTAAATTAAATGTGCCAATCAGGTGCAGGACAATTTTACCAAGTTATAAGGAGTGAGGACAAGCTCTGTAGCACTAGTCAGCAGTGGAAAATTGCACAGAGTCCTAAAGCCCAAAAATCGAATTTAGGAGGGGATTAGGCAAAGGGTTGTGAGGAAGACCACCCCAAGGCTGACAGGTCTAACAAATGGGATGGACATTAAATTATTTTGTGTGCTGGTTGATTGTTGAGTTCTGAGCTCTTCCTACCCATTCTATGTTCCTGAGAAGCTTCTGCCTGTCTATCTTCACTTCTCTGAGAGTAAGTGTAGAAAGGGTTGTACTTGGCCGAGTTTGAAGAGTCATACTAGGATGGGACCCAAGACACCAGTAGCAAACAATCTCAACCACGAAGTTTGGGGCCCAGAAGCCCCTGTCTGCTCTGTGGCCTCCCTGAACGAGGTTTGACAAAACCCAGAAACATTTTAATATAGAGAATGGTGGCAGTGTTGTCCTTCCATTAGTCTGTGTGAGGGCAGAAAAAGTGCAAGGGATAAAACAGAGATATGGCTGTGCCCAGCCAAGGTTAACTGTTTAGACAAGTGAAAAAAAAAAATGCTGCACTGCACTAGGAATGCTGTGTCAAAGATGCAGTGGAATTATGTGGTCAAAAAGCATCCATAAGGTTATAGTGTTAACTGTTGTCATAAGGACAAGTCAGATAAGGGAAATGTAATCTGTGTAAGGCATAGTCAAAGGCCCCACTTGATAATCCCTGTTAGCAAGCCACCATTACACAGCAGTGATAGGTACCAGGAAAGTCAGGGACATCTCGACATATTTTGCATGGGGGCCCAATCACTTTCCATTAAGCTAATGCAAATTGTAAAACTGGAATGACTTACAGGTTTCAAAGCACTGATAGCATTAAAGTAATCTCTCACTGGATGACCTACTATGATTCAAATGTAGATTGTGGTAAATCTGTTGATATAACTTAATGATGCTCTATTCACTAGAACACAAGGGTTCGAGGACTGAATGTGCTACAATGTGCTTCTTGCCACAAATAAGGAACTCAGTACTTCCTCATCTAATCTCATTCACAATCTTCAGCATATTCATTACAGAGCAGCGAGGCTATCTTTAAAATCTTAAACATATCGAATCAAGTTTAAGGAGCCACATAACTTTCGGTGAAAGCACACATCACATTCGAAGCACTCTGTGTTACCCAAAAGGGTCTTCTCAACTTCAGATCAGCTTAGTTGCAGAAAAGGTTTTACAGATGGACACCAGCAAGTCATGTAAGGCCTTTGAACGCCTCCTTGCTTTCACTGCTAAAGCATAACTGCAGATACGCCTCGCAGTAAAAACATTAATTATGTGGAAATCTCTGCACTTTTTGGAGAAGAGAAGAAAGCCCTGCTGCAAATACGGAAAAAGCGTAAGGCCTACCTATCTCATTCTTCTGTAGCTAACCCCTATGGCTCTTAAGGCGCTTTGCAGGCTCTCCGTTCTTGAGTCCTTGTTGGTAACCTTTCCTTTTCTATTTCCCTCCATTTCCTTAACCCCTTTTTATTAACACTAGCCCTCGTCAGCCTTCTTTGACTTTGCCTCTGAGCGGTCCTGTTCTTTTATAGGTAGCACGTTACAAATGTTAATTAAACGAATATAATTTATACAAGAATGGTACCGTGTGCGGTCTCGAATTGTTCCAGTCACGCGCCCTCTATCTAGATTCAGTCCTGTGTGCTCCCCACACAGCTCTCTAGGTATTTAATGTAGTCTAACTCCAAGGGGCCGATGGCCTCCTAAGGAACATTCATGGACATTTCAAACATGAGGTCCTGCAGTTAGGGCCGCCGGCATGATCACGGTGTCCCCTACTGCTCCTCGAGCCACCATAGATCAAATACTTAAATAAATCTGCGCTGTTCATCGAGACAGTTTCCAAGACGAGAAACTGTTTTTTCCAACTCACAAACCGCAGGGCATTTTCTTATTTGCTATTTTAAGACTGACTGTCCATAGACACAGATGTCATGGAAAGCCGGAAGCGACAATTCTAACCACTGCGACGTGGTTTGAGACGAGGAGACTTGAATGTACACCTATCACTGTGTGACAAGCTGTGATCACTGCAGTCTGACAGTGGAAGCCATCGCGCCTTTCAGGGCCCCCACAAGGACAGATCAGTGCACAGGCAACAGCCTCTTTATTTGTGACGTAGAACTCTTTCCAGGCAGTTTTCAAGGTCGACGCATTATCGTTTCTACCCGAAAAGGATATCGCAAGTCTTTCTGAGGCAATATATATGGCGGTCAAAAGAGGTGCAGGAGTTAACTTGACACATTTCAGTGGGTTGAAGGGAGCGTTATAACATAGGTGGCTATTATCGACCGGAAGTCCCCGATGGGACAATACTGTGACTTGGAAGAAGTGCGTTGTTTCAATTTCGAAGACAGCGTGTGGGATTTTTGAGAGAATGCGAATTGCACCGTATTAGCATACAACATTGAGCTGTCACACTACAAATAATTATATTTCTACCAGGAAGTAAAAGGTCGGGGATGATAATTTGGAAGATAAAGGGAGAGAGATATTTACAATAAAATGTCAGAGCACGGTGTTGCTCCAAGATTGAGGCTTCCGAGCTCCGACATTTTTTAAATGCAGGGATGCACCATATTTGCAAAAATACGGTGCACCCCTGTGTTTCCACTAGCGCTGGCACTAAAAAAGCTGCCTAGCTGCAGAGCAGGCACCCTTGGGTTCCAAGGGTGCCTGAGCTGCAGGGGCGATTGTTTATGTGCAGGAAGGGACACCTTCCTGGACATAAACAATCTTTAAAGGCAAATTGCTGTTACTATGAGTGCTGCAGAATCTAGCATACATAGAAAGAGCAAAATAAGAGGAGAAATTAATAATTCTCCTCGTATCGCCATCCTAAGATCAGCATTTACCTGGCCTTAGTTTTTGGCGCTACCCCAACCTTGTAAATATGGGGCAGCCTAAAAAAGCAATGGGTTTTGTGGCGGAACGCCCACTGCAACACCCGTTGAACACTCCTTTCACGCTAAGTTAAGCGTAAAAAGGGCCTTATTTACAAAGCACCATTAAGCTATGTTAAGTGGCTTAACACCGCCACGGTAAATGGCTTAACGCCACTTTGTAAATAAGGATAAGGGGATATCGCCACCAGAACGTCACTAAAAGTAACGTTCTGGTGGCTATATCCACTTGTAAATATTCCCCAAAGATTCTTTGTAAGGTACCACATTCACTGAGTAGCTTATAATATCGTCTTTCAGAGTTTGGTGTTTGTGGAAGAGGAGCATTGTAGGAGGAAATATCCCAGGCTGCCTCATCTTAATCAGGGCCGGACTGGGAACCCAAAGCAGCCCTGGCAATTTTGTCAGACCAGCCCCTTGTCCCCCGTGGGCTGGGGGGAAAGGTGGACTGCTGCTTTTGTTACTGGGGGCCGATATTGCAGCACCGCTGCAAAACCAGCCCCCAGTAACATAACCGGCCCCACAGCTGCAAAACCGGCTCTCACCCTTCCAGCCTCCCGGGGAAACGCCCGATGCCCGCTATGGCCTCTCTGGCCCTGGTCCTAATACGTTATATGTCAGCTTCCGAAACATAGGAATTAGGCCTTGGAATCTATCATACTGCGACTACTCAGAGTCTATGGTTTCATCTATGATGCACCAACGTTTTTTGGAAACAACGCATTTTTATAATTGTAAACAAAATTCTAAAGAATACGACTCATGCCAAATTGGTCACTGACATTGCGTTTTAAGACTTTTTTAATGAGCAGACTACATGGTAAGCGCATTCAAACAATAAGTTAAAATGTATTTATTAGAGATTTCATGACATTAGAAGTGTTCCTGGGGGTGGATTTAGCATACATTGCTGCATTTAGTTTCAAATTGCAAACATCTTAAAATGCCCCACTTTTGCAGGGCACTGAGATGAATAAACAAGACGAGACCCAATAAACTCTTTCAATTAGTAAACCCGAATGAATGATTGAACCATGCACCACACAGCACTGAGAAGAGAATCACCTCTAGTCACTGCTTGATTGGGGAGGGGGTAGCGAACTTCGTAGAAATGTTTTTTCAGTTTCTTCCTGAAGATTAGGTCTTTTTTTGTCTGAAAGTTAATGGGTTTTGCATTGTGTACTGCGTGTCCACGAACTGTGATGCGTCATTAGAATTTGGAGATGTAGTATGTTCTGAGGCACTAGCTTATGGTTAGAGGACTCATCTAGGAAATAGCATTCATACTGCTAATATGTTAGAGACAATTCCTGCGTAAGTATTTATGAGTGAAATGAAGGATCTTGTTGGTCATATTCATAGGGAGCCAATGGAGTGCTATCAGGGAGGCATTAATGTGGTCCAGGATGTTAATTTCTGCATTTGCTGTACCGATAACATGGATAAATAAACAAATAAATCGAGTTAACATAACTGAGTTAAGAGTTAAGCTGAGAATGGAAAGCAAGAGGCTAAGACTTGGGTATTCACAAACATTTTCTCAGGGGCCACAAAGTATGGTCTGTGGTGTGACTGAGGGCCACACAGATACCAGCAGGGTGGCAGTCAGGAGATATGGGGTTTGTAAGGTGGGTGTAGGGGAAGCGAAGTATGTACATGTAGTGGCTGAATTGCACAATGCAAAACCAGAAAACCTGGGATCAATCATGGCTTCCCCGCTTGACCAAATTGTGTGATCCTAGGCAATTGTCTTTTTTTCTAACTTTGCCTTTTTTTCCTTCTATTGTGTTTGATTTAGTAAACTATGCTGTTGTCCATTTATAATAGCAACCCAGACCACCCAGGGGGTGCACATGGCAGCTGACTTGCCTCTTACTTCACTATTGGCATTGTTGTCAGGTTCCGTGGAAGCATGAATGCTTCTAAATCCATGTTTGAAATCTAACTCTAAAAAAATACCTCTCATTGCAGTGGTATCATCAGATGTACTAAGGTGAAAAGGTTCTGCATGTTAACAAAATACACGTTTTTGAACTTATCATATTTTTACACGTTTGCTGTAAAATATCTTTAAAAAATGAAGGTGTTTCTTAAGTTAAGTGGTGCAGGACTTCCATTCTGAATGTTAGTGTAAGTGTGAGTCAAGGTAAACAGCGTACCAGTGCTGGTGTTCCTTAAGGGGCCGCATGGAAAGGTCAGGAGGCAGCCCCCGGGCCATACTTTGAGTGTCACTGGGTTAAGACATGTATGTATGTACAGGTATTTGCATAGTGCAAACCTACCTGAGAATAAATGGAGCACTGGTCAAAGTGTGAGAGCACTGAAGTACAACTCAAGGTAATTTACTGAGCATATCATTTCTAAGGGCCGTATAGGTGATGCAGCTGCACTTGAAGATGACGCAGGCTTGGAGGGTAAGCCAGAATGTTCCTTCATCATTGAGATGATGTAGCAAAATTTCTTCAGCCCCTCATAAGGATGCCTTTGAGGGGTGTCAGAGTGGTGTTGGGTAGGCCATTGAGCAGTTCGATGCTTTCTACCAGATCTGAGTTGACAGGGCTTTTACTGTTGCTCTGAATTCGGTTTCTGAAGAGATGGCTTCACCATTTTGTAGGAGAGCCAGTATCAGAGACAGTCACCTATCTACCATAAGACCCATAATGTAAATTACTATTACTCTCACCCAGAAAAAAGTGCTACCTTCAAGGTTCAGGTAAAGGCACCAATAATTTCAAGTCCACTCACAGCGCCTCTTGCAGGCGTTAAGTCTCTGGTGTGTAGTCCCTTAGTGAATATCGTACTTTTCGAGGGGAAATATAACTTCCGCAAGGAGTTGTCAGGTCCCCTACAACAACAATTTGAACTGTCGACACGAATAAATTCATGAACCATCGCAGAAACCACCAGGAAACATGCATAAATATTAAAATGTCCCCTAACTATTTTATCGAAAACCGAACCTTCTCCTTCTATATTGGACACCACCACGTTTGTTTCCTCCACGCGTTAAGCTATACACGCCCCCAACTTCTTCCCCGGGGTCACCGTGCTGTGGATAGAAACACCCCCTCCATTAGTGGGTGTGAACGAAGCCCAAATCGGAACTCCGTCCTTCTGATTACATCTGCAAAATGCTTACCGGTTTCTGTAAGCCGGTCCGATTGTTTCCTGCTCAATCCGTAGCCGAGACAAGCTGACGCGGCTCCCTTGCGGGTAGCTATTTCAAATGGACGCTTCCTGCGTGCTCAGTCACGTGCCTCTAGCCGCGTGGTTTGCTAGATAAAAGTGAAGAAGTACTCCGAATGTTGGCTGTTCCCGTCACCATGGCAACTGAGTTTTCTCTGGTGTTGTGTTCTTTGAATGTGACTCTATATCAATAGTGAATTCAAATGATTTCACATTGTCTGACATCTGATGGTTGACACCGCCTAGGTTCTCTGGATGTGTGGACCTGTTGTTGAACACAAGAAATACAGGGGCAGATTTATCAAACTTTCACGCAGAGCAGCAAGCCTCCTTTTGCTGTGCTGTGCTACATGAAAGGGCAGGAATGAGCCATATTTAACACTATATATCGCATTCCTGTCTTTTCCATGTGTTGGCGCACTCTTAGCTGCCTATCGCCAATGCAGAAACCCTTGTACCATGGCGTCCCTGCCATGCACTGCTTATGAGTTCACATATTACATCACTCATGATATGTTAAATTACATAATAGATTACGTTTAATCTGGTTGATAGA
Organism: Calotriton arnoldi; assembly: GCA_963921515.1. Lineage (NCBI taxonomy): Eukaryota > Metazoa > Chordata > Amphibia > Caudata > Salamandridae > Calotriton > Calotriton arnoldi. The sequence continues at coordinate 860,818 of CAWUFW010008126.1, forward strand.
AAACTCATGGACCATAGGGGGCTTGCTAAGAAAGCAGACCTCAGGATCAGTACCAAGTGTCCAAAAAGGTACCTGGGAGTGACACCAAGAAGGGTGGTTCAAGTTTCTCCCCGCAAAGTGAGGGAGAGGTTAAAGATGACCCAGACAAGTGTCAGAATAAAGGAGGAGGAAAGGGTTCAAATGCCACTTCTGAGAAACAGAGAGGAGGTTCTGGTGGGCAGTGGCCCAGTGTGTCTCATTTCCAACCCCGGTGCTTTGATTATTCTGAGTTAGGACACAAGCAGGGGGATATCTGTCTGTCCAAAGAAGCCATCCATCGGTGGGAACTCTACAGGGGTGGCCAATGTGACCTTAGGGGTAAGTAGTCACCACGGGCAGGTCATAGACCAAGCCATGATCCCCCTTAGCTGGGAGCTAGAGAGAGACTCAGAGGGTGAGTTGGTGATCCCTGAGGGGGGGAGTCCTCACTTCCACCAGTTAGAAGTGAATGGAATTCCTGTCATTGCTTTGAGGGACACCAGGGCTAGCCAGACCATTGTAGTAGAAAGGCTGGTTTTCCCAGAGCAGTACACCAACCAGGTGTGTAGGGAGATTCAGGCTCAGTGGCAGGACATTTTCCGCCCCATAATCCTAGTATCCCTGGAGTGTGGTGGGGAGGTGACCCAGAGGAGGTCATAGTAAGTCCCCAGATGCCCATAGACTGCATTCTTCTGCATTCTGGGGAATGAATTGCCCCAGTATCAGGAGAGCTGTGAGGGGTGGCCGCCCAGGGTGCCTTGTCACTTCATATTTCTGGGGGTACCGCTCCCAAGCGGAGTGCACGGGCAGCCGGATGGAAGGGTAGGGTGAGGGTGACTCAGCCCTTTCCCCTGTTCAGCTTTAGAGTACAGACCCTGATCTGGAGAACCAGTCTCAGTCTACCACTCCTGGAGTACCAAGAAGGAGAGTGGAAGAAGGGTGCCAAACACCCAGGGCAGTTGTCCCCCACTCTGAGAAATCTCAGAGCTCAGAGAACTCTCAGGAGCACGTAGGCAGCTCCTTGCCAGCCCCAAGGCTGGAAGAGAGGCCTGCCCAATGCCCATGAGTGGAGCTTCCATTGCGGATGGATGGGCCTTCCTGATTGCGCCTATATAGGGGCACAGACGCGACAGTCCCACATCTGGGTCACTCATAGAGCTAGCTGGTACACATGGAAGCCAGGCTGGGCATGGTGCACCTACGTGGGTGGACGCGGGGTGGGGGGGGGTCAAGCAGCATTTCGCATACAAGTTCTCCCCTTCCTTCCTTCTTCTTACTTTGTCCTCATTAGGTTAATACCCGCCTCCACAGTTCAGGATTGTATGGTATCACAAACGGAAACCATAAGTGTTTTGAGCAACGTCATGCTTGATATAGGATACATATGCCACATCGGTGCCCACTGGGATGTCATTAACTTGCACGAACAGCTCTTTGTATCCCTCTGTGACCATGCATTCTGTTATTGATTATGTGCTGTTATGTACATTGGCAATGTGTTGCATATACAAGATTTTGCTAATGGCTATGTACCTATTGAAAAAGCAAAAATGACAATACACAGATTTAAACAAATGAGTGAAGCTTCCACCTGGCAGTGGACTGACAGCTATCAGTGGCCTCTGTTGGTTGCTGTCCTTTTGGGCAGAATTTTCTGAATCACTTTGATGGCCATGCCTACTGGGATGCATCTGTGAGCAAGTTAAGGTTAGGTCCTTTACAGTTGGGGTCCACAAGTACAGAGAAGTTTTTCCCATGTGTCAGTCCAGAGGCTCAGGAGAGTGCAGACAGAGGGATCCAACTGAGTTCAGAGAGGCATATAACTGACAAGTGCCCCTGCATAACAGGGCCTTCGTCCATGTCCTATAGCCTAAGCAGGGAGCCCATCAAGGTATTGATTAGTCTACCCAGCCTTTTTGCTCAAGGGGGGTTGTGTTAGACTTGCCCTTTCTGCAGGGCCATCCCCAAATGTGTATCCTCCACTCTCCTATATCCTGAGCCTGTTATTCTTGACTTTTAGGACTCTGTGAACTTTACCGCTGCTAGCCAGTGCTACAGCGCATGTGCTCTCTCCTGTAAACATGGTGAAATTGGCTTACACCCAATTGTCACATTTAATTTACTTGTAGGTCCCCAGTAAAGAGGTACTACATGTACCCAGGGCCTGTAAATTTAATGCTACTAGTGGATTAAACCCAGATCAGTTGACTGGGGGTGAGTGCTTGCAATGTTCAACACTCCGTCCATCATCCCCTTTGGTTTTGCTATGTTCGCCCTAAGTTGGCAGGGTATGCCCAGACGTGGGTCCCTTGCTTACTTTGCCACTGGATTCAAGATATCCTGGCTGATGACGGCTGTAAGCCAGAAACCGGTCCCAGGATGCTTGTTTCCCATCCAGGGAAGACATGGCTTGGCAGTTCGGGCTGGACTGTTCCCATGAGGCACAGGGTCAGACTGATTTGCATATGGCCATGTCTGAACTGGGGTGGCGGAGTGAGCTAAAGAATGATGATGGATTAAACCCAGATCAGTTGACTGGGGGTGAGTGCTTGCAATGTTCAACACTCCGTCCATCATCCCCTTTGGTTTTGCTATGTTCGCCCTAAATTGGCAGGGTATGCCCAGACATGGGTCCCTTGCTCACTTTGCCACTGGATTCAAGATAGCCTGGCTGATGACGGCTGTAAGCCAGAAACCGGTCCCAGGATGCTTGTTTCCGGTCCAGGGAAGACATGGCTTGACAGTTCGGGCTGGACTGTTCCCATGAGGCACGGGGTCAGACTGATTTGCATATGGCCATGTCTGAACTGGGGTGGCGGAGTGAGCTAAAGAATGATGATGGATTAAACCCAGATCAGTTGACTGGGGGTGAGTGCTTGCAATGTTCAACACTCCGTCCATCATCCCCTTTGGTTTTACTAGTGGATCTGCAGCACTGATTGTGTGACCCACTTAAATAGCCCTTTAAACGTTTCCTAGGCCTGACATTGCAGCCTATGTGTGCAATTTTAAACTGCCATTTCGACCTGGCAAAGTAAACCTTTTGGAGAAACGCTTTAGCCTCCTCAGGCAACAAGCACCAGGATGCACAGCCAAGAAGATTGACTTTCGTAGCCATTCAAACACATTCTTCGTTTAGTAGTCTCATTTAATCTATATGTAATCCAGTCTTGAATCAAAAGTATTTTATTCATAACGTTCATCATCAAGTTGCCTAACAGGCTTTCCCAACACACATCAGTTCACTGTTCTTCATAGCTCCGTCAAGGAAATGTGGACCCAATGCATTTTGGGCAGTAACTGCCTTTCCTCAGGGGTAACTACGATAAAAACATCCCATCAGTATCGGCAACAATCATCTTAAATATAGATCTTATTTTAAAATCACATTAACTACACATATTCAACAAAATAAAAGGTTGCTAACCAACCATGTTTCTATACTAATCATAAACATGCATTATTAGTCCGCCAAAAGAACTCAATGCCATCACAGTGCCAAACGATCTCACCAAATGCGTGCAACAAATATGCATGCAAGTGCTCATCTATACTCCTACTATCCAAGTGTAACCAAAATTGTGATGAAAATAACTGTGCTCTGCCAAACCTCAATGTGCATTACCTGCAGAGAAGATCGTGACGAAACGCTATAGTCCCAAATCAGTGCTCCAAATGAAACATGCTCGAGTTAAAACGGGTGAATTTAAAACAAACCAATCCGCTATGTGCGTCACACCACGTGACCAAAACACCATTAAGAGAAACAAAATACTGTGACTAAATACATGCCTGTGATTAAAAAATACCATATCACCTATAAACTTCAATTACTTCTCAAAAACAACATACACAGCGAAATAATAACAATCATGGTAATAATAATAATAAAAACTTTTTCTACATAGAAATATAATCAATGCTTAAATAATTTGCAATCATAAACAGTTCTGCTGAATGTGTCCAGATCTTCAATGAATGTGAATTGTAGTGCTGAAGTTCAAATTATGAATGAAAGTGAGCTTAGGGTGTTATGTATTACAGCAATCAAATACTTCTGAATTCTCACTGTGAGTGCAAACTCAGCTGGACAGAAAATATACAAAATCGCAAACAAATCATAGAATGCACTCCAGTCTATATATTTCTTTGGCTGTTCAAAGGTAGCGATATAGGGCGTGCGACCCTGGAATGTGCTCCGTCCGTGCATATGAATATCTGGAGAAACGATTTAGCCTTGTCAGGCAGCAAGCACCAGGATGCACAGCCTTTTACCAGGCCTAACCCTTCCTTTTTAATACATATAAGTCACCCTCAGTGTAGGCCCTAGGGCAGGGTGCAGTGTATTTAAATAGTTGGTCATGTACTTTTAAGTTTTACATGTCCTGGTAGTGAAAAACTCTTAAATTTGTTTTTCACTACTACAAGTCCTACCTCTCCCATAGGATAACTTTGGGTTAACTTATTACATTTCATAAGTGATACTTTCACTTGGACCCAGGTAGGAGTGTTCAGTTTGGTGTCTAAATAATTGGAATTTAAAAACCTTTTTATTGGTAAAGTCAGATTTTAAATCACAATACTGAAAATGCCACTTTTAGAAAGTTAACATTTTCTTGTCCCAATCATTTTGTGTCTGCAGCCTGTATCCTGGATCACAGTGCTAGGTGTAGCTGCCAGATGGTCTTTGTGTATTGCTCCCAAACAGTGAGACAAAGTACCATAGATGTTGGCAGGATGGGCCATTTCTGACTTGATAATAGGGAGGAGCTGTCACCTACCACACTTGCACATGACAAAGACTCTGCCTAGGAACACTCACAAAGGGCTTGGCACTAGCCTAATGTTACCCCATACAAGCTGGGGCCAGGGTATGGAGGCAGGAAATTACAAACACTTCTGATGGTGGAAACCTCCAGAACCTTCTCCTACTTCAACGCTAGCACCAAGTGTAAACGTTGGATCCTCACAGACCCAAATCTTTAGTACACCTGTGGACCTCTGGAAGACTCTGAAGGACTGCTGTGCTGCTCTGCAAGAAGGACTGCTGGCATACACTGCCTATGACCTCACATATTACATCACTCATGACATTGTCAGTGACACCACTGATAACATCATTGATGACATCTCAAATTACATCATCCAGTGAGTGTAAGTGTTTCGTAAACGTTTCGGAGACTTAAAGATATATACTAATTTACTGCATAAGTTAAATTACTATTCTTTCTGTGCTATAATGTGTGATACTATTTCTAAAACATGTCATCTGAATGGCTGGGTGACTGTATCAGTGTGTGAATGGGTGTCTGAGTGGCTGTATGTGTGAATGAGTGGAGGCATGAGTGGTGTATGGGTGAGTGGGTGCATAAGTGGTGAATAGTAGAGTAAGTGGCTGTGTGAGTGTTTGTATGAGTGAGTGAGAGGCTGCATGAGTAGACTATGAGTGTGTCAGTGACTATATGGGTGACTGAGTGAGTTTATGAATGGTGTATGGGTGAGTGAATGAGTGCATGAGGGGTATATAGATGATTGAATGGGTGCATGAGTGCCTGTATGGGTGATTGAGTGGGTGTGTGACTGATTGTATAAGTGAGTGATTAGGTGTGTCAGTAGATATATGAGTGAGTGAGTAGTTGTGTAAATGTCTGCATCAGTGTGTCAGTGGGTGTCTGAGTGGCTGTATGGGTGTGTGAGGGGGTGTGTGAGTGAGTGGGTGTCTGAGTAGCTGTGTGGGTGTCTGACTGATTGTGTGAGCAGTTGTATGGGTGTCTGAGCGGTTGCATGGGTGTGTGAATGGTTGTTAAAGTGTATGAGTGGCTATCTGAGTGTCTGTGTGGGTGTGTGAGTGACTGTGTGAGTGGGTGTGTGTATGACTAGTTGTATGGGTATGTGACTGGGTGTCTGAGTATCTGTGTGGGTGAGTTAGGGTGTGTGTGAGTGCCTGTATGGATGGGTAAGTGGGTGAGTCAGTGGTTGTAGGGATGGGTGAGTGAGTGCGTGTGTGAGTACCTATATGTGTGCGTGATGGCATGTGTGAGTGGCTGTATGGGTGTGTGAGTGACTGTATGGGTGAGTGAGTGGGTGTCTGAGTAGTTGTATGGGTCTGTGAATGGGTAAGTGAGTGCTTGTGTAGACTTATGAGTGGGTGTATGAGAGGCTGCATGGGGGTGTGAGTGAGTGTGTGAGTGGTACGGTAGATTATGTCATCAGTAAAGTAATTTGAGATATCATCAGTGATGTCACTGACCTTGTCATGAGTGAGGTACTATGTGAGGTCATAAGCAGTGGATTGGTGGGGCGTAAGTTATAGTTAGCTCAAGTAACTATAACTGCTGAATTTCTATGGTTTTGTATGATTGAAATCTGAGCTTAACTATAACGTCCCTGTAATCCTTGGTATTTTCCTTGAATTTCGAAGGTTTTTAAATTCTATTTCCTAACTATAAGGTTCCTGTAACCTTTGGTTTTTTCCTGTGAATTTCTGTTTTTTTATGTTATTTCCTAACTATGATGTCCCTGTAACCTTTGGTTTTTTAGTGACTTTCTAAGGGTTTTTAAAAAATGTATTTCCTAACTGTAACCTGTAACCTTTGAGAGTTTGTGTGAGTGTCTGTATAAGTCGGAGAGTGGGTGTGAGTGGCTGTATGGGTCTGTTAGTGGTTTTGGAAAGGTGAGTGGCTGTATGGGTCTGTGAGTGGGTGTGAGAGTGGCTGTATGGGTGTGTACATGACTGAGTTGGTGCGTGATTGCCTGTGTGGATGTGTGAGTAGGTGCATGAGTGTCTCAGTGGGTCTGGGAGTGGGTGCATGAGTATCTAAGTGGGCCTGTGAGTGGGTGTGTGAGTCTCTGAGTGGGTCTGTGAGTGGGAGCTATCGTTTAATGAAAACTATAGTCCATATCATTGATTAATGGATGCATCACTGATCTTTACTGAGGTCTCGTAATATTTCAAAGTGCCAGGCAATGAAATGCCTGATCACTTCTTTAACCGAAGACTGTGCTGGGGCTCAGTGGTTTAAATCACCTACTCCATAGATCTATGTGAACCTTGCAGCCACACGTTCCAATCCCACCCCTATGATTGCAGCAGGTGACTTGCCCCCGCAAGCTGAGACTACCACTGCAACCTGCAGGTTACACATGTGAACCCAAGTAAGGTAGCTCGCCAGATCAACACACTTGCCACAAAACAGAGGCAGATCAGAGATTCAAATCACAGAAAAAGAGCTCAACACTTTTATGCATTTAGTGTTGTTTACACAGTGGGCCATGACTGAACTTTCCCATTCATCCATTCCTTGTGCCACCTAACAATACCACCTCAATAAAAGAGCGAAGAAGCAATGCACATTCTGGGTGTCTGCTAAAGAAATTGTAGCTATTGTACAAGAACACACTTCACCTTACTGCTCACTATTCGATCACACACAACAGGAAAATAATTTACTTATAAACTGACAACATTCCCACAATAAATTAATGTTACATATATAACCATTTTATCTTGAAAACAGCTACGCTCCTTAAACAAAATTTAGAGCAAGGAAGTGTAGTAACAGCGTCACAACATTCCCGAAGACTGCGGCGGCGGGTTATATTTATATCAGGGGGCAAGAGAGGAAGAAGGTTGAGCAGTAATGTGAAGGTGTGAATACAGAAAGGAACGGTAGTGACAGGTATCAGGTGGAATAGTTGGAGGGGCAGACATGAAAAGGTATGTGATAAACTGGGCAGATAACAAATTATACGAGACGGAAGCTGCAGATTTTAAATGAGTAGCCTGGTTAGGCGTAGACACTGAAAGTCGGAATGAACATCCCGGGGCATGAGATGGAAGTGGGGGTCATACTGAAGGGCAAGTGGTAGAAAAGGGCAGATAAGGTGAGAGAAAGGCAGGAAGAGGCAAAGAGCAAATGTCAGGACACCGAAGATGTTTGGAGTGGGATCCAAAAGCAAGTTGTAGCAGACATGGCAGAGGTTACTAGACAGAAGCAACAAATGTTACTTCTTTAAAGTTTAAAAAAACCCTCATTTATAAAAATAGCTGGGCTGGACTGTAACAAATTACAAAGAAAAACAAATGCAACAGTGCCTACTAAACAGTGGAAAACAGATCCAGCCAGCACGATCAATGCCAAAGAGAGCAAAAAAAGCTGTTTAATTGTTTTGCAAAACCATAAGTGTTGAAAGCGTGCATAAGAACCTACACAAGTTTATCATCGCTGGAGAGAACTCGCTTATTGTTTTACGGTTTCTGAAATTTGGGGTTTGAAGTCCTGGGCTGCCAGAGATGGGCTACAGTGAGAGTCAGGGTAGATGAGGTGTGGTGTGGGGCTCACACAGTGCTGATTCTTGTTGCATCAGGGGACACCTGCAAGAACTGCCCTCCGATTCCAGCAGTGACCAATTCAGGGCCTTGACTCTTAGACTACAAATACCAGCACTCTGGAGATGAAAACCCACAGATCTCAGCCTGGCATGAATACTGTATGGCACTGGAATAGCACCCACATAGCGCCATATGCCCCACAGAGTTGTCTAGCTGTGAAGAGGTGGAATTTTTTTATTTTTGAAGTTTTTTGTACTCAAAGAGGCTGATGAGAGCGTGAACAAGCAGTACCATGGTTTAAGCAAGAAAGCAGCAGTCTTAGAACATGTCAGTGTCTCCTAGCTGCGCAGAAATGGCAACTGGAGTATAGCGGGTGTGTGCACCTTCTACAACAGATACACCAATCTGCCCCGGGGACCTGGCCCACCTGGGGGCTATATAGTAAACAAGTGTGGGAGCCGGCACTAGTTTTTTATTTAAATTTCACTGCAAAATTTTGTTTAAAAATGCTTTTTTGTCATGCTGGGGTTCCTACGGGACCCCAGCACCAGGACTAGGGGGTCAAGGCATTCCTACCCTGTCCCCTTTTCTATATTTTTAACCTTTTTGAGGCCGAGTCCCAAGATGGCTGTCAACACTTCCTGGTTGAAGTGTTGGCAGTCAATCAGATCTCAGCATGGGGACAGTTGGGTCCTCAGAGGATCCGAGTCCCTAGAAAAATAAATTTGGATGTCCTTTAATTTGTCAACAGCTACTGAACGGATTTACACCAAATAACAAAAAGCATGATCTATGGACCAAAATCTACCTTTCTGCCAAATTTGGTGTAATTCCGTCCAGCAGTTCGGGCTGTAGTCATGTTAAAAAATCCTATGGAAATTAGCATTGGAAATGCCATTTTATTTAGCCCCCCTTTTTCTCAGCCCGTGTTTAACGGATCGTCATGAAACACTTTTCCTATGGAAACTAGCTCTATATGTATATATATATTTATTATCTACTGGCGGTCGCCAGTAGATAGTTATAGTTAGGACCTATTATCCATAGGAAATCCGCGACATTCTATTTGCAATAACGTTGGCGCCGGTTGACGAATCTTCGCGAAAGCTTCCAACTTGTTGGGGCGCTCCGGTCCGCTCCTACCCTGAAAGTCTCGGGGTGATACGTCAAGCGGGGGCCGAGAAAAAGGGGGTCCCAAAACGCGTTTTCCCCATTCATTTTTCCATAGGAACCTTTAGTCGCAGCTGCAGCCCGAACTGCTGAACGGAATTACCCCAAATTTGGCAAAGAGGTAGCCCTTGGTTCAGACTGGTGCCTTTTGCTAAAATGGTGTAAATCCGTTCAGTAGTTCCTGAGAAATTCACAATTAAAATCACATATATATCTATGGGCGCGTCGGATCCGCGTACCCTCCCGATCACGAGCTGCATGCTAATTGGCTGTCAACACTCCAAATCAAGAAGTGTTGGCAGCCACGAGGGACAGAAACAAGTGCGCAAAGCGCAAAAAGGGGGCAGGGTAGAAACACCCTGACCCCCAAGGTCTGCTCAGGGGGTCCCACAAGGACCCCTGGGCAGAAAAAAGCATTTTTTTTTTAAATCGGCAGGAAGCGCTTAGGGTGCGCGGATCCCGCCGAGAAAAAAAGAAACAAGTGCGCAAAACGCACAAAGGGGGCAGGGTAGAAACACCCTAACCCCTAGGCCTGCTCAGGGGGTACCACAAGGACCCCTGGGCAAAAAAAGCATTTTTTCTTTTTTTTAAATCGGCAGGATGCGCTCAAGGTGCGCGGATCCTGCAAAAAAAAAATCGAGCGCGGTCTCCCGCGCTCGATGTAAATTTGCCCCGGGTGGGCCAAGTCCCGGGGGCATGCTGGGGGGTTTATTTTATGTATGGGGGGCCTCTAAGGGCCCCCAAGCCCCGGGACCGCCACCCCCGGGGCTTTATTTGAAAAGTAGCGGGAGGGCTCTGAGCCCTCCCGCAGCCCCGAGGACCACCACCTCCCCGGGGCTTCTTTATTTATTAAATTAACATGTGTGGGGGCTCCAGCCCCCACATGCCCGGGGACCACCACCTCCCCGGGGCACTAACAAAATTGAAAATGGGGGTCCGTTAAGGACCCCGAGCCCCGGGACCACCACCTACCCGGGGCTGTGCATTTGGATGGGAGGGGGCCGCACGGCCCCCTCCTGGAGCCTGTGGTGGCCCTGGGGACAGCCACCCCCAGGGCCGGCTCCTGCAGTGTCCCGGGGTGCCTACCCCCGGGACACTGCTGTTTGCAATGACAGGACGGGAGCCTCACGGCTCCCGTCCTGTCATTGCAAACTGCTTTGGATATTGGAAGAGAGAGCAGACAATTGCTTTTCCACATGGGGAGCAGCATGTTAGCTGCTCCCCATGTGGAAAAGCAATGCCGGCTTGCGCAGGAGGCGGGGAGCCGGCGGGACTGTGGGGGGTTTGGGGACCCCCCAGTCCCCACCCAGCGGCCTGGCCCCGGGGGTTGGGGTCCGGGGGGCAAGTAGTGGCCCGAGAGGGGGCCACGTGGCCCCCCTCCCCAGAAATAATTTTTTAAAAAGAATAAAAAAATAAAAAAGGCCTGCCCCGGGGGATGGGGTCCCCGGGGCAAAAGGAGGCCTGAGGAGGGGGGCCACGCAGCCCCCCTCCTTAAAAATTAATGAAAAAGTGTGGCCATGCCCCGGGGGATGGGGTCCCCGGGGTAGGATTCGGCCAGTGGAGGGGGGCCACGCGGCCCCCTTCCTGTATAATTAAAAAAAAAAAAAGGGGATAAGGCCTTGGGGGATGGGGTCCCCAGGGCCCAAAAATAGGAAAAAGGAAGGGGGCCACACAGCCCCCTTCAGAGGAAAAAAAACAAAACGATCGGGCCGCAGGCCCCGCCCCTTCCTTCACCACTCTGCAAACGCGCCCCTGGCGCGTTTGCAGATGGGGAAGTAATTCCCCTTCAATACTGGGGTCCCTGGGGCCAACAAGCCCACCAGGAACCTCCAGTATGCGCCAGGAGCTGCGTTGCAGAGAGGTGTAAAGAGGCCACGTCCCTTTTTACACCTCTCTGCAACGCAACTCTGTGACGCTTTTTGGATATACCTGTTGGGCTAGTTGGCCCCCAGGGACCCTCAGGATTCAAGGGGAGTTAATCCCCCGACTTAAAACACGCCACGGGGCGCGTTTGCACAGTGGTGAAGGGAGGGGCGGGGCTTCAGGTGACATGTGTGCAAACAGGCCCCGTGGCGTGTTTTAAGATGGGGGATTAAGTCCCCTTGAATCCTGAGGGTCCCTGGAGTCCAACTAGCCCACCATGTACTTCCAAAAGCGCCACAGAGCTGCCTTGCAGAGAGGTGTAAAAGGGGTGTGGCCTCTGTACACGTCTCTGCAACGCAGCCCCTGGCACATACTGGAGGTTCCTGGTGGGCTAGTTGGCCCCAGGGACCCTCATGATAAAGGGACTTAATCCCCAACTTAAAACGCGCCACGGGGCGCGTTTGCACAGATGTCACCTCAGGCCCGCCCCTCCCTTCACCATTGTGCAAATATTCCGCTAAAATCAGCCGAAATACGAATTCCGATTTACTCACCTGTTATCAGGAGAGACCTCAGTGCTGCATCTTTCAGTCCAGTACTGATCCTGAAAAGTAATTTTAACCGTACTTACCAGTAACTTGAATTTCCTTCCATAGGATATCATTGCCTGCTTTTTGCTGAAAAAGTTTCTAAGTGTCGATTTTTGAAACATACAAATATTCCTCTAAAATCAGCCGAAATACGAATTCCGATTTACTCACCTGTTATCAGGAGAGACCTCAGTGCTGCATCTTTCAGCCCAGTACTGATCCTGAAAAGTAATTTTAACCATACTTACCAGTAACTTGAATTTCCTTCCATAGGATATCATTGCCTGCTTTTTGCTGAAAAAGTTTCTAAGTGTCGATTTTTGAAACATACAAATATTCCTCTAAAATCAGCCGAAATACGAATTCCGATTTACTCACCTGTTATCAGGAGAGACCTCAGTGCTGCATCTTTCAGCCCAGTACTGATCCTGAAAAGTAATTCTAACCGTACTTACCAGTAACTTGAATTTCCTTCCATAGGATATCATTGCCTGCTTTTTGCTGAAAAAGTTTTGTCGATTTTTGAAACATACAAATATTCCTCTAAAATCAGCCGAAATACGAATTCCGATTTACTCACCTGTTATCAGGAGAGAACCCAGTGCTGCATCTTTTAGCCCAGCACTGACCCTGAAAAGTAATTTTAACCGTACTTACCAGTAACTTGTATTTCCTTCCATAGGAATCCATTGTCTGGTTTTCAGCAGAAAAGTTTCAAAGTGTCGATTTTCACAAACTACAAATATTCCTTAAAAATCGCCTGTATGACTTAAACGCATTCTTTCAACTGTTTACAGGAGATGCACCAGTGCTGGATCCAGGATCCACCACTGAGTGAGAAAAAGTCACGATAACACTACTTACCTGCTAAGTGAATTTCCTCCCATAGGATAACATTGGTGATTCTATGTGAAAAAGTTTCTAAGTGTCAACTTTTTAAAATACAATAATATTCCTTAAAAATCACTACTGTAACCAAAACGCTTTTACTCAACTGTTTACAGGAGATGTCCCAGGACTGAATCTAGGATCCAGTCCTGTGGTTAGAAAAGTAATCCATAAAGTAACTAATTGCATTTAGCTAGAAATTCACATTGAGCTCAATGTTGCATTGTGTTTGAAATTGTGTTGCCCATTGCAACAACTGTAACTACTGTACTTAAAAGTCTATTGCCTATTTGCAAAGTATTTAAAGTAAATTAATTCATTCTGAGAAAGTATATTTTGTAATGTAATGTATAATGTAATTACAATGTAATTTAAAAATAAAATATCTAAAAATAAATAGTTTAAAAAAATGTAGTAAATCAGTATGAAAAAAATAAAAATAACAATTAATACATTAAAAAATTGGCATTTACAAAACCTTTGAAATTCACTGAAAAAAACCATAGGTTTCAGACATGTTATAGTTAGGAATTAGCATTTAAAAAACCTTTGAAATTCACTGAAAAAACCATAGGTTTCATACATGTTATAGTTAGAAATTAGCATTTAAAAAACCTTTGAAATTCACTGAAAAAACCATAGGTTTCAGGCACGTTATAGTTAGAAATTAGCATTTAAAAAACCTTTGAAATTCACTGAAAAAACCATAGGTTTTAGGGACAGTTATAGTTACTTGGACATTGCACTCGTACAAAACCCGTGAAATTCCCCCGTTATAGTTAGTTCAGCTAACTATAACTCGCGCCCCGCAATGCACTGCTGATGACGTCACATATTACATCACTCATGACATGGTCAGTGACATCACTGATGACATCACTGATGACATCTCAAATGACATCACTGATGACATCAACCATGTGATAATTTCATGCATCTTCTCACACCCTAATATAACTTTTGATACACCCACTCTAAATTACAGACTGCCATTCTCAAAAACAAAGACACTCCAACACCAATAACTACATACCCACTCACTGATTCTTAGGTCTACACACACATCCACTCACTCACCCGTACAGTCACTCATACTTACGGTCACTCAGTACAGGACTATCATATGCACTCATACACCTATATAAACACTGACACACCGCCACTCATCCATAGAGGTACTCACACACCTAGTCAGTCATGCAAAAATTGAATCACACACCCATTTACTCACCTATACAGTTATACACACACCAGCTCACTTACTCATACAAATACTAGCACATTCTTACGCTCTTATACAATAACTGATACAAGCACACACGCATCCATACAGCCACTCTCACAATCACACACTCTCACGTATAGCCTTTTAAATACTCTAACACATATATATACTTCCTTTTACATATGTAGTTACTCGCACATGTACCACTGAGATATACATTCACTCACTAACACACCCATACACACACTCACCCACCCAAGCAGTCCATCACAGACGCACTCTTCAAATCATGCACCCAGTGAATCACCCACTCACACATCTATGTACAGAGTCGCACACACCCCACCCACACAAACACTCAGGCACCCATACAGATACTCAGACAACCAATCAATAACTCATATAGACACTCATGTAGCTATTCACAAACCCATGCAGCCACTTACACAGCAACAGACAGACGGATACAGACATTCACCCAGTTTAGTCACTAACCCATGCATTCAGTAAGATAAGTTTAATCACTCACTTATACAGTTAGTCACGCACCTACTAAATCATCCATTCAGACACTTATACACCCACTCACTCTTCAATACGCCTTTCCCTATATATATTAAACATATTTAAACTTTACAGAAACACACAGTCACTGGATGATGTCATCAGTGATGTCATCAGTGATGTCATTTGAGATATCATCAGTGATGTCATCAGTGATGTCACTGACCATGTCATGAGTGATGTAATATGTGACGTCATCAGCAGTGCATTGCGGGGCGCGAGTTATAGTTAGCTGAACTAACTATAATGGGGGAATTTCACGGGTTTTGTACGAGTGCAATGTCCAAGTAACTATAACTGTCCCTAAAACCTATGTTTTTTTCAGTGAATATATATATATATATATATATATATATATATATATATATATATATATATATATATATCATCCAAGCACACTCTCCGAACCTCCACGCTCCTTGCTGGCGAACAGAGAGAGACGGACCCAGATACATATGGCAGGTAAGATCTTTTATTGACTCCCTCTGTGACGCGTTTCGAGCACCCTGTGCCCTTGTTCACACATATATATATATATTCACTGAAAAAACCATACGTTATAGTTAGTTGGACATTTCACTCGTACAAAACCAAAGAAATTCCCCCGTTATAGTTAGTTCAGCTAACTATAACTCGCGCCCCCGTAATGCACTGCTGATGACATCACATATTACATCACTCATGACATGGTCAGTGACATCACTGATGACATCACTGATGGCATCTCAAATGACATCACTGATGGCATCATCCAGTGACTGTGTGTTTCTGTAAAGTTTAAATATGTTTAATATGTATAGGCCAAGGCGTATTGAAGAATGAGTGGGTGTATAAGTGTCTGAATGGATGATTTAGTAGGTGCGTGACTGACTCTATAAGTGAGTGATTAAATGTATCTTACTGAATGCATGGGTTAGTGACTAAACTGTGTGAATGTCTGTATCCGTCTGTCTGTTGCTGTGTAAGCGGCTGCATGGGTTTGTGAATAGCTACAAGAGTGTCTTTATGGGTTATTGATTGGTTTTCTGAGTATCTGTATGGGTGCCTGAGTGTTTGTGTGGGTGGGGTGTGTGTGACTCTGTGCATAGATGTGTGAGTGGGTGATTCACTGGGTGCATGGTTTCAAGAGTGCATCTGTGATGGACTGTATGGGTGGGTGAGTGTGTGTATGGGTGTGTTAGTGAGTGAATGTATATCTCAGTGGTACATGTGTGAGTAACTACATATGTGAAAGGCAGTATATATGTGTGTTGGAGTATATAAATGGCTATAAGTGAGAGTGTATGATTGTGAGAGTGGCTGTATGGATGAGTGTGTGCTTGTATCAGTGATTGTATAAGAGTGTAAGAATGTGCTAGTATCTGTATGAGCAAGTGAGCTGGTGTGTGTATAACTGTATAGGTGAGTAAATGGGAGTGTGATTAATTATTTGCATGACTGACTAGGTGTGTGAGTAACTCTATGGATGAGTGGCGGTGTGTGAGTGTGAATATAGGTGTATGAGTGCATATGATACTCCTGTACTGAGTGACCATAAGTATGAGTGACTGTACGGGTGAGTGAGTGGATGTGTGTGTAGACCTAAGAATCAGTGAGTGGGTATGTAGTTATTGGTGTTGGAGTGTCTATGGTTTTGAGAATGGCAGTCTGTAATTTAGAGTGGGTGTATCATAGGCTATATTAGGGTGTGAGAAGATGCATCAAATTATCACATGGATGATGTCATCAGTGATGTCATCAGTGATGTCATTTGAGATGTCATCAGTGATGTCCTCAGTGATGTCACTGACCATGTCATGAGTGATGTAATATGTGACGTCATCAGCAGTGCATTGCGGGGGCGCGAGTTATAGTTAGCTGAACTAACTATAACGGGGGAATTTCTATGGTTTTGTACGAGTGAAATGTCCAACTAACTATAACGTCCCTAAAACCTATGGTTTTTTCAGTGAATTTCTAAGGTTTTTTAAATGCTAATTTCTAACTATAACGTGCCTGAAACCTATGGTTTTTTCAGTGAATTTCAAAGGTTTTTTAAATGCTAATTTCTAACTATAATGTGCCTGAAACCTATGGTTTTTAAGTGAATTTCAAAGGTTATTTAAATGCTAGTTCCTAACTATGCCTACAGAGGTAGGACATGTGAAGAAAGAGGAACAAACGCACAGAAAGAAGCAAAAGAAATGCAGAAAGAAGCAACAGAAGTCCACAAAGACAAAGAAAAGTGCAGGAAGAAGCAAGACATGTGCAGAAAGAACCAACAGAGGAGCAGAAAGAGGCCTTGTTGCAAAATCATCCTGTGCCCCCAACTTTTTCTAACGGGTACTGGTGGTAACTGACTCTGACTAACCAGGCCTAGAGCCAGTGCTATGCTAAAAGACACTTAGAATACAGTGAAAACACCTACATACACTAGGGAACACTATGCGTTGGGGTACCCCTGTGATTAGCATGACCTCCTCTGTAAGGCCCTAGTACATAATAGGGCAGGGGGATTAAAACTACCTCTAAGTCAGAGGTGCAGAAAGATGCTTCTTTAAGTAGTAGTCACGTTTGCAGAGTGGTGGAGAAAGGGTGCTGGGCGTCCGACCAGCGCACAGGAATTCCGCTGCGTAGGACTTGCAGGAGGTACCAGGAGGGATTCTTGGCCCCCAAACTCCCTCAGGACTAAATTGGACTTCATCCCCCATCCCGTAGTCTGCCACGAGGCGCGTTTGCAGAGTGGTAGAGAAAGGGGGCCATGGGCTCCGAAGACGTCTTAGCAATCCCACTGTGTGGGACTTACTGGAGGTAACAAGAGGGGTAGTTGGCCCCAAGGACATCCTTGGGGGCCAACTTCCCCTCCTATTACCTCCAGTCAGTCCCACACAGCAGCACTGGTACGTACTCGTACCAGGCCACGCCACTTTGCCCACCACTCTACAAACGCGCTCCCTGGCATGCTCTTGGATGGGGATTGAAGTCCCCTTCACTGCTGGGGGTCCTTTAGGGGCCAACTAGCCTACCTTTTACCTCCAGTAAGCCCCACGCAGTGGGATTGGTGAGAGGTAGACAAATTCCATGCCCCCTTTCTCCACCAATCTGCAAACGCACCCCTGGCGCGTTGTTAGTTGGGGAATTAATTCCCTTGAATACTGAGGGTCCCTGGGGCCAACTAGCCCACCAAGTACCTCCAATATGGGCCACAGAGCTGCTTTGCAGAGAGGTGGTCTGAGGCCACGCCCCTTTTACACCACTCTGCAACGCAGCTCTGTGGCGCTTAATGAAGGTAACTGGTGGGCTAGTTGGCCCCCAGGGACCCTCAGGATTCAAGGGCACTTAATCCCCCAATTTACAATGTGCCAGGGGGCGTCTTTGCACACTTGTCATATCAGGCCCCACCCCCTCCCTGCACCACTGTGCAAACGCGCCCCCTGGCGTGTTGTAAGTTGGGGGATTAAGTCCCCTGGAATCCTAGAGGTCCCTGGGGGCCAACTAGCCCACCAGGTACCTACAGTAATTGCCACAGACCTGCGTTGCAAAGTGGTGTAAAAAGGGGCATGGCCTCAGACCACCTCTCTGCAACGCAGCTTTGTGGCGCTTACTGGAGGTACCTGGTGGACTAGTTGGCCCCCAGGGACCCTCAGTATTCAAGGGGACTAAATTCCCCAACATAGAACGAGCCACAGAGTTCGATTGCAGAGAGGTGGACACAGGCCACGCCCTCTTTCTCCACCACTCTGCAAACGCGCCTCCTGGCGCGTCTTAAGCTGGGGGATTAAGTCCCCTTGAATCCTAAGGGTCCCTGGGGGCCAACTAGCCCACCAGGTACCTCCAGTAAGCGCCACAGAGCTGCGTTGCAGAGTGGTGTGAAAAGGGGCGTGGCCTCAGACCACCTCTCTGCAACGCAGCTCAGTGGTACAAACTGGAGGTACCTGGTGGGCTAGTTGGCCCCCAGGGACCCTCAGTATTCAAGGGGACTAAATTCCCCAACATCGATTGAGCCACAGAGCTCCATTGCAGAGAGGTGGACACAGGCCATGCCCCCTTTCTCCACCACTCTGCAAACGCGCCTCCTGGTGCGTTCTAAGCTGGGGAATTAAGTCCCCTTGAATCCTAAGGGTCCCTGGGGGCCAACTAGCCCACCAGGTACCTCCAGTAAGCGCCACAGAGCTGCGTTGCAGAGTGGTGTAAAAAGGGGCGTGGCCTCAGACCACCTCTCTGCAATGCAGCTCTGTGGCGCAAACAGAAGGTACCTGGTGGGCTAGTTGGCCCCCAGGGACCCTCAGGATTGAAAGGGAATTAATTCCCCAACTTACAATGCGCCAGGGGGCGCGTTTGCTGAGTGCTGCTGCGAGGGGGCGGGGCCTCAGCACGATGCCAGCTTTTTTAAAAAATTATGTTTTGTTGAAGGGGGTTGTGTGTCCCCCCCTTCTTTTACAATATTTGGGGCCCTGGGGACCCCATTCCCCAGGGCCTGACCTGTTTTTTTATTTATTTATTTTTTTAAACGGGAAGGGGGCCGCGTGGCCCCCCTCCCAAGGCCAATTTCGGCCCCGGGGACCCCATCCCCCGGGGCATGGCCACATGTTTCTTTTTCTTTTTAAAAAATATATATTTAAGGAGGGGGGCTGCATGACCCCCTCCTGAGGCCTCTAATTGCCCCCGGGGACCCCATCCCCCGGGGCTGTGCCTCGTTTTTTGTTTTTTTTTATTACGGGGAGGGGGACCCCATCCCCCGGGGCCTGGCCTCTTTGTTGGGTACCGTGGGGGGAGCCCCAATGCCCTCACGGTCCCGCCGGCTCCCCACGTCCTGCAGGAGCCGGCATTGCTTTTCCACACGGGGAACTGCTAACATGCAGCTCCCCGTGTGGAAAAGCAATCTGGTTTGGATTTTGGAAGAGAGAGCAGGTGTCCTGCTCTCTTTTCCAAAACCCAAACCACAGTTTGCTATGACAGGGCGGGAGCCACGAGGCTCCCGCCCTGCCATAGCAAACAGCAGTGTCCCGGGGGTGGGCACCCCAGGACACTGCAGTAGCCGGCCCTATGGGGTGGCGGTCCCCAGGGCCATCACGGGCTCCAGGAGGGGGGCCGCGCGGCCCCCCTCCCAACGTGTGCACAGCCCCGGGGAGGTGGTGGTCCCCAGGGCTCGGGGGTCCGTAACGGACCCCCGCATTTACATACTTAGTGCCCCGGGGAGGTGGCGGTCCCTGGGGCATGTGGGGGGGCTCGAGCCCCCCCACACAGGTTCATTTTTTTAAAAAAAACAAGCCCAGGGGGGTGGCGGTCCCCGGGGCTGCGGGGGGGCTGTGTGCCCCCCTCAAATATTTAAGAAAAGCCCCGGGGGTGGCAGTCCCCGGGGCTTGGGGGGCCTTGGAGGCCCCCCTACACATTTAAAAAAACAAGCCCCGTGGGGTGGCGGTCCCCGGGGCTGCGGGGGGGCCGTGTGCCCCACGTAAATATTTAAGAAAAGCCCCGGGGGCTAAATAATAACAAAGTGCGGGAGCCCGCGCTTCATTTTTTAAAAATTCGGCGGGATTCGCGGACCCAGTGCGAATTTCGCCGAAATTTAAAGAAAAAAATTATTTTTTGGGCCCTGAGCAGGCCTAGGGGGTCAGGGTGTTTCTACCCTGCCCCGCACCTCTAGACATCGAAACTTTTATTTTTTGATTTTCTCAGCAACTACTGAACGAATTTACACCATTTAAAAAAAAGGGCTCTTTCTGAACCAAGGGCTACCGGCTTTTTGCCAAATTTGGTGTAATTCCGTTCAGCAGTTCGAGCTGTAGCCGTGTCTAAAGTTTCCTATGGGAAATTGATTTTCCGACCTCTTTTTTTTTTAATTCTCAGGAACTACTGAACGGATTTACACCATTTAACAAAAAGGGCTCTTTCTGAACCAAGGGCTACCTTTTTGCCAAATTTGGTGTAATTCCGTTCAGCAGTTCGAGCTGTAGCCGTGTCTAAAGTTTCCTATGGAAAATAACATGGAGAAAACACGTTTTGGGACCCCCTTTTTTCTCGGTCCCTGCTTGGCGAATCACCCCGAAACTTTCAAGACAGGAGCTGACCGGAGCGCCCCACTAGTTTTGAAAATTTCGCGAAGATTCGTCATCCGGCGCCAAAGTTATTGGGAAAAGAAAAAACGCTTTTCCTATGGACACTAGGTCCTAACTATAACTATCTACTGGCGACCGCCAGTAGATAATATATATATATATACGTATATATATATATATATATATATATATATATATATACATATATAGATATATATAGATATATATATATATCATGGGGTTTCTGGTTGGCTATGCTATGCACCTAAGCCACGTAGAACCCACCACTCTAGTCAGGGTAAGTCAGATACACACCTAAGATAACCTGTGCTCACCCTCTGGTAGCACTTACTGGCACATGCATCAAGGTAGGCTTTTGCGATTCCTTAATTGCGATTATTAAGGAATCGCAATTAAGGAATCGCAAAAGCCTATGCATGTAGGAATCGCTATAAAAATAGCGATTCCTAAACATTCCTTAATTGCGACTCGCAAATTGCGAGTCGCAATTAAGGAATGCCGTCCCATTCATTCCTATGGGCCCATAGGCCCATAGGAATGAATTGGAGATTGCATGAGCAATTTGCGAGTACCAGTAGGTACTCGCAAATTGCTCATGCAATTTCAAGGGTGGAAGGGTGTCAAAATGACACCCTGTTGCACCCCTGAAATTATGATGTGCACCCATGTTGCGCACACACATGCCCCAAGGGCATGTGTGTGTGTAACCTAACACTTTAAAAAATGGATTTTAGTGCATTTTTAAAGTTTTGTAATTTACCATGAAGTTCAACTTCATGGTAAATTGCGCCCCTAGTAGCGAAATCGCTAATTTTTTAACTTTGTTGCATTGCATTTAAGGAATCTCAATTTGCGAGTCCTTAAATGCAATCGCAATTTAAGTAATCGCAATTTAGAGATTCCTTAAATTGCGAATTTTGCATTTGGGATGATGCATCCCAAATGCAAAAATACAGGTCGCAAAGAGGCAGATTCTGCGAATCTGCCCGTTTGCGACCCGATTTTCGGATGATGCATGGGGCCCTTAGTGCAGAGCAGTCAGGCTTATCTAAGGAGGCAATGTGTAAAGTATCTATGCAATACAATTGTTACAGTAACACAATAAAAACACTACAAAATTACTCCACACCAGTTTAGCAAAAATAAAATATCCTTATCAGGGTAAGATCAGACCAACACTACAAAAATCCTATTACTATTTCTCAGTTAAGTAGTGAGTTTCATGCTAGAAGGGCTAGCGCGTGTCAAGGAAGCAATTCCAATATGGTTCCAGGCACTCTGGCACAAGTTATGCCTGTCGTTAATCTAAACCGAGAAAGCAGGACTAGTAGCACTAGTGCATGTCATGCAATCGGTAAATACCCCTACGGTCCGGGGTGCAGTCACATCGTGTTTACGATCCAAATTTGTGAGGCTTGGGTGGGGTGCACTCTGGACTGGGAGCTCAAGAAACTTGCCCTGGTCAGCAATTCAGGCCCCCACTGTTCCCCTACCTGAATTAAGGTGCAGACAGCAGGGCCGTCACTGTCCTGGTTTAAAGTCAGCGAACACAGTGGGCTTACCGAGTGCAGAGGCGGGCCTGCAGTGCCTGTGCTGGGTTCACGGGCAGAGGTGGGAATGGCTGCGGTGGCACCCCGGGGTTTCCGGATGCTGCGGTTTCTCCTTTCGCCGGCCTTGACTTGCGAGAGAGGTGGGAACACCGACGTCGGCACGCAATCCAGGATCACATGACGCAGGCTGGTCATTCCGTCACAGGGGGAAGCCCAGGATCTCCAAGGCAATGCTGGGGTCCACGCTCGCTGGCTTTCCTCGGCGCTGAAGCATCATCGCACACACAGAGAAGTAGTAGATAAACAAAAGCAGACGCTGAACTGCAGAGAGCACTCAATCTGAGTACAACAAAGTCTTTTATGGACCTGAGACTCCAACAACAGGGGCAAACCAACAAGTCCTTGGAGTTTCTTGGGTTAAAGAGGTTGTAGAGGGCAATTTCAGTTTTCCCTCACTGCAGAAGCAGCAAGCGAATACAGCAGAGCAAGTTGCAAAGTGGCAGTCCCTCCTGGCAGAGCAGCAATCAGCAGGCCAACACAGCAAAGCAAGTGGCAAAGTGGCAATCCCGCCTGGCAGCACAGCTCCTCTTAGTTGCAGAGTCTCCTCAGGACCTCAAAGTGAACTAACCTGGGGGTGTCAGGGGTCAAGTATTTATACCAAAATTTTTCTTTGAAGGGGGAGAGACGTCAAAGAGGCCTTTGAACCTCAAAAGATCCCTGTCCTTCCTTCCCTGGCTCCAGACGCACTACAGGGGAGTATGCATCTCTTTGTAGGGACAGGCATAGCCCTATTCAAGTGCAAGTGTCAGCTCCTCCCTCTCAATCTACCTCAGGAAGGCCCATCAGCCTGGTGATGGGCCATCAGGATGCAAATGTCGCACCCCAGGTCCCATTGTGTGATTGTCTAGAGGGAATGCACAAAGCCCAGCTGTCAGTCTCACTCAGAAATGTATTCAGAGACAGGCAGAGACACAGGATAGTTGAAGTAAGAAAATGCCAACTTTCTAAAAGTGGCATTTTGAGACCTACAATTTAAAAAAACAACTTTACTAAAAGATGTGTTTTTAAATTGTGAGTCCAGGAACACCAACCTTCAGTTTTCTATCTGCTCCCAATGGGAAATTACACTTGAAAGATGTTTTAAGCCAATTCCCATGTTAACCTATGGGAGAGATAGGCCTTGCAGTAGTGAAAAATGAATTTAGCAGTTTTCCCTTACCAGAACATGTAAAACTCAAAAGTGCATGTCCTTGGGGCTGCCTAGGGCCTACCTTAGGGGTGACTTATATGTAATAAAAGGGAAGGTTTGGGCCTGGCAAGTAGGTTATCTTGCCTGGTCGAAAAGGCAGTTTATGTCTGCACACACAGGCTCTGCAATGGCAGGCCTGAGCCATGTGGAAAGGACTACTGAGTGGGTGACACAATCAGTGCTGCAGGACCACTAGTAGTATTTAATTTACAGGTCCTGGGCACATATAGTGCACTGTACTAGGGACTTGCATGTAAATTGAATATGCCAATTGTGGATAAGCCAATGTTACCATGTTTAGGGTGCAGAGCATATATGCACCTTAGTACTGGTTAGCAGTGGTAATGTGCCCAAAATCCTAAAGCCAGCAAAAATGAAGTTAGGAAAGCAGGAGGTAAGGAGGCAAAAAGTCTGGGGAAACCACACCAAGGATGCCAGATATATGTATATATATATTCACTGAAAAAAACAAAGGTTACAAGGACATTATAGGTAGGAAATAGAATTAAAAATAACCTAGAAATTCACTGAAAAAACCAAAGGTTACAGGGACGTTATAGGTACGCTGACATTTCACTTGTACAAAATCAGAGAAATTCAGCAATTATAGTTAGCTGAGCTATCTATAACTCGTGAACGGCAATGCACTGCTTATGACCTCACATATTACATCACTCATGACATGGTCAGTGACATCACTGATGACATCACTGATGACATCTCAAATTACATCACTGATGACATCATCTAGTGACTGTGAGTGTTTTTAAAATGTTTATGAGTGTTAAATATATATACCAAAGTGTATTGACGAATCAGTGGGTGTATGAGTGCCTGTATCAATGATTCAGTAGGTGCGTGACTGACTGTATAAGTGAGTAATTGGGTATCTCAGTGAATGTATGGGTCACTGACTAGGTTGTCTGTATCAGTCTGTCAGTTGGTGTCAAAGTAGCTTTATCGGTTGGTGAGTGGGTACATGTGTGGGTGTATGGGTGATTGGTTGGGTGTATGGGTGATTGATTGGTTGTCTGAGTACCTGTATGGGTGTATGAGTGTCTGTGTGGGTGGGTGAGAGGGTGTGTGACTGCCTGCATGGATAAGTGAGTGGGTGTATTGGTTAGTAAATGTGTAAGTGACCGAGTGTATCAATGGCTGTGTCAGTGAGTGAATGGATGTGTCAGTGTTATATGGGTGAGTAAGTGGATATGTGAAAGTCAGTATACGTGAGTGTTGGAGTATATCAGTGACTGTATGTGTGAGTGAGGGATTATGATAGTGGCTGTATGGGTTAGTGAGTGTGTGTGTGAGGGGCTGAATGGGTGAGTGATTAGATTTTAGTATCAGTATGAATAAGAGAGTGGGTGTGTGTATAAATTTATAGGTGAGTAAATGGCTGTCTGATTGACTCTATAGGTGAGTGAGTAGGTGTGTGAGTAGCTCTATGAGTGACTGACAGTGAGTGAGTGGCTGTATGGCGGTATGAGTGGATATATCAGTGGCTGTATTAGTGAGTGAGTTGGTGTACGAGTGGCTGTATGGGTGACTGAGTGGATGTGTGTGTAGACCTATGAGTCAGTGAGTGGATATGTAAGTACTGGTATGGGTGTGTCAATGGTTTCGAGAATGTTAGTGTGGAAGTTGGAGTGGGTGTATGAAAGGTTACATGGGCTTGAGTGAGTGGGTGCGTCAGAGATTCTGTAGATGATGTCATCAGTGATGTCATTTGAGATTTCATCAGTAATGTCATTTGAGATGTCATCAGTGATGTCATCAGTGATGTCACTGACTGATAGCCCTGGCACCATTGGCGTGGGTCTCCCTTCCATTTTTTGCTGTTGCCTCCTATGTTTTTGCTGTGTTTTTGCTGGTCTAGATGCTTTGGGCACTTTGCCACTGCTATTCAGTGCCAAAGTGCAAGTACTCCCTATTGTAAATTGTTGTAATGGATTAGTGACTCCATGATTGGCCATTTGATTTACTTGTCAGACCCTAGTACAGTGCACCATGTGTGCCCAGGGCCTGTAAATCAAATGCTGCTAGAGGGCTTGCAACACTGGTTGTGCCACCCACAGAAGCAGCTTGTAAAATGTGGTTCAGGCCTGCCATTGCAGAGCCTGTGTGCAGTCTGGGACTGCCATGTCGACTTGGCAAGTGCACCCACTTGCCAGTCCCTAAATCTTCCCTTTTCTACATGTTAGTCACCCCTAATGTAGGCCCAAGGTACTCCTGTGGGCAGGGTGCATTGTATGTGAAAGGTAGGACATGCCCTGATGTGTGTGGCATGTCCTGGTAGTGAATTACAGCCATTTTCGTTTTTCACTTTTGCAAGGCTATCTGTTCCCATAGGCCAGAATGGGCAGTTTGATTATAACATCTTATAAACATAACTGACCCAAGGAACAAGATAGGAAAATAAAGTTTAGTATGCCTGAACTCAGAATGTTAAAATACATCTTTTAGTGTGGGTGATTTTTACATTCTTTGTTTGAAAATACCACTTTTAGAAACTAGGTATTTTCTTGCCTAACCATCCAGTATGCCTCTGCTAGGTTTGTGTATTCCATGTCTGGTTTGTGAGTGACAGGGGGCTGGAGAGGGCCTTGGCTCCAGCAGTCTGATGAGTCAGGGCTGGGCTGAATAGAGCCTACATTGAATAGAGAGTAGGGGGAGGAGATTCCCTTTCACTTGCCTGAGCCTTCATAGAATAGAGAGTAGGGGGAGGAGTTTTCCTTTCAGCTACCTGGGCCAGGTCTGCTTTCAACAATGCTGTCTCCACCTCCTGCCAGGAAGCTGCACCAGGGAGGACAGAACTGGTTTTGACTAGGTACAGACACTCTCTGCCTTCAGAGAACAAAGGATTTAGTAGTATAAATATTGGGGCCCAAACCCCAGAACTTTAGATCACTTCTGGGAATCAAGATGAACCTTTGCCAAGGAGAGAAACCAAGGAAGATGAAGGAGAAGACTGCCCCTGTGCTGTGTGCTGTTTGGGGTTGGCCTGCAGTGGTTACTTATTGCCAAGGAAAGGCGAAAAGAAACTTTGTGTGTACTTTATCATCTTGAGGAAGATCTCCAAGGGCTTGAAGCTGAGCTTGCCTCCTGTTCTGAAGTCTCAGGGACACAAAGACTTCACCCCCAGCTCCCCCTGAATTTCCTTGCTGGGAATTCTACCTGCAGAGAGGTGCCTGCTGTTGGTTTGGGCCCTCTAGAGACTTCGTGTTGCTGGGAGCTGGAAGCATGACGCAACGAGGAAGAAGCGTGTCGCCGCCGCAGCTGTTGCCGTCGCATCGCCGAAGAAACGTGTCGCTGCCGCAGCAGTTTGACGTTCGCATCGCCGAAGAAGCGCGTCACATCACCGGAGAAGCATGCCGCCGCCGCAGAGGTTGCCGTCGCATCACCGGAGAAGCGTGTCGCAGGGCCTGTCGCGGCTCAAGAAACCATCGAGTTCACCGCACAGCCGCCGGGCGTGCACGCATTGCATCCAAGTTATTGCATCACATCAAAGACGCCATTTTGCCGCATCACACCGGATCGTCGCATCGCACCGGATCACAGTAAGAAACAGACGCTTCGCCTCCTCTCCGGTAAGGAACAGACGCATCGCCTCCCCTGCGCTGCAGTAAGGAACAGGTGCGCCGCCTCCCCCGAAGCAAGGAACTGATGCATCCCCTTCCCTGCGACCCTTTTGTTTAGGTTGCGTTACGCATCCAAGGTACTTTGAGAGTAAAGTGTTGCATTTAACATCTACATTGAACTAAGCTATTTCTACCATCTGAAAGTCATATTTTTGAATACTGTATTGTGGATTTTTGTCGTTTGGTCTTGTGTTAAGTCTAGATAAAGATTACTTATTTTTCTAAACTGGTGTGGTGTCCATTTGTAGTGTTTTCACTGTATTACTGTATGTGTTCACAAATGCTTTACACACTGCCTCTGAGATAAACCTGCCTGCTCGTGCCAAGCTACCAAGGGGGTGAGCAGGGGTTATTTTAGGAGTGTAGCCCCCTTACCCTGACTAGAAGCAAGGGCCCCTACTTTTTCAAAGGTACCTACCTCTGCCAACTAGAAACCCCCATTTCTAACATTGGTGGTCAGCGGTGAGGATTTGGACTTGCATTTGTGACTCATATACAGTGATTGGTGTACACTACTAGTGAGTGCAGACCATAACACGACCACATACATTTTGGTAGAATTTTTTCCTTGGGACTTCTATTTTTGCTAGAAACTGCCAATCCTTGTTACCATGAGCAAAGCAGCATCCAACGCATCTATGGATCTACAATTTTAAGAAGACAGGGTTGATATTTACACTGTGCCACAGCTTAAAACCCTCTGTAAAAGATTTAAAATCTCTGTGAAAGGCATCTCCAAGAAGGAGGAGTTCCAAAAGGCACTGAAGGCCTGGGTGGAAGCTAGAAAATCTCCTGAGCATTCTAAAGAGCCTAGTGAGGAGGCAGAGAATACAGATGGGCAGCTGGATGGGCCATTGGGTCTGACCGGGGAGAAAGTACCTTCCAGGGCAGGCAGCAGTGTTTCTTCAAAGGGCCTGTCTCCAGAAGAGCTGGTGGACAGGGAGAAGGATAGGATGCATAAGTTGGAGCTAGCCAAGCTCAAACTGGGTGGTCAGATGGAATTAGAAAGCAAGAAGTTAGCCTTGGAAGAAAAGAGGATGCATTTAGAGCATGAGAGGATGTTGAGGGAATTGGAATTAAAAGCCAAGAGCTTAGAAATTACTCCCTCTGGTGGCAGCACACCATCCATGCCTGTAAAAGCAAGAGTATTCATTCCCAAAGACGTAATTAAGGAGTTCCACAAGCATGAAGTGCAATGGTTTAAGGCCGATGAGGTAGCCATGACCTCCCACCCGGTCCCTGAGAAGGATTGGGGAGCGGGGTTGTGGGGGGCGGTTTCTCAGTGATGGGCGGGACCCCTTATTAGACTTGCCCTCTGAGGACCAGAATTCCTATGTCCACATGAAGGAAGCCTTGATGACCAGGTATGGGTTGACCCCAGAGCTTTATAGACAAAGGTTTAGAAATTGTAAGAAACTGGAGTCAAGTACTTGGGTAGAATATGTGTCTTTTTTTTGCAGAGCATTGGATGGTTGGGTGAAGGGCAGCAAAGTGAATGATTTTGAAGCGCTCTATGATTTGATTGCATGGGTCCACTTGTCCAGTAATTGTTTTCCAGAGCTACGTCAGCACCTGATTGATAGTAAGCTGACTATGCCTAGGAAGCTTGCTGAGGAGGCGGACGGCTGGGTTAGTACCCGGGTCCACAAGAGTCATGTGGGAGACCTCGCCAAAGGTGGGCAGGGTCCCCAGCAGAAGAGTGGGGGGGACAAGGGTAAACAGAGGGAGTTCCAGAAAGGGCCCCAAAGTAATCCCCAAGGAAAGGGTTCCCAGCCTCCCCCTGAGAAGAAGCCAGGGGCCCCGACAGATAAGCCTGTTCAGAGGGGTCCCAAGAAATGTTTTAGTTGTGGTCAGGTGGGCCACTTCGTCTGGGATCCTAAGTGTCCCAACAAAGGTAACACAGCACCCACTGGTGCACCGCCCCGGCAGATGGCTAGTGTAGCCCTGGGGGAGGAGTTGGGTGCCCAAGGTGGGTGGGGTCCCGCAGAGATGTCCCTGGTCTCTTTAAGAGACAGTGAGATGGTCCCTAGGACCCAGCTGCCTGATAACACTAAGAAATACAGGCAGTGGGTGACCATCAAAGGCCATAGGGTGGAGGCTCTGAGAGACACCGGAGCCAGTGTGACAGCTGTCAGTTGTCGGCTGGTGTCTGAAGAGCAGGTGATCCCCCATGCATTTTACCCTGTAGTTGCCGCTGACACCTCAGAGAGCCACTGTAAGGTGGCCCAGGTTCCCTTTGAGTGGGGGGGGTCTCAGGTACCTTTCAAGTAGCTGTGAGGCCAGCCATGCCTGTTGACTGTCTGCTAGGCAATGATTTGGAAAGCTACCCTTGGGCTAAGGTGGAGCGAAGAGCTCATTTGGAGATGTTGGGTCTGCTTGAGTGGGCGTGTGTGACCACTCGGTCCATGGCAGCCAGTAAGGGTATTCAAGAGGACCTGGAGCCTGAAAGAGTGGCCCAGGTGCCTGCCTTAAAGAGAAGAGGCAGGGGGCACGGGAAACCAGCCCCCGAAGTTCCCACGGTCCAGGAGGAGGCAGACCTTCAGGGGGATGCCCTGGAACCTACAGGGGAACAAGTAGCTGAACTGGGGGACCTGCCTGAGCTGACCCATTGGCAGCAGGAAGGAGGACCCTCCAGGGAAGAGTTCTGCGTGGAGCAGAAGAAGTGCCCTTCTCTTGATGTTTGCGGCAACAGGCCACAAACCAGGCAGCAGGTGATCAGTCTGGATCACATTGGATCTACTGGGAGAAAGGTCTCCTGTATAGCGAGCCTAAGGTTGCCGAGCCTGGGTCAGCCCGTGTGCTGGTGGTACCCCAGCGCTTCAGAGCCTTCCTACTGGGTCTGGCTCATGATGTGCCTTTAGCAGGACATTTGGGGCAAGACAAGACCTTTGAACGGCTTGTCACCCACTTCTATTGGCCCCAAATGCGCAAGAGTTCAGATACTCATTGCAGGACCTGTCACACTTGCCAGGCAAGTGGTAAGAGTGGGAGGAAGCAAAAGGCTCCTCTCCAACCGTTCCCTGTGGTCAGCACCCCCTTTGAAAGGGTGGGCATTGACATTGTGGGGCCTCTGGATCCCAAGACGGCCATGGGAAACAGGTTCATCCTGGTCTTGGTGGACCATGCCACCCGGTACCCGGAAGCCATCCCTCTCAGGACTGTGACGGGATGTGTATTGATGGGGATTTTCTCCCGTGTGGGGTTCCCCAGAGAGGTGGTGTCAGACCGTGGTACCAACTTCATATCTAAGTATATGTAGTCCCTGTGGCAGGAGTGTGGTGTAACCTACAAGTTCACCACTCCTTACCACCCCCAAGGTAATGGGCTGGTTGAGAGATTCAACCGGACCCTAAAAGGCATGATTATGGGTCTTGAGGAACCTATAAGGAACCTGTTTGCTTACTGAGAGGTGCCACAGAAGTCCTTAGGATTCAGTCCCTTTGAACTGCTGTATGGTCACCCTGTAAGAGGACCTCTGAGTTTGGTAAAGGAAGGCTGGGAGAAAGCTCCCAGTAAACCTCCCCAGGATGTATATAGCTACATGCTGGCCTTCAGAAACCAAACTCGCCATTTCAGACAACTCCCTCAGGCGAATCTGGAAGCCAGCCAGGAGGAGATGAAACGATGGTATGATCAGAATGCCACTCTGATCGAGTTTCAGCCTGGACAGAAAGTGTGGGTCATGGCCCCCGTGGAGCCTTGTGCGCTCCAGGATAAGTGGACCGGACCATTTGAGGTGGTGGAGCGCAAGAGTGATGTCACCTGCTTGGTGGACTTGCGGTCTCCTAGGAACCCTTTGCGGGTCCTGCATGTAAACCGCCTGAAGCCCCACTTGGAGAGGTCCAAAGTGGGCATGCTCCTAGCAACAGATGATGGAATGGAGGAGGAGGAGACTGAGCCTCTTCCTGACCTCCTGTCTGCAACAGAGCAAGATTGGTCAGTGGACGGTGTGAACCTCTCTTCCGCCCTGACCCCTGAGCAGCAGGATGACTGTCACCAACTGTTGGGACAGTTTCCTGATCTGTTCTCCCTGACTCCCGGTGTCACTGAGTGGTGCGTCCATGATGTGGACACTGGGGACAGTCCTCCTGTAAAACACAAAACTTACAGAGTGACTGACAGGGTGAGAGCTTGCATCAAAGAGGAGGTCTCCAAGATGTTTGCCTTAGGGGTGATTGAGTCCTCTAACAGCCCTTGGGCCAGCCCAGTGGTCTTGGTCCCAAAGGCTGCCGCGCCTGGTGCCACACCCGAACTCCGGTTCTGTGTGGACTACCGAGGACTCAATTCAGTCACCAGGACTGACGCGCACCCCATCCCCAGAGCTGATGAGCTCATTGATCGGTTAGGGGCTGCCCGGTACCTCAGTACATTTGACTTAACATCTGGGTACTGGCAGATCGCCTTAACTGATGGGGCAAAAGAGAGGTCAGCATTCTCCACACCAGATGGGCACTACCAATTCCGGGTTATGCCCTTTGGGATGAAGAATGCCCCTGCCAACTTTCAGAGGTTGGTCAACCAGGTGTTGGCTGGAAGATTTCAGTGCCGCCTACCTGGATGACATCGCAGTGTTCAGCGCAAGTTGGGAAGAACATCTGCGCCACCTCTGGGAAGTGTTGATGGCACTACGGAGGGCAGGCCTCACGATCAAGGCGAGTAAGTGCCAGATCGGGCAGGGTTCCGTGGTGTACTTGGGACACCAGGCTGGGAGCGGCCAGGTGGCACCCCTACAGCCCAAGATTGAGACCATCCTGGCTTGGGAACCCCCCCAAGACCCAGACAGAGGTGAGAGCCTTTTTAGGACTCACAGGGTACTACAGGAGGTTTGTCAAGGGGTATGGCAGCATTGTTGCACCCTTGACAGAGCTGACTTCCAGGAAGCAGCCCAAGAAAGTGAACTGGACTGACACCTGTCAGAAAGCTTTTGATGCCCTGAAGACTGCCATGTGCACGGCACCCGTGCTACAGGCGCCCAACTTCTCCAAGGAATTCATTGTGCAGACAGACGCTTCAGAGCATGGTGTGGGGGCTGTACTTTCACAGATAAATGAGGAGGGCCTAGACCAACCTGTAGCCTTCATTAGTAGGCGGTTACTTCCACGGGAACAGAGGTGGAGTGCAATTGAGCGTGAGGCATTTGCTGTGGTCTGGGCAATGAAGAAGTTGAGACCATACTTGTTTGGGACTCACTTCCGGGTTCAGACAGACCACAGGCCCCTCAGATGGTTGATGCAGTTGAGGGGTGAGAATCCAAAGCTGTTGAGGTGGTCCATTTCCCTACAGGGGATGGACTTCACGGTGGAACACCTCCCTGGTACAGAACACGCCAATGCTGATGGTCTGTCCAGATTTAGTGAAGAGATCTCCCAAGAGGTAGGGTAGTTCTCCCCACATTTCAGCTGGAGGGGACACGTGTTAGACCTGGCACCATTGGCGTGGGTCTCCCTTCCATTTTTTGCTGTTGCCTCCTATGTTTTTGCTGTGTTTTTGCTGGTCTAGATGCTTTGCACACTTTGCCACTGCTATTCAGTGCCAAAGTGCAAGTGCTCCCTATTGTAAATTGTTGTAATGGATTAGTGACTCCATGATTGGCCATTTGATTTACTTGTCCGACCCTAGAACAATGCACCATGTGTGCCCAGGGCCTGTAAATCAAATGCTGCTGGTGGGCTTGCAGCACTGGTTGTGCCACCCACAGAAGCAGCTTGTAAAATGTGGCTCAGGCCTGCCATTGCAGAGCCTGTATGCAGTTTTGGACTGCCATGTCGACTTGGCAAGTGCACCCACTTGCCAGTCCCTAAACCTTCCCTTTTCTACATGTTAGTCACCCCTAAGGTAGGCCCAAGGTTCTCCTGTGGGCAGGCTGCATTGTATGTGAAAGGTAGGACATGCCCTGATGTGTGTGGCATGTCCTGGTAGTGTATTACAGGCAATTTCGTTTTTCACTATTGCAAGGCTATCTGTTCCCATAGGCCAGAATGGGCAGTTTGATTATAACATCTTATAAACATAAGTGACCTAAGGAACAAGATAGGAAAATAAAGTTTAGTATGCCTGAACTCAGAATGTTAAAATACATCTTTTAATGTAGGTGATTTTTAC
Organism: Calotriton arnoldi; assembly: GCA_963921515.1. Taxonomy (NCBI): domain Eukaryota; kingdom Metazoa; phylum Chordata; class Amphibia; order Caudata; family Salamandridae; genus Calotriton; species Calotriton arnoldi. The sequence goes on from CAWUFW010008126.1 coordinate 894,066, forward strand.
ATTCTGTGTTTGAAAATACTACTTTTAGAAAGTAGGTATTTTCTTGCCTAACCATCCAGTATGCCTCTGCTAGGTTTGTGTATTCCATGTCTGGTTTGTGAGTGACAGGGGGCTGGAGAGGGCCTTCGCTCCAGCAGTCTGATGAGTCAGGGCTGGGCTGAATAGAGCCTACATTGAATAGAGAGTAGGGTGAGGAGCTTGCCTCCTGTTCTGAAGTCTCAGGGACACGAAGACTTCACCCCCAGCTCCCCCTGAATTTCCTTGCTGGGAATTCTACCTGCAGAGAGGTGCCTGCTGTTGGTTTGGGCCCGCTAGAGACTGCGAAGCGCGTCGCAACGAGGAAGAAGCGTGTTGCCGCCGCAGCTGTTGCCGTCGCATCGCCGAAGAAGCGTGTTGCCGCCGCAGCAGTTTGCCGTTCGCATCGCCGAAGAAGCGCGTTGCATCACCGGAGAAGCGTGCCACCACCGCAGAGGTCGCCGTCGCATCACCGGAGAAGCGTGTCGCAGGGCCTTTCGCGGCTCAAGAAACCATCGAGTTCGCCGCACGGCCGCCGGGCGTGCACGCATCGCATGCAAGTTATCGCATCGCATCAAAGACACCATTTTTTCGCATCACACCGTATCGTCGCATCGCATCGAGGCGCCATCTTGTCGCATCGCACCAGATCACAGTAAGAAACAGACGCTTCGCCTCCTCTCCGGTAAGGAACAGACGCATCGCCTCCCCTGCGCTGCAGTAAGGAACAGGTGCACCGCCTCCCTCGAAGCAAGGAATTGACGCATCGCCTTCCCTGCGACCCTTTTGTTTAGGTTGCGTTACGCATCCAAGGTACTTTGAGAGTAAAGTGTTGCATTTAACATCTACATTGAACTAAGCTATTTCTACCATCTGAAAGTCATATTTTTGAATACTGTATTGTGGATTTTTGTCGTTTGGTCTTGTGTTAAGTCTAGATAAAGATTACTTATTTTTCTAAACTGGTGTGGTGTCCATTTGTAGTGTTTTCACTGTATTACTGTATGTGTTCACAAATGCTTTACACACTGCCTCTGAGATAAACCTGCCTGCTCGTGCCAAGCTACCAAGGGGGTGAGCAGGGGTTATTTTAGGAGTGTAGCCCCCTTACCCTGACTAGAAGCAAGGGCCCCTACTTGGTCAAAGGTACCTACCTCTGCCAACTAGAGACCCTCATTTCTAACACTGACCATGTCATGAGTGATGTAATATGTGAGGACATAAGCAGTGCATTGCATTGCAGGGGCGCGAGTTATAGTTAGCTCGGATAACTATAACTGCTGAATTTCTCTGGTTTTGTATGAGTAAAATGTCTGCCTAACTAACATCCCTGTAAATTTCTAAGGTTTTTTAAAATTCTATTTCCTAACAATAATCATCCCTCTAACCTTTGTTTTTTTCAGTGAATTTCTAAGGTTTTTTAAATGCCATATCCTCCCTATAGCATCCCTGTAACCTTTCTTTTTTCAGTGAATTTCTAAGGATTTTCAAGGATTTTCAAATTCTATTTCCCAACTATAACGTCCATGTAACCTATGATTTTTTATTGTATTTTCTATCTAAAATGGCTCTATAAGAGGTATTTTTATAAGGTTAAATTTTCTTCAGTGGATTAATAAGCGTTGTTTTCTTTTCTTTACATTTTTTATATTCGCGACGACGTCACGATCCCCGCGGACAAGTCACGAAAACGGAAAACTAAAGCAGACATTTAATGACCACCAACACATCCAAAAATAATATGTAAAAAAATCCATTCTGAACATTACCCTACACATATTACTATGTACATACTTCGTTAAAAACATGTTTAAACTCATGTTTTTGTAGTAAGTTTCTTTAAAATAGATCTTTCAGACCTATTTTCCGTTTTCACAATTATTTGGATGTCCCGATGGCGTTGTTAGCCACGACGATCACGCCTTTTCCATAAAGTCTAAAACACATATATCCACACATACTACAGTATTTCCACACTAGGGGTTTCTTATAGTATTCTCTAAAGTCATGTTTTTGTAGAGAGTTTCTATAAAAACCATCCCTAAAACCTATTTTATCTTTTCGTGGTGACTCCGGAGACCGCAATGACGTCGGTAATCGTGATCCCCGCGAAAATGGAAAACAAAAGTAGACATTCAATGGCCACCAACACATCCAAAAATAATATGTAAAAAAATCCATTCTGAACATTGCCCTACACATATTACTATATACATACTTCTTTTTAAAGCATATTTAAACTCATATTTTTCAACTAAGTTTCTTTAAGACATTCAATGGCCACTAACACATCCAAAAATTATAACTATATAATTAATTTTAACCATCACAGTAGATAACTCACTATATAAATAACTCTATAAAAACATTTAACAAAATCTCAATATCTCTCTGACAATGCATATTAATGATTCACTGATATATTTTTTATATTTTCACCAATATTCGCGACAACGTTGATAGTCGCGATGTCCCTGCGATGGTACACAGGGGGCAGTGCTGGCGGTCGCGGCGTCATGACTCTATCACAGGAGTCTCCAACCTTTTCTGTAATAAGAGCTTCTTATGGTAAATGAAAATCATTCTGAGCTACTATTATTAGTGTGGTGAAAGTGACCATGTCATACAAGATCACTTTAGTGCACCCTCATGCAAGTTTACCAGCAGCAATCGCCTCATTGCTTCAGGCAGGGTTGCCAGCAGTAATGTGAAAAATGCTTTATGAATTTGGAATGCCTAATACATGACAGTCATAGCTGTAATGCCCCGGGCACCAATGTAATAATATTAGTAATAAGTCTACCCAAAGACGCCTGCTTTAACAATCAACTATCACTATTTAAATTTTGAGGTAAATATGTTAAATCAACCAAACAAAAGTTTGTACTTTAGTGGGCTGGGATGCTCACTGGAGACCTACTTACAAGTAGCTGGAGAGCCTCCAGTAGCACACTAGCTACTCGTTGGACAAGCCTGCTCTAGCACTACACTTCAACACTGGAGGTCATGCAACCACGCCTGAGGACCATCACAAGTGGTCAAGCCTCTTGCTTTTTTCACCACTTTTGCCCTTCCCTTTACTACTACTAGCATAGCCAAGAACACCCAGAGGTGGGTGATATCAGCTCCAAAACAACCTTGAGATCCATTTTTAATAACATCTGAACAATCTCCCACCTTGGGTCTTCTACCATACTACTTTATGCTACCTGCTTACAGCATGCTAAATAGCTTTGTGTTCTACATTTACTCATCCTTGATTTTACCAAAGATGTGTTCATTCTCAAAATAAAAGGTAGCAAGATGTTTACATCAGTCATTCACATTATTACTCAACTAAAACTACTATCCTGCTAAGGAACCCCCTAAAATCATATTTCAGATAAATGCATTGGAATATCATGTTTCAAAAACTTGCATTGGAAGGTCTTTGTTGGTGGCAGCTTCAAATCTGAATCACTTACTTTAGCTGTCCTTAAACCATTGATGGGCCCTTGCTAGCTTAGTCCCAGCCTAGCCAAAGCCACACTGCTCCTGATTGGTAAAAAATCCCTCACTTTAATGTTTCCCTCTAATTCTGCATCACTGCAAGCAGCACATCTGCCTGACATGTACACCAAGTTCAATGCCTGTTCTTAATCACTGATAGCACTGTCTCACTCTCACACTGCATCATGTCGTATAAACCAGACTAGTTCAATAGCCTCATCGGAGATTATCCCAGACAATCTATTCCCTAACTGCAGCTCTGCAGCACACAGCCGCCTGCCTTGTTAATGGATCAAAGAAATGGAAGCACAATAAATCCATTCATTTGTCTTCCTCTCACCCAACAAATCAACTAGACAACACGTAGCTAACTCCTTCATCCCTACATGAAAACTTGCCAAACTAGCTCTCATCTAATTTCATTGAAACAAACTGATAGATTGTCAGCACTCCCAGGTACATCCACTTAGACCACTCACTGCACTTGACATTAAAACCTTACATAGCTTCAAGTCTTAGCTCTTTAGGCCTACCTCAGTGCTGCTGTGCCAACGCACACATCGGTTGTACTAACTCAGATGCACACTCTATGCAAGGCAATCACTTCTCATCACCAGCCCCCAATACTCTGAAAGTCTCACTCCCTAGTTGTACTAATCAGTCTGAATGACCCAAAAACATATATGTCTATGTGCTGTTTGATCTACAAGTTGAGGTGTTTTCTGTGCCACGCAAGCAACGGGTTAGCTCATGAGGGAAGTCATCTTAGATATGTTGAAACCTACCCATGTGATATAAGCACAAGATAAAAGTTGTAATTGTAAATAAAAAATATATATTGCGGTGCAAAGTATCTATGTGCTGTTCTTTGTCTATCTGTACGCATATGTCCTTCAGATTCTTTGTGAGCACGATCCAGCTGCCCGGGCAGCATGCTTCAGTCCTGCATGTAGCTCATTATTCATAACCATAGATGTTATTTTGCTAGTGCAGAAAGTTACTCTCTAAACTGGTTTATACAGCAGCAGTTTGCACTATTATATAAGTCACCTATCTTTTAAAGAATGCTGCAGTTGTTTCATTAGTGGTTTCTATGAGAATGTTGAATATAAGTAGATTATCTTATTGGCCAGTTAGGCTTAGGATCCAGCCCATCTCATGTGGTCGGCTGGGTAGATCAGTAAAGTGCATAGTGTTAGAAGAAAAACTTTGATACAAGATTCCTAAAACTAAACAGACTCACCATCTTTGCTCGGCCGTGGCCATGCCCTCATCTCCTGCCAGACAGTTGTGAATAAATTGTTACATGAAATAATTAACTAAATCTGCTTGTTTTCAGCTTTTCATCCGAGAACCCGAAAGGAGACTGGGTATGAAGGGGAACATCCGTCAGCATGCCTTCTTCCAGGGGATAAAATGGGAGGTTCTTGAAAACAGAGGGATGTGTCCACCATTTCAGCCCAAAGTGGTAAGGAATAATCATGAACAGCTTGATTAGAACATTGCTTCAAAAGCACTAGTCTAAGACCGAATAAAAGAACTACAAAATTCCCTTTTGCTAGATGTGAATGCAAAGCAAATCTTGTTGCAGCATTTAAGCGGAAGATTAGGCCAATTGTTTTTCATATGATATTGCGGCAAAATGTAGTGTAAACGTTGCCAGTCTGGCATTTACAGTTGAGTACTGGCCCATTGTAATCAATAAAACAACGATGCTGTGGAAAATGAAACAAAACGATGTTCCCAGTGATATACATGCACACAACTAGACACCAGAAAAAGACCATCATGATCACTGAGGATGCCTATTTACATACTTCAGTTCTGGTTGATTTAATACAGTCTCTCGTGCTTCCCTACTCTAGCTTGGCTGCCCATCATGAAACAGTTATGGTCAGTGACCTGCGCTCTCTGCACCATTCAAATAGACATGACCTCCTGTTTGTGCAAGATCTCATCTGGATGACGCTGCCATGGATTTGAAACCATGGAGAGGCTAGTGAAAGGTGGCAGGCACCATGCCCTGTCCCACCAGACCTGTCACTTTCCACCAGAAAGTTTAAGAAAAGGTGTTTTCGTCTGGAAACAGTACCCTAAATCTGGACTTTCACTCAGTCCTCTCATCCATTAGGCTTATGGATTCTGAAACAAATACCTTGTCATCGGTACACTGACCCAAGGGCTCATTGGTTCCCAACAAAGAAGTCTCTTGAATCCACTAGAGTGATTGGAGATGTCATCCCATTCATGTAGGGCACCTATTCATCTTGTGCAAATGACCTCAGATCCAACCCTTAATTGATTAATTTGTGAGAAAATATGGCCACTATATGTCCTACCTAAAATATGAAGTCCTTTATAGATCAAAAGAATGCTGCAGCTTCGAATACCAGGAAGCACAAATTAGCCAGAAGAGGGTGCAATTTTTTTTTATCTATCTCGCCTTCATTCTGGAGATCTGAAATACATCAAATCAGTTCTTCTCTTGAATGTAAATATCATACACTACTGTGTCCAAGATTCCAGTTAGTGTCCTAGTCTTATATATAATATGGTGTAATGCTCTGTAGTCATTGTTCTGGAAGTGTCCGTTTGAAAGATCACTCGTTGCCTGTTGCCTTACCTTGCTCTTATACAAGAATTTCTACATGTACACTCTATGTTTTGGAAAAAGTAGGTTACTTGCGCTTTCCATGTCTACATCAGCGTGTATTTTCCATTTAATACTTGTGTCAACAACAGTGCTAAATGTAAACCCTCTCCTACTTGCCAAGTGTCTTATAAATAAATGTAATTTTCACCTGCATAATCTTTGGATTTTTTCTCTCTCCAGAAATCCCCAAGTGACTGCAGCAACTTTGACAAGGAATTCCTAAATGAGAAGCCTCGTCTGTCTTGCGGGGACAGAACACTGATGAACAGCATGGATCAAAACATGTTTACAAATTTCTCATGTATAAATCCAAAGATGGAGGCTCTGCTTTCCTGAGACACCAACTCCACTCCTTAGCCCCTCTTCCCTTTGGGCAGAAAAGAAACAACGCCACCTACTGGACAGTTTGAATAACACTTGTATTGACTGAGTTGTTCACTCCATCTCTGCAAGCGTCTCATGGTTGACAAACATTCTGCAAAGGAAAATGTATCCTATGTGATCTAGGCCATTATCCTGCAGTGCCCTTGCGCTAGTTAAGTTATTGATGGATACCTCTAGATCAACTTCACAGTCAAACCAATGTGTTGACCACTGTTTTACATCTATTTTTGTATCCCCTTTCTACCTCATAGATCACCCACACAATGTAGAACAATAAATACGTTACACGGCCTGCGTGGAATCCAAATCCAAGTGGGATTTTATTGGATAGAGGCGTGTAAAGCTGCCTGATGTCTATATCAATTTCACTCCTACTGTATTTATGAGCATCAGCAAACACAATGCTGTTATATCTAGGGAGATATCGCTGATTCACAAGAAAGGAAAGGCAATGCTAAGTCCATGGAAAGAAAGAATGTCTTGCTTATGGTGTCATGTTGCACGCAGAGGATCCTCATCTTGGAAAACACTCTAAACTGGTTAAACAGAGATGTAAAATCCAAAGTTAAACCAAGCATCTTCAGAGCATTCTTAGATTAATGACTGACATCTGCAGCATTGATTGTAAGCCCTTGGCTTGTCCGACTCTTTTCTTTATATTTTCGAAAGTGGTAACTTTAAATCTCTGTCTGGCACCACTCATTGCACTTTTTCAGCTCCTCCTATCTCGTGTCTAAATTTCCGCACTACTCCCTGCCTTGCTCTTTCAGATCTTCTTCACATTGCCTCCATGTCCTACCCAAGATCCATCTCATGCATACTGGAGGCTCCTCTTTCTCATTTCTCTGTGTTTGGTATTGGAGATACCTTTTTTGCTGCATCAGATCACTTCACCTTTCCTTTCTGAAAGCTTTGAAAAGCGTCTGTGCTTTACTCACTCTCTGGTCTTCTCACTCCTCCTCTATCCCCCAGCAATCCCTCACCACCATGATAGCCTTAAGGTGATAAAGCACTTCACGAGTACAATAGCATAGCACAGTGAGGGTATTATTTCTATTTAACTCTCCAAAGGTAAAGGTAACTCATTAGAGGAGCACTCACCAGAAGTGAAAAACCTGGGAGGGAAATCATTTATAAGAAAATTCAGAGTGAACAAAGAAGCACTTCATAAAGCTCTCTATCCATGTGTTTTATGCAGCAAGCATACATAACTATATAAGTCCTTGAAATGTCATATCAGTATTTAACTTTGATTTCTACAACTATGTATGTAAACAATAATGTCTATGCTCATGCGAAACATATGTATGTCATTATACAGATGTATAGATGTTGAAATACTTTACATAAGAATTAGTCCCACCCATGCTGCAGTTTCAGCAACTGGTCCCATGGTATGCCTGACTTTAGAACATCTTTTTCAACAGGTTGTCGTTTTCAGCCCTCATCATTGAGAGGACTGATCTCATAGATCTGCTGATAACAACCAGAATATTAGCTCATTCAGGGGTTAGCAATGCATAGGGGTCCCTAAACATGTGTTTGGCCACAGTTACTAGCTGCACAGAGGAGAGGAGGTTACAAATTAGTCCAGACAAGTTGAAACTGCTGATTTTGGATTCTGAAAGAAAACAGTGCTAGCCTTAAGTGATGTAAAGAATATGGTGTGAAATAAGTTGGTACAACTCAGAGGTTCAACTATGGCTTTATCTACAGCCACATCTTAGCATTAATGTTGCTGCATCCATCATCAAGTTGGTTTTGTTTAATTGACAAGACTAAGAGACTTGTACCATATATTTTGGGTCCAGACTTTACATTTTAGCTACATACCTATTTTGAATCATCTTGACCTACAGAAACACTCTATATCCAAATCATGTCTTGTAATTAGCTGGGAGGCTCTAGTTTGTGCTGAACAGCTCCTTGGAAGGTCCCTTTGCCAAAAAAAGGTATCCTTGGATTCCTTTGAAACAGCCTGTGCTACTTACGATCTTTCAAACAATTGTTCCATAGAATTCATTGGCAAGTAAGGTTAATATTAGGCCTGGGCGGAGTTCACAGTTACCAAAAACCACCGCCACACTACACGGAGTTCCTCAAGCGGCGGAGTGTGTTAAGTCACGCTGCTCACACTGATTTTTAGAGCCGGTGTTTGTCCGGTGCCATAAAATCAGCATGAACGGCACCATGCGGAGCAAGAGGGCACTGTTCTTTCTGTCGCTCGAGTAGATATTCTACTTGAGCAGCAGCTTCCTCAACACGAGTTGAAGGTTTCTCAACGTGAGTGGTAGCGACCAGCCGCGACCGGCCGCGTTGAAAAATCTTGCCAGGAGGTGGTCTGGAGTAAGAATTTGCTCGCTCACAAGCGTTGGTAAGCCTCGGGAGAGGAAAAACTACGCTCCGCGCCAGTACGCTGAGTTTTTGGGAACTCTCTACACAGAGTGGGAAAAATTCTGCAAACTCCTCAATTGGAGCAGAATTTCACACCCAGGCCTAGTTAATATTTTTTTCTGCATGGGCAGACTTGTGTAGTGCAGGAGGTACAACATCAAACATATACAGGGCGGAATTTTTATATAGTGAGATACAAAAATCTATAGGACCTGTATGAAATAAAAACAGAAGTTTTTTATTCATTTAGTTTGAAAGTATGTATAAAGAAAAAGACATCATATTATCTTTGCAATGGCTATTTATGGTGTATTATACAAAACTCATCCATTGCAGGTGGTGCTCTGGATCACACTGGGTGCAAGGTGCCAATTACTGTGCCAAGATTTCATGAAACCTGAGGGCAATAGAAAACGCAGGCTGAAAATTGATTGTATACAACTGAGCAAAAGCAAAATATTTCCAATGAAGACGGTGATAGCGACATATTTTGTCCCTGATCAATTGGATACAATCACCATCCAGCCTTTTTAGCAACATTTAACATAATGTTGACACACTGAATTACACCTTGCACTGAGAGTGATACATGGCTCATGTGCATGTGAATTTTCATTATGCACCATAATCATCAATCAGAAAGGTTATATAATGTTTTTTCTTTGTATACACTCCTAATGTGAATGGATAAGCGCTTCTATTTTCATTTTACAGAGGCTCGGTAATTTCTGTATTTCATATTCTATGAAAAAACTGTTGTGTATTAGTTCTGTGCATTAGTTCTAATAATACACATGCCATTTGACCGTAGAAAAAAAATAGTAGTCGATGTATCCTAGGCAACTATTCTTTGGAAGATTGCTTGGAGGTTTCCAGCGTCTACACCTCATCTTGGGCAATCTGTGCTGCTTCCCTGTTGGCTTTATGGCTTGTAAGCTTTGAAGTACTCCTCTCTACCTCATTGCCCAGTTCACTATAAGGTCAAACTTTGACCATAAGATTTTGCTTAGGACAAAGAAATCGCATGGAACACTCGGAGGTCAACCATTCTGCTGCATTGCTCCAAAGATTTGAATAGGTCTGTCTGCCTGTGGGCCTTAAATTGTGTACTAAGTCCCATTACGTCATGGTACAAGATGTTTTTTATTGTGTTTTTGTAATTAAATTTCATTTCTGTAAGGTACTGTGATGTTCCCTGAAGTAGGGTTTCGTGTTCACCTTAAAATTAAAATGAAATAAACGATAATTCTATAGTGACTTGGAATCTTCTTGCATTTGATAACATTTATGGCACTACATTGGTGCGTCATTAGCTTGCCTAAGAGAAGGTGTATATATAGGGCCTCATAAGAGGGCCCTGTTAATTCTAATGAGGCGGGTAATTTCCTTAATCTGCCCCATCGGTCTACGCTTTTGACATGGGCCCTGTGCTTTCTACAATGCTGAAAGGAGGCAAAATCACTTGGAGGAAACCCGGGCGAGAATAAAGAATAATTGGGTTATTTAAGAACGGAATTACCCACTCCCCAGTTAGTCTTAATTTCTTAGGGAACCTAGGGACCCTACTCGTGGTCTCCATTAAGCCTGCCTGGCCTTTAGGAGTTGCCATTACTCCTTGAACCTGTAAAACCAGAAGGGGCAGAGTTAACAAGTGGATTACTGGAGCACTTCTAATGATGACTATAGGGTGCTAATTTGTTAGAAGAATGCAGAAGAAGTTAAATACCTATCGTAGAAAGTCTTCCTTCCCCAACATCTGTTGATTATTGCACCCCATTTGCCAAATACCCACTTCCTCCAGAATCACTCATCATGATGTGACCTCCAACTCTACTCCCCTTTTCCCTGACATTAACCTGCCAGCCTACCACTTTCTTGGGCAGTCTACCAAACTGATACTTTTTTGTCGCATTCCCACCTCTGTTATAAGCAACTCCATCTTACAGAGAAATATTCATCCTCAATCTAAAAATGTAAATCTTACAGCTATCACAGATAAGAAAAAGCAAAGTTATTGGGGCTCTTCTAAAACAAAACAGTTTTGGACTTTTACACCTTGTTTGTGATGAAGTTCCAAAGGCAACAAGGGCGACCACTGGCAAAACTTCTTCATTTGTACAGATCAGAAGTGAAAGGAAGTTCTCAATAGTTCTATCTGAGGTGCATAAGAGAGAATGGTTTCTGTGATGCCCCTCAGATGTGACTGGTCTACAGGTAATGTTGTGTATTGACGTAGGGTGAATTGTGTCCAACATTATCACCTTCAATTATGTGCTGACTGATGATTGAGGCTAGAGTGGTATTTAGGGTAGTTGCAACATGACAAATATATGAGGAATCTAGCATCCCAGCATACTAGATCATCTTGACAAATCAGTTGATGAGCAAAAAGAGTTTTGGTCAACTTCAAATATTTAGGGGCATATTCACAAGGACCGGCGATACCTATCGCAAACGCCAGTTAGCGGCAGTTTTTTTATCGCCGCCTAACCCTGAAAACTATCGCCATGTTAGCGGCGTATTAACAAGCCGTCGCTACATGACGATAGTATCAGGGAACGGCGGTGAAAACTGCCGCTAACATCAGTGCGATGGCGATAGGAAATCCGGCGTTAGCGGCGATACCTAGCGATATGCCCATTAGAGGCAGAAAGGTCCCTTTTTCCCTCCTCTACGGGTCTTTGACAAACAGATGCCTGTCATACAAGAGTCTGAAGGGCAGAAAGGATCAGTCATCCTTCTTCATCTTCAATCATCAGAAGTTGTGCATCGCTGAGCTTTTCAGACCTGAGTTCTTGGTTCGGTGGCAAGAGTTCGTATTTTCATGCAGTTGTCTGGATTGCATCTAAAAGCTGTGACCCTCCTCTGGTCCAGTTACTAAGGTTGGTGTCATGCCAGCAGAATCTCGTCGTTTGGCTGTTTTTCTTTATCAGCGTCATTGTATTGCTCAGAATAACCTGCTGCGCTAAGTGGCTATGGACTGGTTGAACGGTGCGGAAGTAGTGAAGATATTTGTTGTCATTTCTCTAACATAGCAATTCGTGGTCACTCACTGCTTTGTCTGACTTTCATTTTCTGTGACATTTATTTGCAACTGGTGAATGCTTTCAGCCCAATAGGCCACATCGATTTCCTGTTACAAAATTGCACTCAGCATATTTTGGTGAACTCACCTAGTCCAGCCTTGCAGTTTACTTGTCCTTCGTAGACAGTTTATCATTGTATTGTTTTGAAATAAAAATGACAGTTATTTAATTGCACACCATAGAAGGAATACGCAGTGGGGTTAACTCAAAATCCTGGACTCCCCTTCCCTCCACAGAATAAGATGAGGAGCCCCTGAGTTCCCCAAATCCCTTAGACATTCATAGCCTTAGGCTGCATGGGAGCCACTTGAAGCTTGTCATCCGTCCCTGGATACAGAGCCTGATGCACAAAGGTACTTCCCACTGGCAAAGGCGACGTAGCTACCTGTCTAAACGTACCGATCTGCAGCTCACAGAACTACACTGCCTGACAATACACTGCACACCCTCACCAACCCCCTGGGGAAGGGACAGGAAAGCCTTTGCTACTCAAAGGGGTATGAACAAATGCCTTGTGTCTGCTCCTGCAGCCACAAAGTATGGTATCACCACATGCCAAGACCACAGGTTAACCTTTCGCAAAGTGTAAGCTGTCACTTTCTGACAGCTTATGCTCTTGTCGAAGCTACATTCATTTGGAGGAGGAGACAGCAGTCCCACACATCCCTGAATGCTCTTCCCGATGTCGAAGTCTTAATGGACAAGTTTTGGTTGCATTGTGACTCCAGTTCCTTTGAGAGGACGAGCTTCAAGGATTTGGCCCATTGTGAATTTTAAATAGACGACTGCTTCCAATTTATTTTAATGAGGTCAGCAATTTGCACCGCAATGTCCAGAGTCCGCGTGCACAGCCCACGATTACTGAACGTTTTGCTGTGCAAATGATAGGCTGCTGGCAGCCCAATCCAAGGCCTCGTTTTGTCCCTCAGTTGTTTCAGAGAAGGCTATTCTCATGCATTTTATTGTTTCATTGGTTCGTCCGTTTTTGGTGCTAGTTGTAGCACAGCATGGTCTAATTATTAAAAAATGGAAATTTGAGAAGGATGCAATCTCTGCATCTGACACAATGACCCTCAGTTATTTTGTGGGCAACTCCTGCCAAAAACATCACTTTTACAGAGGTCCTAATTATTGCATATCAATGCAATTCTAAGCGCTTGGTGGATGTTGAGATTCACTGACACACAGGTGTCTGGATGATTGCCCAGATTTTATTCCAAGGAGCGCAGAAGGTGAACGCAGCTCAGCGTATGCTTGGCCTGCTTTACTATCCATTGTAGTATATATGAGGGCTGTTCAATGTACAATACTGCCAGTGCTAATGCCTCGCGGCTCAGCGTGCTGGTCTGCTTCTTAGACATATCAGAACATTTTACTGTGGTCCAATTTGAAGTTTGTGACAAGGCTGAGAAGGTATCCAGCAGAATATTGTGTGGTTTGAGGTAAAGAGGCTCCATCTTGATTTCAAGTAAGATCCATGTCTCTGAACTAATCAGAGGCTCCATTTGTCTTCTCATATTTACTAACCATGGGCAATGAACTCCGCTAGCAGCGATTTGCTAACTACGCATTACATTGAAACTCCAACTCTGCAACGTAGGGGAGTTAGCTACTGCACCCACAAACCTTTGATAAAACAACTTTACCTTTACATGCTAAAAATAATATGACCAATTCACAAAAGTGAGCTTTGAAAAATATCAGGCAATGAGAGAGGTGATGATTTTGGGGTCCCCCCTAACCTAGGGGGAGGACCAAGCAAATGCCGTGAACACAAAGAGCATATCATGCTGAACGATTCAGTGGTGGTCCCATCCTCCTAGGACCACCCCAAGCAAAGTTATGGGCAAAAATACAATGCCAACCAGATGCCCAGCAAAGCATTATGGGGCGAGATTCTAGAGTGCAGTGAATATTATAGTATTAGCTCTCAGCTGAACCAGGAGAGCCACTGCCACTTGAGGAATGTTTTGATATTGGATACTATAATATTCACTGCACTCTAGAATCTCGTCCCATAATGCTTTGCAGGGCCTTTGGTTGGGATTGTATTTTTGCCCATAACTGTGCTTGGGGTGGTCCTAGGAGGATGGGACCACCACCGAATCGTTCAGCATGATGTGCTCTTTGTGTTCAAGGCATCTGCTTGGTTATCTCCCTAGGTTAGGGAGGACCCCAAAATCATCACCTCTCTCACTGCTTGCTATATTTTCATTTTCACTTTTGTGACTATATGCATTTTAGCATGTAAAGATAGAGTTTCTTGTTTTATCAAAGGTATGTGAGGTTTCTGTTTTATTAATTGGGATGAGATGGAACGAGCTGTTAACAGTTCACCGGTTCCAAAACATCAGCATCACCTCTGATTGGTATCAAAGTAAGTGACAGTGACAACTGTATACCAAGCTTCTGTCATTTTAATCACACGCTTTTAGAATCCATTGTTGGTTGATGAGAATGGTGCCTGGGCTGGGAGCCAATCACGACTGCAGGAATCATAGACACTCAAGCAGCCTTGCTCAATCTCACACCCAAAAATCAAATTTTACCCCAAAAGACACCCCAATTTCCAAATTTTACCCCAAAACACACCCCAATTTCCAGGTTTTACCCCAAAACACACCCCATTTTTCATATTTTACCCCAAAGCACACCCCAATTTCCTGATCAGACATCCGAAACCCATACCCACCCGAATAACTTTTAATTACCCCATTACTGACCTCACAATGCGTTGTAATCAAATGCGATGTAAAGGCACCTGCGTTGTCGGAGTTGCGTTGTTAACGATCTACTACCTGCGTTGTAATGGTCATCTCCCGTGCCAAAGGCAACCCATAGGTTACGCCGTTTGCGTCCGTCTGGCCCTGGACCGCGCTCAGCACCAAGGAGCCTTCCTCTTGGACACTCCACCGCTACGACGCCAGCACCCTCCTCGCCATCAGCCCTGGACGCCACCTCACCTGCCAGGACCAATCTCTGCTCCGGACCGGACATCACCATCACCATCACTGACAGCTGCAGTATCACCCGCAAGGAGCACCCCGACCGTCAAGGAGGAGGCTTTGCCATCACCTACAGAAGCACACTCCGACTGACCACGCACTCTAATGACCCAAGGGTGAGCATGGACCACCTCAACTCCCAGATCCGGACCAAGCCCAAGTACATCCTCTGCGGCACCCTCATGTGCAGGCCCCCCAGGTCATGGCCCCCCATTCTCCAATACCATTGTAGACCTCATTGCACCCCAGGGTCTCCCATCCACCGACGGCATCCTACTCGGTGAACTCAAGTTCCACCTGGACAACCCCAGTGAGCAGAATACCACCCCCTCCTGGAGAAGGTCCCCTACCTCAGACGCAAGCAGCAAGTCACCTCAACAAGCCACATAGCAGGACACGCGGTCGAGCACATCACCTCCACCAGCGGGAACTTCAACTACAGCCACAACACCGGACTCTCCTGGACCGACCATCATTGGTAACATCACGGCTTCACCTTGCCCACCGGACGCCACCGCCATCATCGCACCCCCTCGCAGCTGGATCAAGGCCACCGAAGAACGTCTCGTCAACTCCCTCTGCACCAACACTCCACCAATGCTTCCAAACGATGACATCGCAGAGCGCAACCACCACCGATGGATCTCCAACAGCGCCGACATTCGGGCACCCCTTATAAACGGCACTGCGTCAGTACCTTCCACCTGCCTGATGGCAGGGGTGAGGGTGACGCAGTGCCACAGGGATAGGCTGGCCCCATGCATTGATGGAGTTGTGTTATGGTTGTGACACGACTGCAGCAATGCGTGACTTTAACGCAGACAGATACGTCAGGATTCCTGACGTATCTGTCATTACTTGTGCCATGGAGTGCTGTCCAGTGTATAACGATGGATTAAACCCAGATCTGTGACTGGGGGTGAATGTTTGCCAATGTGCAGCATTCCGTCCATCATCTTGTGTGTTTTGCTTTTCGCCCTAAGTGGGAAGGGTATGCCCAGACGTGAGTCCCGTGCTCACTACGCCACTGGAGTCAAGCTATCCTGGCTGATGAAGGCTGATAGCCTGAAACCGGTCCTAGGATGCTTGATTCCGGTCCAGGGAAGACATGGCTTGGCAGTTCGGTCTGGACTGTTCCCATGAGGCACAGGGTCAAGACTGATTTGCATATGGCTATGTCTGAACTGGGGTGGCGTGGTGAAGCAAAATAACGATGGATTAAACCCAGATCTGTGACTGGGGGTGAATGTTTGCCAATGTGCAGCATTCCGTCCATCATCTTGTGTGTTTTGCGACCAGTGTATACAGCGCATCCATGCTGTCGCAAGAAGGGCGTAGTGAGAATTGTTGCAATGCTGTCTTGTCGCAGCGCTGCAACAATTTTCATGATTGGGGTCCAGGAATGCGCACTATCTTATTGATGGTGCGCATTCCTTCACTGTAGTTTTGTCGCAGGGCAGCGCTGCAACATTGCTTGCAGCGCTGTCCAGCACCAAAACCTGCTGAGATGAGGCCCCAAGTGTTATCCCCATTTTTAAGACCAGCTATTTTCTGGTCTTAAGTAACTGGCTCTAACTGCAGATAGAGACAGTTTTTTTGGTCTTCAGAACTTCATGGATCCCCTTGTGATTATGGAGAAGTGGGGTTTGCGGCCGTTTTTGCACGGGAACGCCTCTCCTGCATATTATTATCACTAACAGAAGTGGCGATCTTTACAAGGACGTTTTCGTCTGAAAACTGTCGCTAACGGCTGTTAGAGACAGCTGGGTAATAGGGCAATAAAATTATCGCTGCATTAGCGGCAGAAAGCTGCCGCTAACGCGGCGATAACTACTTGTGAATATGCCCCTGTGTTTAGCTAATCTGGTGTTGATAAGGCTGTATGTCGAACAACTGATAAAATCTGAAATGAAGTTAGAAATATTTAAAGATGTTTTACAAAGAGGAACCAAGAGCTTACCACCTAATTTACCTGCAACAAGACCTATCCAAGCTGACCAAAAAGAATCTTGGTCTCCCCTGCATTCGAGAGCAGCTTTATCCATCACTTGCATTCAGACACAACTAGATCCTCTGTATCTCTTCCTCAGTTTGTTACAAACAACTGAAAATAGGTGCTGCAACCTTTTCCGTCCTCGGAGATCATTTCAGTGTACACCCCATCTTGATTTTTCACACCAGTATATACCCGCATACAACAGACAGGGAGCAGTCTGAAATAAAAAGAACCAACTTCAGTGTTACGCTGTATGACCTCGCAGATTAGTCCCACTGAGTTGGTTCCATGGTTATTCGTGGCCTTTTACTAGGAAGGATATTACTCACCAAAGTAGAATTACGCCTACTACAGCCTTCTCAGGATCATTGTGTGAGATACAATCTTAAAGGCTGCATCGTTTTGGCATGTTTGCTTTGCATTAAAGATGAGCAAGATTTTTGAGGACTCAAAAGAGAATAACATTTCCTTTTTATCACATAGTCTGTGTACTCACTGTAGTCTTTGTTTTCCATGATACTGTGTATTGATATATGTGTTAAAATGTTTTGTGAAATGACAAGCATTGAAAAAATCTTAATGAGTATTGGTATCAGCTGGGCTTTCAGATGTCTTTAAAAATCTATCCACTGCCATGAATAAGATGAAAAAACTACTGCAGTAGAACCAAGGTGAGTAGCATCGCAATGGAAGGTCCAGTCTTCGGCATGTGGCCAGATTGAGGTGTACTGAGTAAAGACTGTAAGAGTTCATACAGTAGTGGTGCTGGTAAAGAATGCAGAAGATGTGTGTTTCTATTCATAGGCAGAGTAGAAGAGGTAGGTTTTCAGGCCTCTCTGGTACATCAGGTTATCTTTCTGGCATCTTAGCTAAATAGACAGGTTGTTCTGCCTCCAAATCTTTACAACCTGTATGTTTGGGTATCAAGATGATTGTGGTTGGCTGACTTAAGGCTTTTGCAGCGCCGGAATTGGTAGAAGGCCCTGGAATATATCCTCGGCCCTGGACATTCATGTCGTAAATACCAAGTCCAGTATTTTGGTTTGTGTTTTTCCTATGAAGTGTTTTGAGGATTGGTGACATATGATATTGCATCTCAAGTGTAAGCTGAGCCTTCCAACCATGGGCCTGATATTATTAGTAATCTGAATGCACATTAAAGAGCATCAATCATTGAGAAATTGCCTCCTACCAGGCATTTTAGGGACATTAGATAATTTCTAACAGTTATATAAGAAAAGATTGCACATGCACAAATGATGGTGGCAGGAGAAAGGCACTTTTAATGTCAAACGTTTTAAATATATATACTTGATTTGATGAGTGCGAATTAATGGAAAATGAAAAGTGAAAAACCACATCAAAGGAAACCAAATTATGGAAAACCGATTTTAAGGAAAGACAATTTCAAGGGAATACCAAATAAATCGAAAATTAAAGGAAACATTTTAAAGGAAATATCATTTTAAGGAAATATCCAAAACTACATTAAACTTGGTGGAGTTTAGTACTACTGTGGGGTTTTGGGGTTTAGGAATGGGTAATGTTTAGGGTGATGAGGGGGCTTTAGCAGTTAGGAATGATTGGAGTTTGGGCATAGAAAGGGGTTTTTAGGGTTCCAAGATTGGTGGAGTGTAGGGGTGTTGAGGGTTTTAAGGGTTCACTGATGAGTGGTGTTTAGGCATGTGAGGTGCTTTAAGGCCTCAGAGATGGATGAGTGTAAGGGTGTTGAGGGGTTTTAGGGATCATGGATGGTCGGAGTTTAGGGCTGGTGAGTGTTTTAAGGTTCAATTATAGGTAGAGGCTGGGGTGGTGAAGAGTTTTTAGGGTTCAGGATGGGGTGGAGTTTAGAGTGGCGAGGGGTTTAAAAGATTCAGAGATGGGTGGAGTTTATATGGGTGAGATTTTAGGGTTCAGGAAGGAGTAGTTTAGGGTGATGAGGAGTTGTTATAGGTGATGACTGGCTGGTGTTTAATGGCATTGAGGGTTTTCTTAGGGTCAGGGATGGGTGGAGTTTGAGTGTGCTGAGGTGTTTTAATGGGTACGGCATGGGTGGGGTTTAGGCATATGAAAGGGTTTTTAGGGTACAGGAATGGGTGGAGTCAGAGGTAGTGAGTGATTTTATGGTTCAAGGATGGTGGATTTTTGGGGTAGAAAGGGCTTTTAGGATTCATGTATAAATGTAGCTTAGGTATGTTGAGGGGTTTTATAGGGCAGCTGCGGAGTGCCTCAGGGATCCTCTCTGAGCTCACACTCTTCAATATCTACATGACCCTGCTTGCATCCATCGTCAGACGCCACGGAGTCAACATCGTCTCCTACGCCAACTACACCCAGCTGATTTGCTCCCTCACAGACAAACACACAGCTGCCAAGAGCAACTTCCATGAAGGGATGAAGGCAGTTGCCACCTGGATGAAGGACAGCTGCCTCAAGATTAACTCAGACAAGACCAAAGTCCTCATCCTGGGAACCTCCCCCTCCGCCTGCAATGACTCTCAGTGGCCCGCAGCGCATTGAATCCCCCCCATGGACCATGCTTGAAACCTCAGCATCATCCTGGACTCCTCGCTCTCAATGAACCGCCAAATCAACGCAGTTTCGTCCTCCTGCTGCCACACGCTCCGCCTCCTTTGTAAGATTTTCAAGTGGATACCTACGAGTCCAGGAAAACGGTCACCCATGCGCTCTTCAGCAGCAGACTCGATTACCGCAACGCACTCTACACCGGCTCCACCCAGAAACTCCCCAAAAAACTTCAGACCGTTCAGAACGCCTCCACCAGACTCATCTTGAACATCCGACGCCACAACCACATCATTAGCCACCTGAGAGACCTTCACTGACCACCTGTCAACAAGAGAATCACCTTCAAGCTTCTCACGCACACCTACAAAGCCTTCCACAACGCCAGACATCAATACCCCAATCACCGCCTCTCCATCTGCACTCCCACCAGACATCTCCGCTCCGCCGAACTGGCCCTGGCCATCATCCAACGGATCCACAAAACCATGGCTGGAGGAAAATCCTTCTCTTACCTCGCTACAAAAGACCTGGAACTCCCTGCCTCTGCAATTCAGGCAATCACCATTGTTGCCGCAATTCAGGAAGGACCTCAAGACCTGGCTCTTCGACTGAACCGCAGTCCCAGACCCTCCCCCGCACCCAGCACCTTGAGACTCTCACGGGTGAGTAGTCACGCTTTACAAGATTCTGATTGATTGAATGATTGTGTTTAAGTGTCTTGAGGGGTCAGCAAAGGATGGTGTTTACAGGTGGTGATGGGTCAGCATATTAAAATCATCCAAAGTAATTGTTTGACAATGTAAAAGATATAAATATGAAATAATGTCCCCTGAAGTAAAGCACTGAATTAATATCTCCGACAAATCTGTTTCTGAAAGTAAGACCTGCAAATTGCTTTTACACTTAAAAAAGATAAGCATTCGAAAGCCAATTTCGACCAAAAGAAATTCTATGTATTGGTTTCTATGAAAAGGTAAATGTCATTCTTTCTGAAAATTTCCATTAAACAGTTTAGATGAAATGATTTCTCACTAATATTCCATGAAATCGTTTTTCTACGAAGTCACATCCAACCACTTGATTATGTTACCTTCAAGACACCTGAAGAATACTATATGGTAGAATTGTGTCTTTAAGAAGAGACCACAAAAATATCATCTAAGAAACAACATTTTGGGTTCTGTCAGATGCGAGGGAACTCAAGTCTTTTTGACTCTAGAAAGTGGAGCATGGAGATGGTAAGTGTGCATGGGATGGTTTTATTAAGAACTAAGGGGCCCATTACGATGGCGGGCGGAAGCACTACCGCCGTGCTGGCGGATGCAAAAACCACCAGTTACCGCCGGCACGCAGCAGTCCACACGCCCGCCCAATTACGATGCGAAAAGCAGGCCAAACACCGCCGGCAAGCCAGCAACACCGTCCGCCATCAAAGTGCGCCCGTTCACGTAGCGGCGCAGCACAACTGACACACACCGTCCGACGAAACACGTCCCGCCCGGCGCATAAATTACGATGCCGCAAACAAACGGCTCCCACGGCAAAGAGACACCGCACGTGAAAGAGAGGCGGAAACACGGACGCCGAGCACGGACAACGAAGAAGCGGCACCCCGGGCATGAATCCAGCACTGCAGGCCCTTCCCATGCTTCTGCTGATGCACCACCAAGGACGCAACGTACCGCGGAGACGCAGGTAGGCACACACACAACAAGTGCACGCAAACAGCGCACACAGTGCAAGGGCGGATAAAGCGGACAACCCCCACCAGCGCGTGCACACTACACATCCACCATTGCATCCACATATGACACACAGGCCAAATCCTAACATCGCGGAACACATGTGTACACACCACCTGGGACTAGGAACCAACCACCCCGTCACGGCCCCAAAGCGCCGATGACGCCGCCACACATGCGCACAACGCAGAGGCCAACCGCAGCGCCATGCATGCGTCGCACACAGACACAGGGACACAACCAAGCAGCACACACACCAGCCCCACCCCGAACGCACATGACACGTGACAGGCCGGCCACAGACATGTCCCCAACGCCCAATTCACGGACAACACCCAACGCCACACAACCGACGCACACATGTCAGTTAAGTCACGCAACAGCAGGACACACCCCAGTGTAACAAACATGGCGAAGCACACAGCGGCGGCAACACCAACTAGGAGAAGCAGGGCCCCTTCGGGAAGAGGAACGCCAGTACCACACTGAAAAACCCATACCACCCTGCACATATGAACAAGACACATGAAACGGAACACCAAAGAGCCCGGGGACCGACAACAGGTGGCCCAAGAATTACATCCACACACAAGGCCCAACGCAGAGCGGAAAGGCAGCCTGCCGCCCACACAAGGGAGAGCAGACAGCACTGAATGACCTTCCATTCCAACACCGAAACCACAGCCCTACGACAGAAGCCGGTGAATACAGCCATTGTCCAAGAATAGACCAACACAGGCATGCCGAGGAGACCGACCACACGGCAGATAGCGCATATCACAGAAGCACACAACGGACGGGGAAGAAAGAAGAAAACACTCCCCATGTCGGCCACATGCAAGTTAATTGGAAGGAGTCACACAGCACCGACCTTGAACTGTCTGAGAAGCATGTGGGAAGAGGGCCCGTGTCCTCCAAACAAGCCAACAGAACACAAGTCCTGTCTCCCCACGACTACACAGAGCTCACAGCAACCCCGGAGCGTGCACATTGCAGACTGCACACACAGCCGGAGCACGCCACCTCTACGAACCGCTGCGAAATGGCAACCGCAACACACCTACCCAACTACGCCGAAGAGCTCAAGCTGTACCAAACCAGCACGATACATACATTGGGATGCGATCTCCTGTCCCTGCTGAACGTAAGTTACCGACTGACTTACCGCATCACATTGTTCAGCTGCGTCATGCCCGTCTTCTACTGTCGGAGGTGTCCCTACCAGCATCCCGTCGAGATATGCCTCTCCAACCCGGCATGTCTGAAGGCGGACCTGCTACCACTACTCCTCCCTCTGGACGCACACGACAGGGCCTGCTCTGCCTATGGGGGCATGGCGTATGTGGCCAACATCGCACGCGCACTGAAATGGAACCACTGTGCCTCCACACGACGGATCATCGAGAACAGCTACATCGAATGTCACCCAGCATGCCCCATCATGGTCCTCCAAGGGACAACCTACGAACAACACCTTGACAGCCACCATCCGCTTCATTGGCTGGCAAACATGTACACCACCAATGACATGGAAGCCCTGCTGGACGGCATCGCATACCTGTCAACCTGTAAATACGTCGGACCACAACGCAGGTTCCCGAGTGACCTATGAAGTCCAACCCCGCACCCATGCTCAGCTTCCGCACGGACTGGCCAGTCACCACCACAACAGCCATACCAAACGACCGGCAACTGTAACCACACCATCAACGACATCGCCATGACATCGGATATGACCGGGACATGCACACTGTTCCCCATCACATCCAGGAACACCGCATGCATCGTGGGAGGCAGTGGCATGGGCTCTGTGCATCGCACCCACATGGACGGAACTGCACGAACAACCAGGACACGACATGGATCCAGCGCCCATGGACACACACACCGCTCAGTGGACATGAATAGGTCGCCTGGAGTCTGTGGGTGCTGCACCCCTCCCACCCCCGCCCCGGGAAACCCATACCAGGACCTTTGCATGGACGACAAGTGCATACAACAACAACACGACCCCAGTGACTGTGACATGTCCAGTAACCACCACAGTGCAACAACAAGTGGCACGCCGCTGCATGCACGCAAGCACATGCCCTGATGTCATCTCACATGCACGCGTGCATGAGGAACAACCGCAGCAAACCTGTCACATGGAACTGAGATGGACTGTGCCCATGATGCCGAGCGGTCTGGTAGGCTACATGTATACCGTCTGTGTCAAAGTCCGCAGCTCCGCAGCCATACGTAAATGTACATTAGCACAGCCTTGGCCAAGCAGATGTAACCCCACACCCTATCCCATTTGTAATCATGCTCAGTATATCCTCAACATGTATCCCGCTGCCAGTAGTGTCCACTATACTGCATCACAGAGGACAGAAGACTCAATATAATGTTTGAAACCAGAACTGTCTCCGCTGACTCATTTCACAAGTACGAATGAGAGAGGATGAGAGTATGTGAAGTACACGGCAGTCGTGACATGACCATGTAGTCCACTGGTATTGGATGTCAACGCAAATGAGTAGCACTACTGTGGAAGACACACATGTGTCGTGTGAAGTCGTATGGACGCAGTGCTCAGGTGGGTGGGTGCGACGGGTAGATGCGCACATGCCAAGTTGGAGCACGCCGTGTTGGGAGGGTCATGAACAGTACACCACCGCTTCCCTGGGCATTGTGAGAGGACACCTGTCGGGGGAGTGAACACGTGTGTGCACAGCAGCCGGGCACACGTACAAAGCGGTACCAGGCGCACCGAATGCCCACCCTCTGTGGACAAGCTGGATCCTGTTGTGCGCCCGCCATGCCCCTTGACAAGGCACACACAGCCCCAGTCGACCAGGTGTAACCCCAACATAGTCAATCCACACAGGCGATACAGGGCACGGGATGGCAGTGGAGCATGGTGTGTGAGAGGTCTCCTCGCGCTCCTCCTGGTCATATCACGCAGGCAATAGAACCTCAACGTCCAGCATGGCAAAAAGTCAAATGGAAGTGTAGGGGGACGCACCACAGCACGAGCAGCACTGACGTCACGGGAGGTGGCTCGCACCATCCCATCCATTGCCCATCATACCAACCACGCCACATGCCATTGCGACTAAGTGCAAGCGCGTGCGCCACCACCCCTGAGCCCTCCCCAGAGAGGCCAAAGAGTGAATGTGTGGGCCATCAGCCACAGACGGACGCGGCATGGCCGCAAGGGCAGCCACAGCCACTGGGTGTCGCAGGTGGCGGATCCGGAAGGCGAAGACTGTGATGCATAGTCCATGCAGGCCGGGTCTCCATTTGGGGCACCACGCAGGTGGACGGCGTCCCGCCACACATCATACCCTGAGACAGCCCACTCGTGCAACTGGACCCACACATGCACTCCTTGCCCTCTCTGGTGCGAGCTTGGGGCTGCCTGTGCAAGCGCTAGCCTCGCAGGTGAGCATGCATATTGGGGGGCGAGGGGAGGACATGAGGGCTGGGGCGAAGATGACTGTATCACTGTCAGTTAGTACAAGGGATGACCCAGATGTGGAAAGGAAGAGACGTGTCCCGTGTGTACTGCAACTAGTCGCCAATCCAACTACCCCCCATGTCCGGAATGTAAGCCCGCACCTAGGCCCGCCCATCCGCCACATCGAACATACCACCAGCACGACAACCTTCCCATTCGAAACACTGACTGGGGGTGGCGACCAGTGAACAATCATGTGTAGCCTACCCACGCGTACATGTGGGCCCTCCATGATCCATGTCACCTGCGGCAAAGACATGACATGCGCAATGAGGGAAGTGAGGAGAGCTGTCCGCCCCACGCGCAGAAGGTGCATCAGCTCCACAGACCCAGCAGCGAGTCCAGCAGGGGTCACATGTGCAGGGGCAGCTGTGCCTGGTGTGAAGGCACATGCATATGGACAGCACATCGACCAATGTGTAGTCTGCCCACATCCACAGTCCATCATCATGCGGACATAGGAATTGAACACAGGGCAACACATCTTAGCTGGTGCACCCACCGTGACCAACAATGCGCAATCATCGACGTACCCGCCCTGTGCATGGCCCCCCACCCAACGGAGGCACATCCAGTGCCACCATCCCACACACACAAGCCTTCCACGGAACATGCTGTGTCCAATGGTCAGTACAGAGTCAGCGCCCATCTGGTGGATCCTGAACAGGAGACACATGCACACACATGCCAGCTCCCACTATGTACGACTGCCACCTGGCACGTGCAATGTAACCTCTCACCTGTGACGTGTGACTGCAAGCACACAGCCGTCTTGGCATGGGGCTGTCAATGTGGACACCAGTCAATGTTTCGGGAGCTGTGATCCGTACAGTGCTGTACATAGGGTGCAGTGCTGACACCTACTACTGTCTCATATCCCCTCGTGCCACAGGTCCCACTTGTATTGGCCGCTCAGCCCGTGCCCACATCGTCGTCGTCGTGTGCCATACTCATCCAGCCTCGGAAGCAGTTCCATGCTCAGCAGACATTCATGTTGCCGTGGCGTTGCCGCTTGACGAATATGCAGTCAGTCCCCATCAGCACGCCCCGCAAGTCATTGGGGCCTAGATCCCCATGTGCATGCACATGGCAGTGGTATGTCTCACTTGCCATTGCCATTGTTGGGAGACCTGTGTAAGTGTATTGTGGCCGTGCCGTCCCAGCTTGACAGCTGGGCTGTGGCCCATGTGCTTGCTCAGTCATGTCAGTGATGTGTATGCGAAATTGCTATGTGCCGTGTTGCTTTGACATGTGTCCTCTGCCATTTAACCCAGGCGGAGACCGAACATTGACCGCCCATACCAATTGCTGGCGGACATGGACGATACAGAGGTAATCAGGAAGTTTCGGCTGGACAGGCCAACTCTGCATCGACTGTGTGCCATGTTAGAGCCCCATCTCCGTCCCCGCAGGGTGTATCCGACTGCTGTCACCCCCACGGCTAAGGTGATGGCCGCCATGCATTTCTTCGCCACTGGGTCATTCCAGCACACAGTGGGCAGTGGAGGAGGGATGTCCCAGCCCATGTTCAGCAAGGTGCTGAGGGATGTACTGGCAGCCATGATGCTGTACCGGAACAGGTACATCAGATTCCCCAGGGCTCGTGAATTGGCGGCAGTGAAGGGTGCATTCTATGCCCTTGGCAGAATCCCACACGTCGTGGGAGCCATTGACTGCACACATGTCGGCCTTGTTCCACCACAGGCCACTGAGCACCTGTACCGCAACAGGAAGCACACGCACTCCCTGAATGTGCAAGTGGTGTGCCTTGCGGACATGGTGATCACCCACGTGTGTGCAAAGTTTCCAGGCTCGGCCCATGACGCACACATAATGCGCAACAGCATCTTGCCACGACTGATGGCCAATCTGCAACAGGATCGTGGCTGTATTGTCGGTGAGTATGTGGAGTGGTGTAGCGTGCTGGTTGTGCGATGCTGTCCCCTGTCCAGTTGGAATAGCAACGGTTCTCTGTGTCCCTCACACCCAGGTGACTCTGCGTATCCGAATGGGGCATGGCTGCTCAGTCCATTGAGGAATCCTCGCACCCCAGCAGACGATCGATACAATGAGGCACATGGGAGGACCAGACGTGTGGTCGAGCGTACCTTTGGCCTCCTCAAGTCCAGGTTCAGGTGCCTGGACCGCACCGAGGGTGCACTGGCGTACTCCCCACAGAAGGTGTGCCAGATAGTGGTGGCGTGCTGCATGCTGCACAATCTGGCCATTCGGAAGCAGATCCCCCTCATTGTGGATGACGGAGATCAACCAGGGCCCCAGCCCGCAGACCAGGACAGCTCGAGTGAGGTGGACAGCGGAGAGGAGGAAGCTGGGAATGTGCGCCAGCAGCTCATCGCCCGCTACTTCACTTGACGGTGAGTGTCCATGTACGACGGATGATGTGTCTGTATCTATGCAGGTGTGTGTGTGCTGTGTCAGGGTGGCCGTATGTTCACTGCGTGCAGTGTGTCAACGCTCCATGGCCAGGGTAGTATGCCACTGTTGGTGACTGTGGCATTGTGCCCTATTGCTCTGTGCGATGTGTGTACATTGCTTGTAGTTGTTGACATGTACTGTGTGATGGGTGTGTGACACACTCATTGAATGTGCTCCTGTTCTGTCTCCCACCCCTAGGTCCCTACAGGCCCTCCGGATTCCATTTCCATGCCACGCATCAGGTGCCTTTCCGCCCAAGGTGGCCGTTGTATTCCGTACAATAAAGACACAGGGCACAAACAGCAGTTAGTGAAAAAGGTGCATTTATTACAAACTGTGACATGTGATTGTGTGTAAGGTGATGACAAAAGTGGTGCGTGCAGTGACAATGAGCTGTCGGTCATGGCTGCGTGATGATCAGGGTGTACCCACTGGTTCTATGTCCATAGTCCAACACACACATGCCATCCAGATGGCTGTGTGGAGTGGGATCGTAGAGCAAGTCAATGCAGTGGCTGGTCAAGGAAGGCTGGCGGAAGGCTGGCTGGCTGCCTCACTTGCGACTGGAGCGTGCGAAGTCCTCCCGGGAGATCTGTTTCCTCTTCGGACGGCCCCTTCCACGTTTGGGAGGGGGTGTGTGGTGGCGACCTGCTGGTGGTGGGTGAGGTGTGCTCACTGGCTGTGGACGCAGGGGAAGTGGACACTGCTGCCCGAGCCTGCGCCCTAGCAGGTGGTGGCGGAGGTGGTGTTGCTGGCCTTGCCTGTGACCCCACCGCCACCACCAGCTGGCCCATGAGGTCCACGAGTTGGTCCATACGGGACACGAATTGGCCCATATGGGCGTCCATGGACCTCAGCACCCCCAGCACCTCCCGCGTGTCAGTAGCAGACCTGGCCCATTGTCCTTGGGCCTCTTCATAGGCCCCAAGGACTCTGGCCATTTGAGGCAGGGCATGGCTCCCAGGGGAGGCTGGCGTTTCCCTGACCCTGCTCCTCCTACCAGTCCTGCTGCCACCGGCCTGCCCACTAGCCACATTGCTCACCACGGTCCTCGCTGTGGCTCCCAGGGTGGATCCAGTCGGCCGGGCCACCACCTGCGCTGGGGCTGGTGCCAGCGAAGACGTGGTGGTGGTGGAGGCGGTGGTGGTCGGTGCGGCGATGGTGGCGGTTGCGGCAGTGGTAGTGGCCGCAATGACCGTGGGTGTGGCCGCAACGACAGTGGCAGCAGGGGACTGGGACTGTTCAGCATCCCTGGATGATGGGTTGGTGGGTAGGAGGGGTCCTGGGGAGCGGCTGGGCCCTGCCACGCCAGATGGGCCAGCTTGGTGGTCCGTGTCCGAAGAGGTGGACAGATCCTCCAGATCCGTGTGTCCTCGTTGGGGGCTTGTAGGCTGGCTGTGCTGGCTGCTGTCTCCATCCCCAGCGTCCAGCAGTTCGTCACCTGTGGAGAAAATGAGATTTGTTATTGTGTTGCACCTGGCGAAGTATGTATTAGTCGTCTGACATTGGCAGTTCGTGCAATCTCGTACATGGGTTTCCCGGAGGCGAGTGTGTGGCTGTGGCATCTGTAGGTGTGTGTGCTAGGCAATGGGACTGTGTGCTGTGCACATGTGGCATGGGACGGATTGGCCATGCCGATGGGTGTGTTGCTTTGCCCCTACTCATTGTGACTCTGGTGTATGCGGGCTCCTGGCCCATCCTGGGTCTGGTTTGTACTTTGCTTTTGGAGTTCAAATGGAACGCTTAGGAACGCATATGGCAACATGGGGGCCATGCCCCAGATTCGCATTTGGGATGGAATATGCTTTTGGGGTTCAAATGGAACGCTTAGGAACGCATATGGCAACATGGGGGCCATGCCCCAGATTCGCATTTGGGAGGGTATATGCTTTTGGGGTACATGCTGTGAGCCATGGGTGCCGAACGTGACATGTGTTGTGGCAGCATGACAGTGCATGGTCTGAGGTGTGTGCATGCCTGACATGCCCTGCATATTTGCTGTCTGTTGTGGTTACTGGACATGGCATTGGACGCATCGTTATGAGTGAGTGATAGTTGTGTGCCAGCCAACGTATTGCAGTTGTCCCATCTCCTTGGTGTGCGTGCTGCCCTGTGCCATGTGCATCACTGCAGTGCTCGGGGGGTGTGGCCCATGTTGTGTGTTGTTGCTCACAGTGTGTCGTGCGCTTAATTGACTTCTGGCACATGGTTGGTCATGGGCATGTGTCTTAGCGTGACTGCTGTATGTGTGGCAGCTGTGCGGATGACATGCCTTTCATGAGACTGGGGCTGACGGATGGGATGGATGGTATGTTGTATGTGCATGGTGTGTCTGTGTGTTTGATGGGTTCAGTGGTGTTCGTGTGCATTTCTGTTGTTCCGCTCTGTTGCGTCTAGTGTTGTTTGTCTTACATAGGCGTAGTTGTGGGGTGTGTGGTTGACAGGCAGTAGGGGCTACATGGACAGGACTTCAATGGTGTTTCGGTTGTGTGTGATGAGTTGCACAGTGGCTGCCGTGTGGGACTATATTCAGTGTGGCTTGTGCATGCAGACGTGGCTCCTTGGGTGTTGCTATGTCTGTGATGGGTCATGTGGGGTGTGAGTCTGCTGTTCATGTCCGTGTGCACATTGTTCACTTGTTCGTGACGGTGGGCGGTGCTGCGTGTTCGTGTGCTACGTGACATGTCCCATGTGTTGGTGGTGTTATGGTCCTCATGCCTCCAGTAATCCAGCCCTGTCCAGTTTCCCACCTGCAAGTTGTTCGTGCGTGCACTGTACTGGATGCCACATGGCTCTTAGCGGGGGTGCTCCATGTTGCAGGTCTGTGGGGGTGGGGGGGTGTAGTGGGTCGTGGGGGTGGCTGTACACCCACTGACACCGATTGCTGTGGACCGTGATGTCTGCCTTTCGGCTGTCGTTGTGCACTGCGGTGGCTGACACGTGGGTGTGGGGTGTGGGGGATGCTCCTCCTTGCTGTGCTGTGGGACTGGGGCCTGGTGTGTGTTGTACTTGGGCTGTCCACCGTCCCACCCACTGCACTTTGTGTTCCTGCCACTTACCTGTTACTTATCTGTTGGTGCAGCTGTGCCTGACACATGGGTGTGGGGAGTGCTCCACCTTGCTGGTCTGTGGGAGTGGGGGCCTGGTGGGTGTTGTACTTCAGCTGTCCCCCTCCGACCCACTGCACTTTGTGTTCCTGCCACTTACCTGTTACTTGTCAGTTGGTGCAGCTGTGGCGGACACATGGGTGTGGTGGGTGCTCGTTGTAGCGCTTCTGGCATATTTGGGGACCTGTTGGTGGTTACGTGGCTGGCTTAGTGTACACATGTCCCCACGCATCTTACAGTTGTTCGGTTTGGCCTGTGTGTGGTAGTGTCTGTTGCATGTGCGTGTGATGTGTTGTGTATTGTGTGCTGGACATGGGGGTGTTTGTCCCTGGGAGCTGTGGCATGGTGGTTGCGCATGTGTGTACATAGCGGTGTGCTGGTATACATTAGTTTGTACTTACCAGCCTCCACTCCCCCTGCTAATCCGGCGAGGATCTCCGGATGGATTACGACTCGCACCTTCTCCTCCCACGCTTTGAAGGTCTTAAAGAGCGCGGGATTCCCTCCGCCAGTGACGGCAGCCAGCTCTCTGTTTTTGCCCTCCTTCTTCTTGACCAGGCTCTTGACGTCATTCCAACGTTTGTTAATCTCGGTTCTGTTCCTGGGCAGGGTCCCGACTGCATTGACCTGGTCTACGATCCGGGTCCACATTCTGTTTCTGGTGGCTAGTGGTGTGTGCTGGACCATGTTCCCATAGATTTGTGGGTACACCTTGATGATCTCGTCGACCATGACCGTCAGCTCCATGGGCGTGAACTTGGGCATCCTTTGTGGTGCCATGGTGTTTGTGGTGCTGGTGCGGTGTGTGTTGTGTAATGTGCAGGGGGTTTGTGGTGCCGGTGTTTGGTGGTGGTGGTGGTGGTGGTTGTGATGTGTGCGTTTCTGTGGTGTGCTGCTGTCCTTGCTGTGTCACTGTGTCCTCTCCTCTCCTCTCTGGTTTGCAATGTAGCAAGGGGTTGTGGTCTGTGGGAGTGCTGCTTTTGTACTCACCTATGTGGGTGTGTCCTCATGGTCTGTTGTTTTCAGGTGTGTTGTGTCTGGGGTTCTGGCCTTTGTATTTTTTGTTTGTCCGGGGGGTGTTTTCGGGATGTGTACTGTGCTTGTGTATTTGTGCGTGCCTTGCTGTGTGGACTTGTTGGCCATGTTGTGTGCTATTGGTTTTGTGTGCGGATGGTTTCTGTGCAGGTACGTGGGCGCCATGGCTTCTGCCGTGTCGATTCTCATCGGCGTTGTTTGCGCTGGCGGGCGGTATATTTGTTGTTTTTCCGCGCTCATGGCGGTGCGATCGTAATTTCACGTGCGGTGTGTCGGCCGTGTGGGCGGGCGGTTTTGTGTTGTCGTGCGTGTTTCCGTCCGTGGCGGGCGGTTTGACTCCGACTC